>JAYKKI010000003.1:43290000-43622500 GCA_039881145.1 Druceiella hillmani
ATATCAGTCCCTATGTTCTCTCGACAATAAACGATTGAGATAAAATGAATCGAAAAAGATCGGTCTGACATTAAAAATAACTGTGTATCCCTTTATTAATTTTAGTGTTGTTCCGTTTCAGTATGCCTTATGGCATTGTTATTTATATTTTATGTTTTTTACAAATTTTGAAACGTGGTTTCGAATTGTCGACGATAATTCCAGATGGTTCTTTGTTGTAACCGTATTTTATTGCATCTATTTTTTGGTAAGGTGTCTCCCCCATAATATTTTGTATCCAAAAAGAAAAGTAGGATTAATTTTTCATACCGACCCATTAGGAATTTATTGACATTTTAAAATTACCTTAGTGTACCATGATTTTAATTAGAATAATTTAAACAAAATTAAGGTTATTTTCGAAGGTTTACTTCGTACCATTGTAACTCGTGAAATTTGTCCATTATGACTGGAAGCGTCAATGTTTCCATAAAGTTAAAATTTCCAGTTTCCGGTTTATATTCTACGAAATAAATATATGGGTTATTACCTTTGTGAGAAATAGGGAAAATGGTAGGGTAATTACTAAAAAATTTTTTTTTCCAATAAGAGAATTATTCTTGTACCTTAAAGCGACATTATCGACTTGCTATTTAAATATACATACTTTTATCTACGTTCTTTTCTCTAACTCTGTGACTTTTAGGAATTCAGAAATTGTCAACTTCATTTTAAACCGACTTACAAAAATAAAGAAGTTCTCAATTCGTCGGAATATTTTTTTTATGTGTGTTCAGCGATAATTATTTACCGAGTGGACCGATTTCAATAATTCTATTTTTATTAAAAAGAGTGTACTTTAGGGGTGGTCCCATATAAATATTAGGATGATCTTATCATAATATCCGGAAATGAACGATGGAACTCATTAACAAATGGCAATAAATCGACTACGATTCAAAATATTTGGTACAGATAGTAGTTACTTGGCAAAACAACTATATCACCTACCGAGTCAACATCTGATGATGAGTTCTCTAGATGAACAATGGATCTCCTTAACGAATATTAGTAAATGAGCCATGATTAAATATATTTGCTACTAATAGTTGTTACTTTGCAAAATAACTACACCACTTACCAGGTCAGGATCTGGAGATGAGTTCTGGAGATGAACAATGGAACTCCTTAAGGGATGTTATTAAATCAAGTATAATTAAAAATATTTGCTACTAGTAGCCGATCAGGCCAGAGCCAGATGGTGAATTCTAGAGATGCACATTGAAACTCAACGGACCATAGTCAATTAAACGTCATTCAAGATATTTGCTATTGCTGGAGATGAACAACGGAACTTCTTATCGGATGGTAATAAATGGCCCCTAATTCAATACATTTGCTACTGCTAGTTGCCTTGTAAAATCTGATTTTGGATTTTGGATATGGAGCTCCTCAGGTAATCGTTGCTACTTTACTGTTGAGAACGGAACTCAATGATTAACAGCTAGCCACTGGCGACTAGTACTATCACTGCGTTTCTGTGCGTTATTAGTAACCAACTTTAGACAAAGAGATGAAATTATTTACATACTAGCTTTTGCCCGTGATTTTTGATGATTACACTATATTCTAAGAAAGAGAATAATTTAATGATGTTTATATTGTGGTGATTAATATTATTTATGACTAAAAATTCAAAAATAAAACATATTTTAAAAAACCGATTTCAAAAAATAAGTACTTAAAAGGTAACTAACTCAAAATAATCAACTCAAAATAGCTTCCTACGTATTCGCAATAAGTAACTGAGTTACTTATTTTTGAAGTCGATGCCAGCACCACTGACCAACTTAAAGAAATGTAAAATTTTAAATTATAAATACGCCCTTTATGAAACTAGTGTTGTGAATACATGTGAAGTTAAGGTTTTAAATTTACACTATAAATTAAATTAAATTCTAAATTGGTTTAAGTTGGTTGATAGTGCTGGCGCTGAATTCAAGAGTAAGAGACTTAGTAACTTATTGCGAATAAATACTATTGAGATAATTATTGCATCTTACGCTTTCTATTGAAGTTAATTTTATATATTCACGATATTTCTACGCGTATTAAAAATATGTTAGACAATAATGGTGGTATATTCCTAAATGTGTATGAGACCTCATAGTGCTATTTCTACTCGTAGTTGACAAGTTTTAGTTATATTTTATCAAAAGGTATATTTTATATGACGAGTAAATCAAATGTTATTTTAAAAAATAGCACTCAATTTACTCATTATTAAAACTACTATCAAATGGCAAAGTTATTAAAAAAATTGTAATAATTTCTTCATTTTCAAGTTTTGTACAAGTTATGTCGATATTTAATATAAATAAAATAACTTCGTAAAAAATAATTGCTTATTTAAAAAAACATGTTAAATCAAAATAATTTGACATGATTACTAAATCTATATGTGAAATTCTATATCTATATGTGAAATTAGAGATGGTTGTTATAGCAACATAAATAATTATAATATTTGTAGAACTCGACTGATATTGCGACCAATTAGGAAAGGAGAATGGCCATTATCAAAAGGAAATCAACCCAAATCCATATTTCTCTGAAACGCTCAGACAGAATGACAGCAGAGTGAATACTCACGTACAACACTATTATTTTCCATATCAATCAACCATCGATCAATAAACGCGTCACTGAGCCCAGTGAGTAAGAACCTTGTCTTTACTAAACAGGCTAAACTAAAAACAATATGTTAACTCCTCTGCCAGATATTGCGCGAACATATGACTCAACTTAACTGCACTTCTTTTTGTCGTGACACGAGTGCGAGAACAAACAATACATATCGAATGAAATGCGCCTTGGACTCTAACTGAAATAAAGTATCATAAGTATATTTTCATTCCTATTAAATAAAGAATGTGTTGTATGTAGCCAATATAAAAATGATATGCACACAAAATAGAATATACAACAAATGACATAAAAAATGTATTCATATTCGGCCATTGATTTCGATAATCATATATATCGTTTTTTTCCACATATCATAACAGGAATGCATTTGCGCTTGGCCTGGTTTTTGATGAAAAACTCCTTTACATGCGCACTTTTTCTGAGTGGTGAAAGAAAGCGAACCATCACGCTTGGGTCGGCGACCCTAAATCGGGTAAACTCGGCTCCCTTCGGCATTAGCCAAGTAAACTACTTATTTAGGTCCCCACCAAAGGTTAGTTATTGAAATACTGTCAGAGGCGGCAAGGTATTTTTTCGGTTATATACTTTGTGAATTGTTGACATGCTTAAGCTTCAACAATGTTTTATTAATTTTCAGAAAGATAAAAATTAACCCTTCACATTTCCTAATTTAATTTTATAGAAATTAAAAGGTTTTCTAAAGTAAACCAATGTGCGATGTACTCGCGCATGGAGTTAGGAAACGCAGGTGGGAGGGAAAACGGCCACCCTCTGTGCGGGAATATCTCAAGCGCATCGTGTCCTGGTACATTATTCTATTTTTGTTAAATAAAATAAGCGCAGGGCTACGCCCATTAAAAAGAAAATACGTGCATCATGTCTAGAGGCACTATTATATTTTTAAATAAAATAATACAACGTTAACTACAAAAAAATGATAACAAAAACTTTAATTCATGTAATTGCAACCATACTCAGTCGGGTTTATTGTACACATGCACACATATACACACACGTATGTATATATATATATATATATATATATATATATATATATATGTATATATATATATATATATATATGTATATGTTTATATATATATATATATATATATATACATATATATGTAATTTTTTATTTTCAAGGAAATAACAATATGGATATACTTAAATAATTAAATAATGTAATATAAATTCGAAGTATCTTTATAAGTGGACTACTCCTAAATTTGCTATTATAGTGAAATATCATGAAAGACAAATTAATTAAAAATCTATCGTGAAAAAGTTATAAAAATTAAAACATTATTACAAAAACGAGTGAATTATGATAATTGAAGTTTAATGGTAGGGGTAAGAGAGAGAGAGAGAGAGAGAGTGAGAGAGGTAGATATCTCCCTGTCACATACTTCTGCGAAAAAAACCGACATTACCAAGTATGACGTCATAACTCTTTATTTTTATGTTTTAATTAAAAGGTCGTTAAATATTAAACAGTTATAACTCGGTCACTTTCGACAATATTAAAAATATTCATGAAATACTTTTTTTCTCGTTATTAATAACGATTTGTGAAAATAAATAACTCTATTATGATTTATGTGACAATTTGGTGGAGTTTGAGAAATTATATAACAAACAATTTCTGCGATAAATGCCTTATGATTATTAATTATATATATTTAATTTCCTTTTGTTATTTTATTATTCCTTTTAGTACCATCAACTAAGTTTTATTATCAACATTGTGCATATAAAACCACAACAGTTTATTGATCATAAGGAAAACAATGCGAATTAAGAAGCTTGGAATGATGATGAGGGCGAATAATGCCCTCGTTCATTATTGTAGTTTATTGCGGAGATTGCTTGGCGCGTAAAGTTGACCAAATATTGTTTTTAAGATTCTATGTCCACCGAATCGCCTGAATATAATCTATTGCTCCCGATTATCAGTCTAGCCATCCATTTGTTACTTGCCTGTGTCTTTTAAACTCTAAATTTACATACATAAATTTTTACAGATGAATAAAATGATAACTCAAAGTATTTAGCTTTTAATTGCATATAATGATCGCAAAATACAATCTTAAAAAAAATTATGTCGGGATGAAAAATAAATTCTTAACATATTAACGCATTCTTTTGGAAAAGCGTTCCAAAGTGGTTTAGCAAATAGGTTTTTTTTTTAATTATATTTTGCGATCATTATATGCTATTAAAGCCAATTAACTAACAAAGATATTTTAAGAAGAAATTTTTCGAATAACTTCTTTAGGCATTTAGGCTTTATTAATATTAATATAGGAATAACCTTGCCGTCTTAGTCAGTAAAGCTGTGTTTAATTCTATAGTTCTTAATAAAATAAATTTTCAATTATATAATTAATATCCATCACATATCGCCACCATGTCCATATACTCGTACAGAGTTAAAATAGTTTAGAAAATAGAATAGTTTAGAAATTTATTTAGGTTAATTTTAAAATGCAATATTAAGAAAGGATACGTAAAGTTTTATTATTTTTTTAAAGTGTTTTATGTATAAAATTAATACATAATGTAAAGAGAAGTTATTCAAAGAAAAAAATATAAATTTAAAGAAAGTTTTACAGTAGTAGATTGTTATTTTTATCCCTTCTCACATAACACACCTTATCTATCGCCAAATTGAAAACAAAAATTATAAATATCTTAACCTAACCGTCTACAAACTATACGATTTTTAGTACAATAAATTATATATAATGTAAACAACTCAAACCAATATACGGCGTTGTTCTTTTAAAAGTAGATTACTTATTTACTATTAATTGTCAATAAAACAATTGTATAATATTATTTGGTTAAACAGACAATACCTTCTTCGCTGCATAAAATAATATTGGAAAAATTATACACAACAAGAAATGTTTCAAAGAAGTTTCGCGATTTATTTGTATGGTTAATTTACAGATTATGTTCTCTAACCTCGTACTCATATTTTGTACTAATGTGACATCTTACACTACTACGCTGCCTACAACACCTTGACCAAAAAACAAAAAAAGGGATGAAAGACTTTCTCCGTGGCATATTCTACAGTCAGCCCAACTTGGCGCGCTTTGTTCCTGTCAATGTCGTTGAAACTTTTGTGTCTTACCCTGTTCACAATGCTCTGAATGAAAATTCCGTTTTCTCATTTTATTTTTCGTATCCTTTCATTATAAAGTGTTTATAATATTATATCATAAGCTGAAAAGGAAGACGAAGATACAGATTCGTGATTAGACTGACTAGAGTGAATAATAACAATATGAACTCATTACAATGACCACGGGGATAAGTTAACAGTTTCAGACTTATTTTTACTACCATTCTTGAAATTCAGGCAAGTATCTAGAGTTTTCACGACAGGTTAACTATAAGTACGTTATAGTGCTGTACTATTATACAAAATAGTATCACAAAGAAGAAATATCTTCGGTTGCATTCAAGGCGATTTACATAACAAAAAACATTTATGTATCACTTAGCCGTTGATACATAAATGTTTTTTGTCACGTAAATCGCCTTGAATTTAACCGTAGAGATTTTACGACAGGTTAGTCGTAGGTTTCCTAAAACGTGCAGGTCAAAGTTTTTCTTATTTCCTCTTTTTAGATGATTACTATGACAAAACTAGCTTGTACTGCGTAAGAAGGAAAAGTCGTTTTCCACACAGACGTAGTAGAACAAGTAGGAGAGACCGCATACGAGCAGCAGCGATGCGTTATCGTTCCACCGCTTCCTCACGATCTCCTACGCCTATCCGTTATTATGACTGTTATAAAGGAATTCAGACTGGAGAATAGAGGGGGGCCAACACGGAAGAGTCCCCAGAGAAAGTGGTGGCCCCAGATGAAGTTGTTGTCCCAGAGAAGACAACAGCTCTGACGGTCAAGGCTTCTGCTTCCAATGTAAATGACAATTCTTTATTGGCTAATATAAAAGGGTTTTTAAATCAAAAGGGCACAACCTACATTAACGAAGCTATTAATTTGTAGGACAGTTTAACCAGTTAATGGTTAAACTGTCCTACAAATATATATATATTCGTCAGCATGTTCCTAAACTGATAAAAAAGTTAGCCGCCTAAACTAAACTATGGATTTGCTGCAGCCATAAATTAAAATAATGTTTAAAGAGGAAAAACATGATGGACCAATAGGCTGTGCTGGCCACAACCATCGCAAGAGTTGGTATAGTGTTAAAAAACATGATATCCTTTCAATAGAATATGAATGATATTGACACATTGTCATGTGGGATATACATAGACAATACAATGACCCGTAGCTCACTGATACTTCCTGGACTTGATAAAGATGTGAAAGAAGTCTTGTGAAAGATCCTGTTTCATACTATTTGTTCGAAAGTCGCAAAGTCAACCCTTATAAGTTGGGATGAAGTCAGCATCGGAAAGAAAAAGAAACCCCGCTAATCCCAAACAACCGGCAAAATCAAGAGTTGACCGGGAATTAACGGGAAATGAAACTAACAGGAACTATAATAACCACAGTTGCTACTTTCGAGTAAGCAGAAACCATAGTGGGTAAAAGGATTTGGAAGTTGTTAGTTACAATTTTGAAAATTTACCTAATTAACCATATATATTTAATATTTTCTATTGGTTTTTATCTTTCAATAACCGAATTTGTTTAAAGTTTTGAAAAATATTGATGAATGAAGTTCAAATGAACCTTGTAGAACCAAATTTTATTACAATGTCTAAATCATTGAAAATGTGTTAATTGAGCTGATATTTGAGCTAAATATTTTATAAATTATTTATGCTACCAATAAATAAGAAAAAATGACAAACAGTTTAACTAAATATCGTTATTATTTAAGGTAATGTAATTAGAATTTCTTAAAAGGGATAACTATGACAGATGACTAGTTTGTCAATGAAATATAAAAAGTAATGCCAATGTATCCCAATACGTTACGTCATAATTATTTTGCTAGTACACACTAAATAAAATTGCCTTAAAATAATATAACCGCATTAACTCTAATGGAGCTGGTACGTAGTCAATCCATGCATATAATAACATTTTAACATAATGGTTTCTGTAAATAGAAAATGTTTTATAACGAGTGATGGATTTAGCGTAAAGAATGATATTAGAAGCCAGAAAACCTCTTTTTAAAATATTTGTCTGTCTGTCTGTGTGTTAATTTCCTATTCAATGACGCAAAATTTACTGTACGAATTTTGATGAAATTTTATATAGTAATAGTTTTTATCCTCGAATAGCTTATAAGATACTTTTAACTGAATATTGCAGATTTAAAAAAAAACCTGACTTGGTAAATATTACCACATTGGTACTGCCAACGCCATCTATTAACGTTTTGAGTAATAGTAATGATAATATTAATAATAATAATAATAATAGTAATAATGTTTCGACAGTAAAACCCTTATTTTACGGGAATGAAACTCTGGGCATAGTAAGTTTTTAATGACCATGTTAAATAAATTAAAAATATTTATTTGTATATTGGGGTTTTTATATCCATGTATGGATGGTATTTATATATATATATATATATATATATATATATATATATAGGGTGGAAGCGATTAAATACATGATACCTCTTGCTCACCTAGAATTGAAATAAACTTCATGATAACTAATTTCTTCAGATTGATGAAAGTTAAGCTCTCGTTTAATACCATTATCATAGGTTTGTTATTTCGTTTTATTTACGATGAACACTAAATTGTTAACATATTATTTACACATAATTATGAAATTAATATCTTCCAAAAAATTTGCTCTTAAATGAATCTACATGATATAGTATTATATCTACTTTATTTAAATTCTTAACCGCGACCTAGGTTTCGTTGTTTGACAACATCTTCAGGTGGGCTATTTGAAGATGTTGTAATACAACGAAACCCAGATCGTGGTTAAGAATTTAAATAAAGTAGATATAATACTACGCCACATAGATTCATTTGGCTGTGAATAAAAATTAAGTTAAATTTAATTTCTACAACATTAACGCCAAATGTATTCATTATCTAATATAACCCTTGAACATAAAACGTTAGAGACAATGTAGAATTTAGGATAAATAAAGCATCTATACACTTATTCATGAGTAATGCTCTGTGAGGTGAACTGATTATTACAATAAGCTTTCGGTATATACAAAATTCAAGCACAAATTTCATTACAGATTTTCTCTTTGTTGTACATATTAAATTTATCTTTTATGTTTCATAAAACCGTACATTGACAGAGTTTTCTACTAGAGAATGACCTAAATTTTAATGTCATTTACTTAAAAGTGGGATTTTCCCATATGTGGAATAAATTAATTCTGGGGAAATATATTCATGTTTACCTTTCAATTTTCGAAATAAATGAAAACTCTTTACGAATCATTTATATGTGAATTAGTAGGATTTGACAGTGTCATACCTCGATATATAGGCTAATAGTGATAATGACTCATTTTTATAATGTGGACAATGCAGGCTGCAGTTTGAATAGGTATTAAATATATAATGGATATAAAATTAGGTAGAGAAAGTTATCACAATATGTAAAGCATTATGTAGGGGTAGCTATAAAAATAAAATATAGTTTTATAATACTTCATTCGAATATCCAGTGAATGGCTTCCTTGTGTACGTAAATGAAGTTTATTTAAACAGACAACTGCCACTATTAACAGTTTTGAGCAGTCAAGATTTATAAAAAAAATTTTTTGTTTTTTCTTATATAAAATATTTCAGTAAATCTGAAATAAGGATTTATTATCGAAACTTCAATATACATTAAAATTGAATGGCCGTATTAGTATTAAAATTCTTCTGCAATTAAAAAAAAATTAAACCGCTTGAGCGCTGCTAGGAATTATTTAAAATATATCTTTAGTTCTTAGTTAATTTTATTATTTACGGACAATATTCTTTATTTATATCGAAAGGCAACTAACGAATTACGTTTTTTTTTCAACAATTTACGCAAATAAAACTTGATAAACAAAATTTCGGTAATTTTTTTTTGAGCGAATAAATTTTACATTTAAAAAAATTTCGCGAAAAAAAATAAAAGTAAAACATACTTTTATTTTTTTTTTACTTTTTGAAATTTTATATACACTTTTCTTTTATGTGGGAAATCATTCAATAAAACTCTAGTAAATTTTAATTTAAAAAAATACAAGCGCTTTGCCAATGGGATGTCACTTGTTAATTTAATTATGAAATTCTACTAGAAAAACAAATTTGCGATAGAATATTAGACCCAGTCAGTGTATAATTAAATTTAGAAATTACGAAAGTCAAATAAACAAGCACAATTTTCCGAAAATTTAATTGAAAAACTCAACTGTAAATCTGCCTCAACACTAGTTGAACTATGGGCACATTCCTTTAATTGATATTACGTCTGAAAATATCCAATAATTAATTCCATGAGTCATTTTCTCAATTAACAATCCAACCAATCGTATTTATGAAAATTTCCTATTAACGAGCAAATATAAATTTTAACTTATTTCTCAGGAAATACTAATTAATGGTGGATTACGAATCCATATAAGCGTTGTTCTCAATTTGACGACTTTTGCAGTCTAGCCTACTATACTCTTACTAATTTTACTGAAATATGAATTGTTTGTGAATACGGTGTACTTGCGGAATTGAATTTTCAGAATATTATTCCCTCTATTTGCAATCGACCGCTTCTTGATTTGTTTTGTACAACGAATTATATAATAGTACGGCGGCATTCGAATAATTTTTTTGCAGTTAAATATACGTTTGTTCTTTGGCAAGTTATCGATTGCCATAACTAATAGTTCATTAACTGGACTGATTATTTTTTATTTATTTTATTTCCTAGAGGTAACTCATTTCGTCCAAAATCTGGGCACATCATATCAATCAAGAATCATTTTCACAATTCCGCCCACTTTTCCGCTTTATTTCCTCTCTGAGTAAACCAGACAAATAATTGAATGATTTATATATATTTTTTCAAGAAGATTCGAAGAAATCTAATTTTATCCCTGTAATAACGATTATGTGAAGTTGTAAGTAAAATTAAATAAAACTACTTACGTACCTGTTTCGTGGCAATAAATCATTTAGCATCATATTTTTAAATGATAATGCAAATCTCTCGTTTTTCCAAAGAGATATAATTTGTTAATGTATCTCTGGAATTTTGCAAGAAAAATAAATTTTGGACACAGTTATAGATCCCGCCAAGCAAACTTAATTTAGAAATGACAAAAAGAAGAAAAATTTCCTTAAAATTGAATTGAAATTCTCAACTGAAAAGAAATATATAATGTATTACATTAGAATAAGGCGGGGCTGATCATCAAGTCCAAATGCACTCAAAACATTAATTAATTGTATTTAGATTAATGACTCGCCAGCAGATGGTGCTGCGTGTATTTTACGTCACAATATGACTTTCGTGACCAGATTGTATGTGGCATCGTATATAGTTTAACAATATTGAATATTTCTGAGGTTAATTTTCAAGAGAATTTATCCATTAACATTCCATAACTGCCATTTATCCATAACTGCCATTAACATTCATCGTAACAGGACTTATACAGATTGATAGAGTTCTGGTTAATACATATATGTCTATACATACACACAAATATATATATATATATATATATATATATATATATATATATATATATATATATATATACATATTTTGCATTTATAAAATTCACTGATGACGTAAACAATGTGCGGAAAAATTGTCATTTTTAATTTTTTCTGCTTTTTCAGTAACTATATTAGACATCTCATAATCTAAGTTGAGTACAGTTAGAACCGAAAAGCGCTTATATCAACTATCAACAGTTTTTAATTTCTTCGACACATATTTTGTGATAATTTATTTTTTTAAATGAAAATTCAAATAATGTATGTTATAACTTCAGGTTTCATGAAATATAAAACAAAGTTTCTACATTTTATGTCCCTACCAAATTTGTTGGAAAAATTAAAGAAATATAATATACCCAAAAAAAATATTAAAACAGAATTAATTGTCATCAAAACTTTTTTCACTTTTTAAAAAAACAATTATTATTAATCCTCAATAAATTGTATAACACTGATGAGACTTATAAAAAATGCCTAATAATTGTTTATACCTGGCACATTTGTCTAGCTCTAATGTCATAAAATTGTAGTGTCGGTTTTTTCCAGACATTTAGATGATTAATAAATTTTATGCTTTTTATACAAAAATCCACAATTTTATTAGAATTTTTGAGTGTCTGAATATTTAGAAAAAGTTAGGATATAATAATCAGTATTTTTCGAAGAATAAAACTTTACATATGAAAAGAAGTTTTGAAGAAATTATTCATACTTTTTTTGTAAGATAGGTAAAAACTAAGACGTAGTACGATTTGGAAACTATCGTCATCCCCATTTCGCTGGCTCGCGTAAATGCTAAAAAGGTATCCGCACTCTCTTGTTACCGGTGCGCAGCGTTTGTCTTTTGTATAATCTTAATCTTCAGTCACTTTATATATCCCCACGTATATATTTTATAACCCTGTATGTTTTTACAATACATTTAAATTATCCTAATCCAGAAACTTGTATTATTGTTTCTTTCCGAAAAATTTATTTTTGGCCAGTTGATCCATATTATGCAATGTTAATAAACATATCATGAAGCTAAAAAATTTACTAAGGGATAAATACTATGAGTAGCATTTTACTGACTGTGTTATATCAAGTAATTACATAAATAGACCTGTTGATATAAGAGACATGTAACGTAGAAGTGTTAGGATACAATGTGAAATACAATAATATTATATAGCATCAAAAGAATCTTGTAGAGAAGAGAGGTATTATATGGCATAAAAAGAGTCTTGTCTTGAGAGTGAAATATATTTTCAATATAAAAAGTTATTTAAATTAAACATTTTAGTTTCAAAAACATAATTCGACTAATTTTTAGTATTTAATAATTTTTTTTAGGAAAAGAATTCATAACTTTGAAAATGCTCTTATACTCATTTTATTGATTCCGTCGAAATTTCAAATGTATTAACTGAAAACTATGGTTTATATATCCATGCAAATATAACCCGAAACTTTTAATTTGATTGAACTAAATTTTAAATACACATATAAACTTAACATATAAAAATAACTAAATCCGGGATTTGAAAAAAAATACAAAAGGCATATTTTTGTGTATACTTATAAAAGGTATTGAAAACTATATTCTATGCTAAAAAACCTAAATACTTTATTTCAAAACTTTATCTCTCCCAGGCATAAAAAATAATGCATAATTGAAAAAAAATATAAGATTTAGCATTATCCTCGTTACAGTTTGCTTTTCCTAATCTTCTAGTTAGATTTTAAGAGCACTATTTTTTCATTATTTTTGATTCAGTAGTTCCAAAAATTAGGTAAGAGGAGAGAATGGTCTATTTTATCTTTTCGAATATTTTTTTAAATATCTTTTTAAATATGCAATTTCTACTGTATTTCACATTGTACTGTATTTTACATTGTATGACACGTTACGTGAGAGCCTTTCTTGCACACATAGGCATATAAAAATATTTAATTGTGCCTTGTGTTTGGATTAAATATTAATAATATTTTTAACTAACCTTTATTACCTAGTATAGTATAACGTGTACAGCGTAAAAATATAGGGAATATCTTAAAAAATATCAAATTTAAGATCATCGTTAGAACTTTCGGTAAACATCAGATAAATTTTGAGTAACTTTGTTTCATATTTACTTCAGCATTTTATAAGATAGAGGGGAACGATAAAAATTTTACAGATATTTTCATCAATGTCTAAAAATAAACTAAAAGTTTAAAAAAGACTAGTTTTAGAACCCTCATAAGATAATATTTGTATTGATAACCCACACTATATACAAGATAAGCAAAATTAATAATTTTGTTTACATCCCGTCGAAATTATATAAAGGAATAATTTTGATTGTTGACGAATAAGATATGTGCGGATTAATATGTTTTCAAATTATCACAATTTCAACTGCCACGTGATATTATGATCACAATTTCAACTGCCACGTGATATTAGTAATATGTGCGGATTAATATGTTTTCAAATTATCACAATTTCAACTGCCACGTGATATCAGTAATATGTGCGGATTAATATGTTTTCAAATTATCACAATTTCAACTGCCACGTGATATTTTAAAGTTCTTGTTTCTTTTTCTTTCGCGGCCCGTCATCTTAAAATAAAAATACTTGTGAATTTACTATATCAGATTTATTATAAATAAACTACTACTGAATAATTGTGTATTTACAGTATTAAATTTACTACAGATAAAATACTGCTGAATAAATGTGAATTTCCTGTATCAGATTTACCAGAAATAAACTTCTCTAAGAGCACTCAGGAAGTTGTTACGAGTTTAATTACCTGCGGGATGGTCAAATGTAATTGCGGAAGCGTGAGTTCGTAAATGATATTGCATTAAGTCTATCACGAAACGGTTTTTATATCCTAGCCAACCCCGTAATGCTTGCGGGATTGTAACCTCCGTCTATATATCAGTGTGACGACAATCTGTGATGTAATATATTTCTGATTTTAATAATCACAAAGAAAAATACTGAAAGCAACATCTGCTGGATGTGGCATCGAACATTTGTAATCAGGATACATATTTGTGGATTTTGCACAATGCATGTGTTAATTAAGAAGGGCTGGGGCGCATATTATTTTGGTCAGATTTGAAAGGTCATAAATTAATTAGAATAATGATTCATTAACAAACAGTGGTGATGTTAGGAAATAAACTTTTTTTCGTTTAAATTAAATATGTAAACGAGTGATCTGCGTGTTGCATATCGCAATTATATTATGAATGACTTTATTTCTTTGTGTAAGTGTTACATTAGATATGTTTATTTCACTGTCAAATCGGAAATAATAAAATTACAATTCATTATTACTTTCTCATCAAAGGACACTATTTAGTACGAAAATATTATTTTTATCAGAGACGAATTAGTTTAGTAAAATTTTAAAATGTCTGATATTGACAAATAAAAACAAATTACCACATTTGAATATTGCTAAGTTCTCGGAAAAACGTATTTAAAAGGTTAAAGCTTATTTATTTTCCATATTGATTGAAAATAGCATCCGTCAAAAAGAAATTGTAATATTACTAAAATATTTGTAAACATTTTCATTGACTACGGGAAAAAGTTAATTATACATTTTATTATTACGTGTTCTCTGTGTTTGTATATATTTTATTGACAACTGGTCAATGTTTTTAGTGTTCATTGCTTCAAAAGGAAAACCTAGACGGTTTTGAAATCGATCACGTGTGCCCGTCTGTTATTTATAGCCCATTTTCTCTGAAACTTATTGTCATAGATGCTTTAAATTTTATATAGTAATAAAATATACTATCTCGTATATTTTGCAGTAGCTAATAGTTTTAATTATTTTTACAGTAATTTTATAGGGAAAAATTAAATATCCAATAATATTTTTTAAAAATTGTTCATCGGTAGGTATAAGGTACAAAAATGCATCTCTCACCCCCACCCTCTCATTTCAGAAGTAACTAAACTAAAAATAATGAAAAACTGAGTCGATGAAATTCGACTAAAATATTACAGGAAAGCCTATAAAGGTTGAAAACTATGATTATATTAAATGTTTAAACTATATTAAATGTTGACTATATTAAATTTTTAAACTTTTATGTGTACAGAAACTTTATAGCATTAATTCTACTCGTATTTAAAAGGGTATTTCAATTGGTCATACTTTGTTGAGCTTTATATTTAATATCTAATTTAGTGGCTAGTCACGGCCATATATTAACTGAATTATCGATTATGAGAATGATATAATAAGTACTCATTTAGTTTCGTTAAATCTTTCATTTTCTTCTTGAAATTCCTTGTTACAATGTTGTCTATTATCTTGCCAAATATTCATATCTTATATAACACATAATGCAGTTGTATTAAACGGAAATAAATATAGGGTAAACATTTTTTATATATATATGTTTAAATACTCATATATCCCGTATATAAACTTTTATTGACCGGAACCCAATTTCTATATATATGGAAAATGGAATAAATTTTCTATCTCTGTTTTAAATTACGGTCGTTATTATTACCACTTTACGATAATCATTTTGTCTACTAAGTTTTCCTAATTTTTTTGTTAAATGACAGGCACTTGGTCTCTATGCAGCTTAGCAATTACAAAATAAAATATATTGATCATAAAAACATTTCCTAATCTGGTTCTATATATACTCGCATTTTATGGCAGTAACACAATTGAGTTATTAATTTTTGAAAAAAATAATTATTACGCAATTATCTTAAGTCAGCTACGAAGAATGAAAGCATATTTAACAATAAATGATATAACTTTATGATGAACCACACTTGAAATTTCCATCAATAATACATATCCTGTTTTTCAAGAAAGGAAACCTGACATGCCAGCGGGGAAGTTAAAACAGAGTAATAACGTTTAGCTAACTGCGCAATAAGAAGAACTACGTACATATAACGTAGAAATGTCTTGCCTAGTCTCTTTCAGATAAAACTGTGAATTGATGAAAATCCAACTTTCTCCTTGGCGATGAAACGAATAAAATAAACAAAGAAATAAATAAATACCAACGGATGTAGGAAAAATACGTACAGTCTACAAAACACGCCAATGCTGATAAGGTCTAATTATTCATAAATATTTGATAAAATTACCTCAAAACAATAAAGGTTCAGATGCGTAAAATAAAAAGATTTTCAGCTGTAACACCATGCATGTATTCCATCCATAAATTCTAAAAAATTGATGCATCTATATTGCCATAATGCACGATGATTAAAATAAAAGATGTTTTAAATTTTGTTCAAACATAATGATTGGTGATCAAGAAACTAGCGAAGATCAGGTATAGATTTATCCCTCAGATATTTTGCTCAATCCGCAATAGTGCAAATATAACCATTTGTGATAACTATTTGTCATATATGTGAATCTATAGATTATTTGTGGCTTTAGTGGGACCATATTGATATCAAGGAATAAAGAATATAAGCTGTCATTGTGAATGTGTGTGGAGGAATTCTAAACATAATCATCCGTTATCATCAATCATGGATAACTGAGGCAAGTGTGATTTTTACGTTTCCTCAATTTTATATAATGATTAATACAGAGGAAGCATTGGTGTTTTGTTAAATTTCCATCCGAAATACGGGTTATTATTTTCCAAAATTATTTGTATCTAATCTGAGTTCTATACAAGATCGTTCGAATCTATTTTAACTGAATTCAATAATCTACCTATAGAATTTACGTCTATTCATACCGCAATTTATGCGTGTCCAAATAGAAATACAGAATTACTTCAGTCAGCCTAATTTGTTTTATAATTTGCTCAAGAACATTCCAATTATATTAAAATTTCATTATTTTCATAAATTTAAATATAATCTAAATTTACTACACATGGTCAATGTATATAAGCTTCCTTGATAAACGGCAATGAAACATTTTATTCTTTACCTGTAAAAGTTAAATCTCGTCTGCGGACTACCACTCGAAAACGCATATAAATATGATATTTTGAAAAGCTGTTTTCTCCCTGCAACTATATTATCTTAGGGCTTGATGTAATAGAGTCTATGGATACCAGCTATGATACGTATTAAATTTATGCTATGGAAAAAAAAAGAAAATCCAACTCAAAGGAAAGTGACGATATTGAAGTCACTCTGATATTTAAAAGTTGAATTAAGTTTAATCTATTTGGAAGAGATTTTGGGAAGTATCAAATTTATTTTTATTATAAAACAAAATTGGATTCGATTTTTGGATAATTCAGGGTTCTAAAAATATACAAGGAGAAATTTATATTTTCTTTGCAAATCTCCTTTACAACAGTATTCTTTACATAATAAATCGACCACGGGCGTGTTGGAGCATATACAAAATGGGCTATAATTGTCTATATGCCTTAAAATTATTCCTGAAAATTAATATAAATCATTTCACATTTATTTCCATTTTATAATAAAATGCCCTTAATGAGAATTTTTTGTCATTTTTAAACGTTTATATAATAAAATCCCAAATAAATTTGTATCCAGTTATAGTGATAAATAATTTCAACTATGAGTTATTTTTATGCTCGTATGCAAAAAATAATTTCACTTGGATGTATTGTGCTTCCTGGTTCAAAATACTCTCCGTAAATCTTGCCATTATATATATATTTTATATCTTACATTATATATATATATATATATATATATATATATATATATATATATATATATATAAACTTATATATTATAGGTTCGTCTGTAAGTAATATTATTTTAAATTGCGAACGTTTATTGCACGATCGCCTTCACTTTTGAAGTTGTATTTCAAGAATACTAATCATAATTAATTTTAGGATCTTTAAGTATTAATTCCCCTGTTTTCAAACAAATTTGTATATATATATATATATATATATATATATATATATATATATATATATATATATATATACATACTATATCACTTTACTACGTCAATCTTCAGACGTCATTTCCGATTTAATTATTTATCACAAATTTTGCTTCTATAGTATTTTATTTTATTGTTTATCTAGAGACGACTTGCAACTTCATTCATATTTTAATGCGTTTTTCATGCTCTTATAAATAATTAGTTTAGTCTAAGCCCTGCGCAGGCCAACTATCTCCTCCAGTCCTTCTGACCTCTCCCAAGTTTTGCTACAACCGCTGCCTACCATCCTTGCTGTTTTATTTTCTACATCACCTTTTTTATAATAACTTTGGAACCCTTTGAGATATCATAATGAAACAAATAAATTGGACACAGTGTTATTATCCATAACATGTATAAAATTCATGTGAATAGCTTCTTCAGTTTTTGAGTTAAATTCGTTCATATAGGTAGAAAGTCAGACAGACAGACAATTTTCTTTTAATTAAATTCGTTATAGTCATGGAAAATAAAAATAAAGAAATATTTAAAAGCTAAAAATTAAAAAATCACGGATAGGTACTTAAATTCATTTATGTGTATTAGTTTTATTTATTTGTCTCTCGCAAAATTTTTGTTTTCCCACTTTTTCTTTATTGATTATATACCTTTTACTATGTAATAAATGCCACAATGACATAATTATTCAAATAAGATTCAAAACAAACAAACAATCTTTTCTTTGTTGCATACCAAATGCAACAAAGCAAAAGATTGTTTTAAACATTTGCAAAACAATTAAAATATTATATTACTAAACATGACCAAATAGGAATTTATTCCTTTCATGCTTCTCTTGTTTATTTAATACCATCTACATCTATCTAATATTGTGTGTACTGTTATAGTACCAAATTATTCTATTTAATTCAAAAGTTATTTTGTATCCATCTTTTACATATTTAACTTTCTATTTTAATCGTTTTCTTCGTGTTGTTTAAATATGTCTCAGTAATTCCGACTAATCAGTTAAAATTAAAATTAATGAATTGTCAAAGTTGAGCAAGTAAATTTTATATCTAATGTCCCAAAGTACTTGCTATATATTTTTCAAGATAAGTCAAAAATTACATACTGGAATCAATACTCTTTAAACTGGTCGACTTGTGAACAAACACTGTTGGGTACAAGGTAGAGGCAGATTAGAAATTCTGTATTTACTTTACTTCACTAGTGGCACGACTAATCATTATGTAGTTTAAAACATCAAATAAGGAAGGATTGCACACAATAGAACTTAAATGAAATTTCATATTTATATGGAAATATAAAAAATCCAACTTGTTCAATATATTCGACAAAATTCATCACTATTTATATAAATATAGTTATAATGGTATAGGCAATTCACGAGTAGCTACAACTAACACTGATGTAATCTATTTACAGAGTACATCCGTGGAAAATGGTTAAAATATAATTCAAAAAATATATTGTACACTTGCACCGCATATGTTCGTGATAAGTTTTTTTTTAATTCTCACTTAGAATATTTGTCAACACGATACTTATAAATGCAAGATCATGTCTTCCAATCAATTTATTTCAGTAATATAAACTGTCCATTCGTATATTCTTTAATTATCTTTAATAGTTATTATATATAATAGGTATTATTCTTTATTTATCTTTAATAGTTTTTATTTTATTTATATTAATTTCAATAGATTCTAACCTCTCTTCCTGGTTTTTTGTTTATTATACATTAGTTTTTACTGTTTATATTTTATCCACACTTTTTAATTTTAGACACGAGATATCAATTTGGCATTAAAAATACTCTCTTCGCTAGTGAGAAACGTTCCAACCGATTAAATTCATCTTATAATGTTTTTTTGTATAATTTGTTTTTTTTATTTAATTGCATTTAAATTACATAGTTTCGGTCATATAATCTAAAATCCTCATTTTTAATGAACATTTATTGTCGACACCAACCTCCATAACATTAACTCCAAAATATTTTGCCTCAATGTTGGTTGTATAAAGTGGCAAAACCTAACATTATATTGAATTTTATGATTTTACTTAAATCGATTATTATCTTCACACCGTAATTGATAGATAATATGTTATCTACATTTGTATACTTCTACATACTAACGAGTAAATAAGTGCGAAACCTTATCCTCTTTTTAAAAAATAAATGAGGGAGTTATATAATTATACTAAATTTGTATATGTACATAAAAAAGTTAAAAAAATATACTTGACCCCTAAATAAAAGCCTCTTCATTCTCTTAATGTAAAGTATAAAACGAAAATACTGATAAAATAAATCGTTTTCTTAATTTTTTTTCCGGATATTATTAACAAATTCACGTTTGGTTCACGTATCCTCTTTTTAACCCACATTTTCCACTTTAAATTATCAGCCCTTTCTCTAGATATCATCGGGGTCAATAACTCGCCTGCTAGCTTGCGGTGCGCTCACGCCGATCTATCATGCGACAAATTGAATCAACCCAGATACGGAATTAAATTTTCACAGCACAATAGTTTTTGAATTGACGTCATTTCTCGGCACACATAGGAAATTGAAATTAGTTATTGAATTACTGATTATAAACAAATGTTTATTAACATTTCTGATGTCTATAAATTTCCACACATTATTCCTTGGATTATAAACATTGATCATTTGAAATACATGCAAAGTAAGCTTATTGTACCGCTAACGCCCATTTACGTATTTAATTAAACCCGACACATTTGGAATGAGAGAAGGAACTGCAAAACTATATTTTCATCATTATTCATGTGCAAAGTTCTTATGTTTAATACGGACAATTTACGATAGGCTCTTATACGGATTGGGCAACTATCTAAGAAAACTGAGGAATCTTTAGTGATTTACATAATATCCTATTGCTTACATCTGAAATAAGCAGGTTTAGTGAGGTTAAAAAAGAAGATAGATAAGCTTCCTTTAAAAATTTTAAATTAAAGACCAGCAGCTCATTAAATATATATAAAAATGATGCAATTAATCATCACAATTCTAGCTTATAGGTCCATATTATAGATAACATATTTCTTATTAGATAACATAGAACTTGACAAAGAATAATGTAAATCAAAACTTAAATTCAGAGATATTTGAAATTAGTTCAATAATTTCAAAATTGCGCAAATATTTCACTTTATAATTCACCTTACTTCATACATCTTACTTAAATTCGTCTTACAGCAAACGAACATAAATGATATATTATTACAAATAAATCTTAATAAAACTAGAACTATTTTAAAAAGTTTTTATGCCATCTCTTATGGAAAAAGTGTGCTATCTCCATACAATATCCTTTAATTTTTATAAATATATATCTAGGAAATAATAAAATTGACTCTTAATTTTTGTGTAGTTTTCTATTAGTGAAAATCCATCTAATTAAACAATATTTATTTTTTATCCTGAAAACTAGATCCACTTAAATCTACACCTAACTATATAAATATTACTAGATACGTAGACATCTATGCTAGAAATCCTAATCAGGTTTCGAGTAGTACTAGAAACCGATGTTGTATAATATATAATAGTAATTGAATTCTGTCACATTGAAAAGTACCAAAGCAAAAGTTAATTAATAATTAACTTCATTTTAAGATATTATTATACCCCTTATTAAGTATTTCTCATAACTAAATTTTTATTAATGATATAAAAAATATAGTGATTGAAAAGCTTTACGAATTTCATCTTTCCATTTTCACAATATCATTGAGGTTATTTTTAAAAATATAAAATTAAAAGTAAAAAGTTCAGTATAATATTTTTTCAAAATTTGTAGATTCCAATAAAAATATGTATTCTCTTCATTTTAACCGAACAAATAAATCGTCCTTAGCTGAAAACCGAGTTAAATGCAAAGTTAATGAGATAGTCTCATTACTTTACTTGGTGTATATTGGTGTAGGCCCTTATAAATATTTATGGGTACGTACTATTTATATTAAACGATTTAAAAAGAATAATCCTTCACAACCTAATTATATAGTCTATTATATCTTGCACAGGCGTACAACATGGTACATAATTGGAAAATTAAAGGATCGAGGATAATCCCTGCAATAACCATATAGTTTCCCTGTAATATCCTAGTCAGGTTTTAGTAGCTCGTTTTTTCATGATTTTTAGCACTATAAATGAATGCTGTATGCTGGAATGCTATATTTTCACATGTTTTTTAATATTTTTTTAAATAGGAAATAAAAAATTATCAAAAGGTATTTTTATATTTCGCTACTAGTTTAAGGACATTCTAGTTTGCAACAGGTTGGCCCCAAAATTACTGGACCCTAAATTTCTTATTTCTTGGTAGTAGGTAGCCAATTCAATTACTGATATTAGGTATATTCTAAGTTATTAACTTCCAGAGTCGGAGAACATCAGGAGCCAGGAAATCAGTAAAAGACACTTATTTGTGTTCCATAAATTCGTATTCACACTTTAGTAGCATTTATAAGTATATTTATACAATGTGTTTGGATTTTGCACGGTAAAACAAAGCATATGTTAAAAGGCAAAAGAATAGTGGATACTAATTATTTGTAAGGACAGTTTTACTTTATCAAATGGACACAATTCTTTTTTCGATTTTCGCATATCTCACAAACCCATTAAAAAGAAAAGAGAATAAGCTCATATTCAGAACATATTTTTATATGCAATATGTACAGTGGAAACTTTGGTAAATACCTGGGAAATATTAGAGGAAAATTGACATAAATTAGGAAACTATTGCGAGTATAATAACTATTGATAGTGGTTTTACACAATTAAGTACAGTTTTAAGTCATGTCGATATTTCACCTATGCCTCTAAGATTACATTACTCTTATAATGGCGCAAATAAAAACGATGGGAATAAAAGTTTGTTTTGTCAGAGCTCCAGGGTTTATAGTTATTTTTTTTTAGAATTTATATTTTCAAAATGAAAAAAAATGACTTATGATTGCTTAGCTGATTAAAGAGAGCACTAAAGGGAAACGTTTTATTCCAGCAAACAAACCCAAATATAAAACCAAGTTTCTGATGGTAAACGGATACGAAAAAAACAGATACGGTAAATAATTTATATTTTAAGTGAAAACGGATACGAGTTATTTTCAACTTATATTTTTAATTTGCCCGAAAAAAATAAATAGTTTAAAAATATTGTACATGATTTCATATTAATACATACCCCAACACTTAGTTTATTGGTTTTACTGTTTATACATAATTCCATAATTTTCGCAGCAAGTCCCACATTTGATCCAAATTTCATGTGAATTATTTAAAAGATCTTACATTGCTTTTCCCAAAAAAAATGTATAGTTTATTAAAACTACTTTATTATTTGGAATACATTAAGCTAAAATTACGCTAAATGAATTATTAAAAAAACTCTTCTGGTCATTGTACCTAGGATTAACATTTACACTGTGATCAATACGGGTTTATATCTTTCTTGACCTAATGAAATAAATTCTATATATTAAATATTCCTAAATTCAATATTAAATTTCGTCTGTTTTCTATAATATTACAAACTCCCTCACAGTTCTAATATGAAACAAAATGTTATTTTGCTGAATTCGTTGTTCGGTTAATCCTAAATAAGCAACGTCGGTAAAAAATTTGAACTAATTATGGTATTTAAGTTATATGCCAACCAATTCTCGCTATCAGACTTGGTTGGGTCTTGCGTAATCTCGGCACATTGGCACATACATATTAAATTGTATTATTTAAAAATGAATTAGTTTACTTTCAGTTCCATATCTCATAATGATTACGCCACTTTTTTCCGTAATTTAGAAAAAATCTATTTATAAGTTTAGAAAAATAATTTGCTTGAAAGACTATGAAAATTATTATAAAGCCTAGACTTTAAAAGGCTATAGAATCAATGAAATTATACATTCACGAAATCCAATACCTGTTTAAAGGAAAGTAATATTTTGAATTCTAATTTCCAATAAAAATCGATGAAAAAGAAGACTAATTTAAACGACTAGGCTTACGAAGTTAATTCAGGAGTTATTAATTTTCAACTATGTTTATTTCCACATTACAATTTACAAAATTTCATTAAAAATTTAAATCCTCGGCCAACCGTCGCGTATGTACATTTTGTTAAATACATACAAAAAAATCGAACCATGAAGGGACGCTTGTCAGACAATACAATAAATAAGATCACGAGAGCAAAGCTTTCCCATTTCACCAGAATATTCGATAATGCCTCCTGGATTACTATTTTGACTATTTCGCAATTTTAATCCTCAGGGTTTCTCTGCAGGCTAATGAATTTATAGTGGTATTGTTTGATTTAGATTGTTGAATAGAGACAATTCATCAAGGATTATTTTAATTACAAATATACGATATAATATTTGATAACTTCCTTGCGGTACTCTTTCAGAGATTAATTATTATCAAATAGTTTAACTTGGTGTCACAGAAATTCATGGCCGTATTTAAGAGTCGATTAGTAAAGTATGGCCTTTATTATAGATGGAACCAAGAGCAGTGTACGGTATCCGGGATAATTGAAACTTTGACCTTAAAAGTGAATTAGATAGAAAGAGCTAAACAGATCTTCTACACTAAGACTCGGGTCTCCGTGAGTGATAGGAAGTTGTATAAAACAATGTTTCTTGATATATTGGCTTAAGCACCATAGGCATATCGAGGTGCAACACAACATATTTAAAGAATCATCTTTAGATCGCAGAAGGCGCCGTTTATGGCCATAGTCAAAGAATATAGGACTTGTTCTATGGATGCACTAATAATTTTACCGGGTATTTTGCTCACTGGTCTGGCAATTCTAGAACACGCAATTAACATAAATTGACTAGGAGCAGAAATTTTAAAGTTAATACGCTCCACTTTCTACTTTATAAGCCCAATTCGACTGCGATGACAATCGTGATAAGTTTTTCAGAGACCTTTAGATTGTAGACTCACGGGCATCCTTACGTCTTGAACTTTCCAGTCATCATGCTTAAATTAAAAATGAACCAATATTTCAAGTATTCGAAGAGCCCGCAAAATGTGTTATTGAAAAATATAAGTCATTGAGTATGTCATATTTTGAAATCCTTCGGAGACACATGCACACTTGCGTGGTAACGGGCGGAAACTCAATATCCCAGCAACCTTAATATCCCGAAGGTACATTAAAGTAACCCGGGTAAGGTCACAAATAGTATCTCTGCAACTATTTATTGGCTGAAGCACCTTTATCTGCAATAAATAACGGGAATGTGTGACCGGCATTACCACTCCCCATCCGTGAGTGGCAGGATTCATTAATGCTATTCTGAGATATGGTTTATCAATTTCATTGTAATACACATACGCCAATCTTAGTTAGCACTTATTAATACATCACTCTTTGTTCTTGTGTATCTATACAACCGGCCGCCATATCAATAGGTTTTCATAAATTAATTTTAGCTTAATAGTTTATACTTCCACATTCACTTATAGCGCCGCATACATAATTTTATGAATTTTATATGTTTTTGAATGTCCTATCAATAAAAAAGTGTTTTACTACAATAACATTTTTTTTAAGACCTGCGAAAAAGTCAAACCCTTGGAATAACGCATATTTTTATTCTTATAAACAAATTATAACTCCATTATAACTCCGCCATTGCCGGTCCCAAGCCCGGATGAAAAAGGAGGAGGGTTGGCTGAGAACTTGACCGTACCAGCCGCAGAAGGTCAACGCCGAGCCTCGGGCGGCGGTTAATAAACCTGAATGATCCCTCCAGTGGGCGATAGGAAATGATCCCCACGACCCGCTACTCCTGTTTATGGAATCGGGGGCACTGGCTTAACCACCCGTGTCATGAGGTAGAAAGCCTCATTAAAAATTCACCCTAATCCTACGGTGGAGACCGCGCCAAAAGGATGCATGGCTGGGAGGGCGCCCAGTCTCTAGCGCCAACCTTGGTGAACTTGGCGAACACCTTTGTATATAGCCTTCTCACAGGAAAGGCGTCACCCTGTGAGTGACCACAAATTCGTCCAAACTCGTGGGAACAAAATGAGTCTAAATAAAACCGAAAATAAATTACAAAACATAAAGCAACATAAAACCAATCTAACACAAGTCTTATCCAAAGATCTTTGCGAAACTAGGCAGAGATCATCATCCTTTAGTGGCAGCTCAAACTCCACTACCGTCCTCCAACCGACCCTATGGCAATATATTAAAAGCAGTAAAGCGGATCCCGTTGCTAGTCAGAAAAACCCTTCTGAAATACAAAGTGCAGAACAAACTCAGGAAAATTGGCAGCAGGACTATGTCAAAAGCAAAAGAAAAAGAAACGAAAGCCCAGCTGAAATAGAAAACAAACAACCAGCGTCTAAGCGTACCAACTTTTCGGTAACTGTACATAATAGCTTTGATATTCTCAGCAACGAAGATCACGAAACTGTAAACCAGGTCAAAGAATATGTACCTAAACCGGAGCCTATTTTTGTCACAGGTGTAATAAACATCTCACCTTTAAGAGACACAATTAACAGGGTCGTGGACACAGAGAAATACACATTGACCACACTCAGATCAGGGCATATTGTCAAACTAATACCTAAGGATATCGAAACTTATAAAATTATAAGAGACACTCTCATCGAAAAAAATGTAAATCATTATACTTACAAACTAAAGAGTGAGAGAGCCTATCGAGTGGTAATTAGAGGTTTGCATGCATCGGAAGATTTATCACTGATCAAATCTGAACTTGAAGCTACAGGACACGAAGTAAGACAAGTTGTCAACGTGCTACATCGGGTAACCAAAGAAAAACTTCCTCTATATTTTGTAGACCTAGAACAGAGACCTAATAATAAAGATGTATTTAATATCAAACATATCAGCCAAGTTAAAGTTACAATAGAGGCACCATACAAAAAAAAGGAAGTTTTGCAATGCAAACGGTGCCAAAGATTTGGGCACTCCAAAAATCAATGTTTCCGCCCCTTCAGATGTGTGAAATGCGGAAACGACCATCCGACGACTTCATGCACTAAACCTCCAGAGATAAACGCCCTATGTGTGAACTGTCAAGGTAACCATCCGGCAAGTTACAGAGGATGTCAGAAATATAAAGAATACAAAGAGCGTATTTTCAAAATCAAAACAAAACCAGGCAAGGGTAAACCAACACCCTCAGAAGATGTCCCAATATCATCGCAAACCATTACAAATGACACCAAAGTACAGCACTCGAGAAGTTATTCAGATGCACTTAAAACTAAATTCAAAGACCGTATGGAGCAAACAACTAATCTGCAGTCAAGTAACACTCCACCTAACACAACAGACAACAGCCAAATCAGCAATTTATTGGACGTAATGTTTAATAGATTTCAAGAAATCATGAAAAACATGATGGACAGCATGATGGACCGGATGGTTCAACTAATCACAGGTCTGGCCACACAGAGGGCTTAAATATGCGTATACTCACTTGGAACGCCAACGGAATTACTGAGAAATGTCAGGAACTTGAGCTATTTATGATATCGGAGAATATAGATGTGGCCTTGATATCTGAAACAAGACTAACCCAGCGTTCCCACGTGAAAATGAAATACTATACGATCTATAGGACCGATCACCCTTCTGGCAGATCTCACGGTGGCACTGCAGTTATACTAAAGAACAACATTAAACATTATACTCTTAACCCTTACAAAACCGATAAGATACAAGCAAGCATAATAAAAGTCATCCTTAAAAACTCAGAGACAACCTTAGCCACTGTGTACTGTCCACCAAGACACTCAATTACTACTGATGAATTTAAGCAATTCTTCGAAGAGCTTGGTCCGACTTTTATCTGTGGAGGGGATTGGAACTCCAAGCATAAGTTCTGGGGCTCAAGACTGATCAATCCAAAGGGTAGACAACTCTATAAAGCTACATCAGATCTTAATTTAGAATGTATTTCGCATGGAGAGCCAACCTATTGGCCTACGGATTTCCATAAAACACCTGATTTACTAGATTTTTATATAACAAAAAACATCGGTCGAAATTATACAAATGTTGAGAAGTGCGACGATCTATCGTCAGATCACTCTCCAGTCATCCTTACTTTGAGCAAAGTAGCTATTTACTCAAAAACACCTATCGGAATTTACAATAAAAGAACAAATTGGGACACATACAAAGAAATTGTTTCCTCCAACATTGACCTCAATGTAAAATTAAAAACAGAAGAAGACATAGAAAAAAGTATAGAAAAATTCAACTCCATAATCCACCTAGCAGCCAAAGAATCAACCTCAACAAGCAAAATAAATAAAATGACAAACAAAGAATATCCTAAGAACATAATGAAGAAAGTATTGGAAAGACGTAGATTAAGGAAAGAATGGCATAGATCTAGGTATCCCTCAGATAAAACAATCCTGAACAGAGCGACTGAGGAACTCAAGAAAATGATTAATGAGCATGAAAACTTAAACTTTCAAAATTATCTAGCCCACCTCACGCCTTACCAGGATAGTAATTACTCCCTTTGGCGTGCTACTAAGAATCTTAAGCGACCGAAAGAACACATGCCACCTATAAGAAGAGATAACTGTTGGGCCAGATCGGACCACGAGAAGGCAACAACTTTTGCAGAACACCTCAAAGACGTCTTTACGCCTTTACCGAGCAGCAACCTGGAAAAAGACAAAGAAATAACAGACTTCTTAAACTCTCCAGGTCAATTATGTCTTCCATTAAAACCAGTGAGCCCCAGAGAAGTTAATAGACAAATTAAATCTCTCCCGGTCAGAAAAGCTCCCGGTTATGACCAAATAGATACTACTCTCTTAACTAACCTACCAAAAAAGGGATTAATGTACCTGGTAGTACTATTCAACGCATGTCTGAGACTCTGTCATTTCCCCTGCCAATGGAAGCTTGCCCAGGTCGTAATGATCTTGAAACTTGGTAAAGAAGCAGCTGAAGTTGTATCGTACAGGCCAATCAGTTTACTACCTCTGGTCGGCAAACTTTTCGAAAAAATAATCCTGAGTCGATTGCAACCCAAACTGAATGAAATAATTCCCGACCATCAATTTGGCTTCAGGCAAAAACATGGCACAATCGAACAAGTTCATAGATTAACAAACACAATTAACGAAGCCTTGGAGAACAAAGACTACTGCTCCGCTGTTTTTCTTGATATAAGTCAGGCCTTCGATAAGGTCTGGCACATGGGCCTCTTATACAAAATAAAGAAGCATCTACCGTACTCATTTTATCTACTTCTAAAAAGGTACTTAGATAAAAGATGCTTTGAAGTAAAAGTCAACACTGAAAAGTCAGAACTCTACGAAATCCACTCGGGTGTCCCTCAGGGCAGTATCCTCGGACCCGTATTGTATCTGATCTACACTGCGGATATTCCTAAAAATGTTGACACAGTAATGGCCACCTATGCAGATGATACTGCTATACTGTCCGTACATTCAGAAGCAATAACCGCGTCTATATTTCTTCAAAAACACCTTACTGAAGTTGAAGTGTGGCTTGCAGAATGGAGAATAAAAGCGAATAACAGTAAATCCGTTCACGTAACATTCAGTCTCAGAAAAGGAGATTGCCCAGCAATTACTTTAAACGGGCAACAGATACCGCACTCAGATACTGCTAAATACCTCGGCATGCACTTGGATAGACGATTGACGTGGCAAAAACACATCTGGAATAAACGTAAACAATTAGATACAAAATTGCGAAGCTTGTCCTGGCTCATCGGGAAAAAATCTCAACTATCTAATGAAAGCAAAATGGCTGTCTACAAAACAATATTAAAGCCAGTGTGGACATACGGGATCGAGCTGTGGGGTACAGCATCTAACAGTAACATCGAGATCTTGGAAAGATTTCAAACCAAGACAATGAGATATATGTTCCAAATCCCAAACTGTATAAGTAACAAATACATACTCCGAGATTTGAACCTAACAACTGTAAAACAGGAAATAGCCACCAGAAGTCTTAAATACCAGACCAAGCTATCTGAACATGTGAATGTGCTGGCTACCAAACTATCAGGAGATGGCAGTGTTAAACACTCACGACTAAGAAGGAACAGTATTCCAACCCTTCATAGCAGATTTCTAAACCCAAAGTGAGAGAGATCGATGGATTCTCCTCACAGCTAAATTACATACGCAGACTGTAGTCACCAATAATAACAGCTAAATGTGAAAAACAGATTGCTGTGCTAAGCAGAATACAAAAAAAAAAAAAAAAAATAAACAAATTTAAACAGTCGAGAAATAAACGTCAACGACAACTAGCACATAACATCAATGTTGTGGCTATCATCTTTTAGTGGCATAACATAAACCCTTAAATTTTACTGGTCTCTTATAAAACTAAAAGTACCTTTTAGACGTATTTAAGTTGTCAATAGCAGGCTGGTGCGGAATATAAATTCTACGCGACATCGTAATTTCCGTAAGCTCTGCCCGCAACTGCATCGTAAACACTTTATACGTGTTCACGTTCACACTGAATGGCGGAGAACATAGTGATGATAGACTGTATACTACACGACCTTTTCACCTGAATCATCGTAGTAAAACGTGGTAAACTTTTTTTGTAAATTATAACAAACTTTTTTTACAATTCAATTAACAAGACCTGAGCACTTCTCAACAATTACTTAATCCAAATTTAGTATATATATATATATATATATATACATACATATATATATATATATATATATATATATATCACATATTCACAGCAAGTTTCTTATGTGTTGTCGATGCCAATTACTTAATTTTTTTTGGTACTTTTTGTTTAATTCATTCGTAAATGCTATTCAAGGACTACATTTACTTTTAAAACTAAGTATATAATCAATGTACTATTAACACATACAATATACGTCCTACCGCGTACCTACCAGGTGTTTAAGTCAAAATAAAAGTTTTGAAAAGTATTTTGAATGGAGCATTTACTCTTCCAATATTATCGCTTTTTAATCATTGCGTAAATAATTTCCAGTATACCACTTAAAATCCTAATTGTTAACATCAAACGGTCGATAAACAAGAAATTATATTTTAGTGTACAAAATTATCACAGGGGTGATGCGTTTCATTGTCTATGTTATCATTCATATTTTAAGACTAACTATATATATATATATATATATATATATATATATATATATATATATATATATATATATATTTACGCAACCCTTATATTTCAATGTTTTATATATATATATATATATATATATATATATATATATATATATATATATATGTATATATATATGTGTATATATATATATATATATATACATATTTAACAAAAAATTTCAAAACGAAGCAAGGGCCCTTACAAGCTAAAATTAATACTTTTAAAATGTCGTAGAGTACATTCGTAATCTTATTAGATTTGAAGCAAATGAACTGCCTTGTAAAGTAATTTATATACGAGTGCGAGATATATATATTTTGCCTAGTAAGTATAGCTCTGATCATACCATTGTTCGAATATCATATGACATCAGTCCATATGAAAAATACTCGAAAGTTAGGTCACGACAAACAGTTATTTAAATTTTAACACACAAACTTTTAAATGTTTTACAGAAAAATGACATACAACTTATTGTCATATTTATTGGTGCTGTTAATTTCTAGGTAGCCACTGACTCCAAATTTTTTACTGGTCCAAAAAGTATTGAAAAATATATTATCTTAAAAAAATATATTGTCTTATAGCCGATGATTAGAATATTTAGATTAAGAATGTTTTTAAAACCGAAAATATGCTCTTATAATTTTTTACATACCATTACTGCTTAAACGTTTTTGTTATCAAGCAATAACAGACACAAATACTTTATTTTATTAGAACCCCAAAGTGTCTCTAATTACCTAAACACTACAGTTATTTCAAGATTCTTATTGATTCATGATGAAATGCGTAAGTACATAATAATTGAATTATGAAACTGAGTTTCTTTAGATAATTGCTATTTCATGACATTAACTATAGCTGATTTATTAGCGGACCCTAAGTGGCGTACTATCTTTAGTATTGGCATTAAATTTAAGTATATCACATCGCTAATGCGCATCATGCAGTACTGCATCTATTGGTTTATTAGTCAAAGTAATGCAGTAAAATCAAAGTAATTTAGGACTAAAATAGTGTAAACTTCGAGATAAGTGTAATGCGACTACACAGTCATATGTGTATAGAATTCAGGTTCTGTGTTCTACATAAAGTGAAAGTAGGCTTTTAGGAAAAACGCAAGACATACCTGTATAAAATGTATTGTTTCTTCTTAATAACGCACGACCATTCACAGATGCTTTGACCAAAGGATGATTGAGAAGAAACTGATGTGGTAATGTTTGAATACCAGTTCCGAACCAAGAATGTTTCCCTGTGTGTCCCTTGCATGTTTAGCCACTCAAAGGAAAATTGGATATACATGATATAGCCAAATTGCAATGTCTTTCTCTGAACAGAGTGATATACAAACCTATCATACCCATTTTTACAGATGTTTTTCTTAATATCATGAAAACTCTTCGAATTATTATGATCACAATTCCTGCAAAAGAGAACAACAGCACGTTTTAATCTAATTAAACTACAGGCCTACAATGGTTTTCCTCTCTAAAGTTTGAATATAGTTTCCGATAATTTTACACGTGTTGATTACGGGAAAAATAAAAAAAAATCTAACATGTCACATTCGTTTTATATGGTGTAATATTTATTTTGCCCAAAATTACCCTCTGCGTTCGCTTTCAAGTTCGATAATACATGATGAAAAGTAATCTAACGGCTTAAATGTTATGTAAATGGTTTTTATTAGTACAAAATAATACATTCTACTTCATAATTTGCTAATTACTACCTTATTAACTGATTGGTACATGATTAATGCATGATTTACACACCAGAAAAACTAATTGGTGATTAAATCTCTATTACAATTTTTTGTCACTTTGATTCATTAGACGAGTAACACATATATATATATATATGTATATATATATATATATACATATATATATATACACACATATATATATATATATATATATATATATATATACAAATACTTGAACCGATTTTAAAATACATCAGTTACACTGTTCAATTTAATACGTTAACTTAAAAATGTTTTTGTTACATTTGTGGAAAATTCATGTTAAGAAAATTGATGAAGGACACAGTATTTGAAAAAAAACTCAGTGAAACCGAGTTGCAAGGATGGACTTCTATTAAGGAAGTGGTTAAGAACTTTCTAAGGAACAACAAGAGTATTATAAAGAAATTGTGGCTAAAATTATAGATAATTTTGGTAAAATGGGATGTTCAATGAGCCTTAAGCTTCACTTCCTGTATTCGCACGTTGACTAGTTTCCGGAAAATCTAGGAGCTGTTAGTGTAGAGTAAGGTAAAAGATTTCATCAAGACTTGAAGGAAATAGAACCTAGATATCAAGCAAAGAATAGAAGCATGTTGGTGGACTACTGTTAGTTACTAAAGTGAGACAATCCGAACAACGATTTTAAGAAAAATCTCTGAACAGAAGCTTCGAGCAAAAAAGGGCAAAATATCACTGAGTTTTTTGTTATTAAATATATTAAAAGATATATCACCTATGTATTTTAATTGTATTTACCTAACAGATATAAGTATTTTTTAAATATACAATTTCTACTACATGAAGGTGTCTTTTCTTGTCTGTTTTTCATAGTCCCTTTTTTGAAAAATCTGAACGTGTTGGAGAAAAACTGATTACATATTCGTAATTAGCGCCCCAAAATCAGTCATCAAACCTTAGAGAGGAAAAAAAAGATTAAATTTGCATGCCTGATAAATCGATGAATGACTGTTCCTTTTTTCAGTTTATTTGCTCACATGCTAGCATATAATTAAGGCTGATTCCGTAACTCGAATGCTGCTGTGGTGCCACTAAATCTTATTTTTTTCTGAATACAAAGTGTCGAATAATTTTGGTAGGTAATACTCATCTTTGCTTGCATAAAACTGAACTGTTATTTTTTTTTAGTTTAGGTCTTTTTCAATATGTTCAAAAGGTATTTTTTTGATCCTAAATTTAGACTTTTAAGTCGTTCAGACAAGTTCTCCAGAGAAATGATAATTTATTCTGGATGAGTCAATATTTTACACGTGTTCATCCCACTAAGAGGTTTCCGCATTTTTGGCTTTAATTTTGTCATCGTGTTTGTAGATGACGGGGCCTAAAGGTGTAACATTAAGGATTTATCATAGACATCGCATTTCTAATACCCCAACATTGGTTAAGTCTGTTCTCAGCAATTGGTACAGTACTATTGGGTACTCTTCTAAATGGGCGAAAATTGGTCGCGATATAAATGTTGCTTTTCTTCTACAGATGGTCAGTAGATCGATTGTAGAATACCACAAATGTATCTATATTATTTATAGATAACTCAGAGTGATATTTATATGGAGAATACTGTATCCCTTTTATTTAAACAAAATAAATGTTGTAACTGTTATTATTATTATCTATTATTTAAATAATTTAAGGGTTTTTAAAAATTTTAAAGTATTGGATCATGTTCTTATAAAAAAAGGTTATTAACTATTAATCAACTTACGATTAATTAATGACATGTGCAGTGAATTCGCTTTCAAAATAAAAATTAATTTAATTCAAGCTATTGCAAAATACGTATATTTCATCCTTAGGAACCTTACGGGTCAAAAATATATATTGGTAATCTTTTAATAAAAAAAATTGAGAAAAAACAAATCTTAACAAAAAGGAAAGCAAAATATTGACAACATTATTAAAGATACAAAATATAAAATTATTTAATGGCAGAAGAATGTAAGATTTTTTTATCGGTAGCTATTGGAAAAATATACAGTTTAATAATTAAATTCTAAATGATATAAATAAAATCATCGAAAATCAACCTTGGATATGTAAAGTTGACAAAACTATTTGAAAATATGTTCTCTTCACTCTTTCGGCATCCGTGGATCATAATATCATTTATTTTTTAATCAATTATTTTTTTATTCTTAGGAGCAAACACAAATAGTTTTGTGTAGGATCCGGTCTATATACCAAATAACCAATAAATTTTAAACCAGATGTAGTCAACTATACAAACATGTGCCTTAGTGTGCAGAGAAATCTTCGTGATGAAGAAAGGTTTTATGGCGAGAATATTGCTCCCAAATTATTTCCAAAACAACATGCAAAAAATTGCTGGTATACCAGTCTTCACTAACTGTTCTCATATTTTCCGGAACAAGATCGCGTAACAAATTGTCCTCTGAAAAATAAGATGATATTATTTTTCGAAGATTTGTTCGTATCTTTGTATTTTTCCTATTTTTTCAGAAATTGCAGTTAAAAATGTGAATAGAACGAGTGATTGGCATGGGCAGCACGTTAGAAACTCGCTGTGATTATATATGTTAAATTTGGATTAGGTAATTGATTCGAAGTGCTCAGCTGTTAAGGTCTTATCAATTTAACTATAACAAAAGTTTTTTATATTTTACAAGGTAAGTTTGGCAAACTTACGGAAATTACTATGTCGCGTAGAATTTATATTCCGAACCAGCCTGCTTTGACAAGTTAAATACTTCATAAAGGCACTTTTAGTGTTTTAAGGGACCAGTAAAATTTATGAGTCTATGTTATGTACTAGTTATCGTTGACTTTTATTTCTGGATTGTTGATAGATTTTTTCCTTAGGGATGAAAATGTGCGTATTGGTAGGGTTCTGACCATTTTGGCAGGTCGTAAAAAATATTTTTGTCCTAAAATATTTTTTTATTGATGATATATTAAAAAATGCATATGTTGATAGTAAAATAGCTAATTCAGCGCGATAAGTGATTATGGAATTATAAATGAAGAAGCTAAAATTAATTTGTGGAAAACCATTGAGACGGCGGCCAGTTATAAAGATACAGTAGTAAAAACAGTGGTATATTAATAAATGTTAATTAAGTTTGGTATGTATGTATCGCCATATGTCCGAACATAACATTCTTGAGTCCTCACATTCGCCAACAATGAGCGGTTATGCGTAATTGATATTAAAAAAAAGATCTTTTGTTAGTCATTTCTTTTATTTATCTTACATAAAATGTTTCTGTCAAAAATAGTTACAGAGATGCTATTTGCGACCTCAATGGACCCAGGTTATTTCAGAGTACGTTCTGAGACCCATAAAAATCCATCTACTATTACGCAAGTGTGCAGGGATCTTTGAATGATTTCAATATTTTGAAGACGATCATGACGATATCATTAGGACAACTCAGTGACGTATTCAGGACCTCTATTTTTTTTAGTAATACATTTTACGAGCGCTTCGAACACTTGAAATATTGGTTCATTTTTATCTTAGGCGTGATGGCTAAATAGTTCACGGCATAATGATGCCAGTAACATTAATCTAAAGGCAATATCTTTAAAAAAAAATCGCCAATGTCATCGCAGTAAACAAAAATATTTTCTTCGTGTTTAGAAACTTCAGGTATATATAAGCAAGCTAAGTGAAAAAGATGTAAACATTTTTAAAAATGTTGGTCTCTGTTTGAGGATTAAGACATAAAATTATCGGAATTGGAAGTATCTAAATGTAAGACCCAATACGTAAGGTAAAACAGCAACTTTCAGGAATATTTACAAAATAAAACAGAAATAGACTAAATAATCAGCGGTCTTGCCTTTAGAGGTCAATGAAGATTATTTATTCTATAAATGAGCACAAAACATTTCAATAATGCGTTACTTTTGAGCCAGAAAGCTTTTAAAACATAAATTGGAGCCCTCTAGTTAGTTTAGTATTAAAAGCGTGTTCTAGGATGGAAGAGACCAGTGACCAAAATTAAAATTAAGCAAAAGACCCGGGTAAAATTGTTAGTGCATCCATAGAACAAGTCCTATACTCTCCGCAGTCTAAAGATGATTCGTTAAATATGTTACGCCTCGATATACCACAAAACACTTATAGTGTTTAAGCCAATTCACCTTATATTGAATTAAACAACTTTCTTTCAACCTCAAAAAGTTGGTCCTTAGTGTAGGAAGTTAGTTTAGCTCTCTCTATTTAATTCACCGCACTTGTCTTTAGGGTCTAAGTTTTAACCCGGATACGATTTAATACTACACGCTGCTTCCAGTCCCATCTACAATAAAGACCCTACTTTACTAATCGGCTCTAACATACGGTCACCAACTTTTGTGGGGCCAAGTTAAACTGTTTGATTTTTTGATACGAAAATTAACAATTTATTAAATGTTATAAAATTATCAAGAAAACAGGCATACGCAAACAACATATATCTTGATACATCAATGCGCTTGGAATCTTAAAATGGAGAATAAATAATTTCAAATTTTGAAACAGATGTCATTTTGGTTTTTCCATAAAATGGTTCCATATGGATTAAGATATAGACCTTCAGGTTAAATAAGTAATTCTAGAAGGGCAGAACTTTGCAAAGAATTTTACTTTTATGTTTTAAAAATAAATAAAATCTGTGTTTTAAGGTAGATTATGGAATTATAATCAAACTTAAAACACAGATTTTATTTATTTATTACTCTTTGTTTATGATATGAGTCTGATGCAAAATAAAGTTCACGTCCAAAATGCAGTGAATTTGAGATGGAATCTCATTTTACTTTTGTATCTTTTACTAGTTCTGGATTTCATAATGACAACTACTTTGTGCTACACTCGTTTAATTCTTTTTAAATACCGTGTAACCTCAGAGAGTAATGTTAAAGAGTACTCAAAATATTAGAAAAGTACACAGAGTACACTTTTATATAACAATTTCCAACCACTGCATTGTGAAATAAAACGGGAAAATGTTTATTTTTAATATTGTACACATTCTTGTAATAGATAAGATCCTTAGGCTGAGTCTTGAAGCCGAAAAAAGATTTTCCTTCATTTTCATTTCTTTTTGAGTAAAGAACGTTGTTAACGGACCTGAGCAAAGTGCCTGTCACTGAGCGATACCTTCCGCACATAAATGTTATTTTATTCTATAATTAATTAATGCGTCGTATAGCATTCGTTCAAGAGTTTTTCTTTGTGTAAAGCTAAATTATATTTACATATGGTTTTTATATTACATATTGAATAATCTAATCTCGAATACTCATTGACAAATGTAATATTCAGCCGCTGTAATAAAAAAATTAAACATATTTTCTTCCAAAATTCGAGATCTAAAATTTTATGGATATCACTTTATCACTTATTTTGTAGTGATTTTAAAGAACAAGTGAACGATATTACTGCGATGAGACAAATAAACGTTTAGAAGAAAGGAAATTGCTCAAATTAGCATTTATGAAGTTTGTCGTCGCGGAGTTGACTAACACGTCTGTCAAATAAAATTAAATGGTGGGGCTCGAGAGAGGTGTTGTCATAAAATCTCTCATCATAAAACATTCATTTTGCGTTCAAAGTGCGTTTATATTCCAACGAATTAATTTTCATGTCTATTATTGTCAACCTTTGTTATTTATTAACGAAAAGTATCTCGTTTTTATAGATTTTTCAAGCAAAATCTGCATGCATATTCATTTGAGATTATAAATGAAGCCTTTTAAATATACGCTAAAGATAAGATATGAGTAAAAAATCTGGATGATTCCCTTATCCCTACTAATAATTGCCCGATTTTAAATATTGAAGTATTTAAGTTTACAAATTAGATAGAAAAACCAATTTGTGTTTTGTTAGTTCTAGTCCATACGTTTACACGTTGCAGTCCTTTTTCCTACAAAATTAATTATGATTAAATCTTTTGTAAATTTAATTTGATAAAACCAAAAACTTCATAAATTATTGGTTTGCATGATGTACAAGGTGGAATCCATCACTAATGAAATAATTATGTCCAAGCTATAAAAGGCTGATTTAGTAGAACACTGCAAAATACTATTTCGATATAAACTTTTAAAATATTTTTTTGGATCCCGATCACTTTTTAATATCAAATTTTACGAGATTACATCTAGATAGTTCCAATTGACTGAGATTGAATAAAACTCACGTTGTATTACCCGTTCTTTGCAATATAAGAAAATTTTGAGATAAAACAAAATTTTAATGGCGTCGTACGATTTCTAAGCTAAGATTTCTAAAATCAATACTTCAGAACTAATTAACTAAATAATAACCTCTAATTTTTAAAACTGATTAACCTACTATAGTTATGAAGAATTAAAAGCAATCAATTGTTCTTTAAACTAATACAAATTTAATAGAAAAAAGAGAAACAAAAAACAGTTACAAAAAAATTATACGCATGAGCTAAAAGTAACAAAACATATAACTGTTTATTGCTATCGAATTTGTATACTTCTATACTTTAGTATTTAATATCAGGTAATCATCTTGACTTTTTATTCATTTCTTACCATTAAGTATATTTAAGACTCAGTTTAAAAACTCAGTCAAACGTCACTATACAGACTTTGCTTGAAAAACCTATGAAAATGAGAAATTTTCCATAAATAAATAACAAAAGTTGAAAAGAGTTGACATGAGTAACAGTTCGTTAGAATGAAAACGCAATTCCAACGAACAATAAATGTTTTATGAAGAGAGGATACAGCATTGCCCCTACTATACAATTTATTTCACTGACGTCATATTCAACTTTGCGACAACAATCGTGGTAAATGCTAATTTGAGCTATTTTATTCCCTCTAAACGTTCATTTGACTAAAGATCGTAGCAATATCCTTCACTTGTTCTTTAAAATTTCTGCAAAATAAATGGGGAATTAGACGCTGAATGAGAGGATCTCATTCAGCTTCATTGTCAATGATATTGACTGAACGTTAACTGAAAATGAACGAAAATTACCTTTTCAGCTTCCAGACTCAGCCTAAGGGTTTTATCTGTTACGAGAATATGGAGAATATTTTTTAAACATTTTATTTTTTTCGTTTTCCTTCAAACCTCTGATATCAGGTTTTAAATTATTGTATAAACGCTGTTTATGGAACATATCAACATTACGCGAATAGAACATTCGCGTAATGTTTATATGATCTATTAATAACTTTGCTGAGTTTACACGTTATTTAAAAAGGTGCTATTTAATAACTTTACTGAGTGTAAAACGTTATTGGAAAATAGTAAATTAATACAGCACAAGGTAATAGTCATTATAAATTGGTAAAAGATAAAATTGTTTCACCAGATTTGGTAAAAGATACAAAAGAAAAATGTGATTCGATCTAAAATCGATTGCGTTTTAGACATGAACTTTATGTTGAATCAAACTAATATGGTGGACATAGAACAATTTTATATTAAAATTAAACTCAAAACAAAACTACATTTTATTTTCCATTTTCCCAAATTGGTAAAGCCAAAATAAATGTAACTTTTCTGTAAAGGTCTCTCCTTCTATATTTTTTTAATTAAATGGAATGTGTATATTTTTACTCACTTAACAAAATTTTGAGAAAAAACCGAAATTGCGTCTTTTTCTAAATTTGCACTCATTTAGCCTTGATTAAGATTACGAACATGATACCTTAAGACGTATATTATCTACGTATATATGTTTTCTGGCAGCTTTTGCAATCATTAAAATCACTGTTTATTTTTAAATAAGAATTATCTGAATCAAATTAGCCAAGAACTGAAAAAAGCTCTATCAACGAGCAGAAAAAACTATTGAAATTCATGTGTAATTTTAATACATTTATTTCGAATATGAGAAATATTTCTAAATTATTTTATGAAGTAATCTTGTCGCTTGTCTTTTACTCGACTGAAAAGTGAATTGAAGTGGCAAAGTTGGATGTTATAAAACATTAGTTTTTAGACGAATCGAAGTAATCAAAGTTATAGTATGCAAGAAAATATAATTTATTTCAGTCTGTTGCTGATTTTCTTTCATTTCGTATATTCAAATTAACTGTCCATATAACAGTGAGTGATACTGAGGATATGCAGTACGTGGCCAGTAAACAGACTTTGTCATACTTGAGATTTGCCACGGATAATTACAGCCAAATTTTTTATGTCTTTCATTCGGTTTCGACAGTAACTGACTTAAAAATAAATATACAAAATACTTAAGCATGCCTTGCGACTGCAAGATTATGATAATCACCGAATGTAAATAAAGTCAATCATATCTTGACTGTGAGCGAGGATGGAAAGAATGGAAGATAGCTGGACATATTCAGCTCAGCTAATGCACCTTTAGAAAGCAGTTCGATGTACTAAGTTCCAGTATATTTAAAAAAAAAACTGCTCACCTAATGCATTTTACTCGCGATAACTTGAGAGATCTGAGATCTGAACCGTAACCAAACAAAATGCATAAAAGCTACACGTAGATATAGAAAAAAGTTCTTCGTATTATCATAAAAGATCGGGTGACCGATATTGAGATTAGCAGGTGACCTCAGATAATGAATATCACCCGACGAGTCGCTACTCTGAAATGGCTATAAGCACGTCACGTATATCGCGAGAACGATAGACAAAGGAACCGCAAACTTCCAAAGTGACAACTAAGGACTGGATAGTAACATGTTATCCAATCATTGACTGGTTAAAGCGTCGATACTATAAAGATAGCGAGAAGGAATTGGATATAGATAGATCAGAACAGAAGCGAATGACGTGCCCTTTCTAGACAAGCGGTAAACTACATTAGGTTGACGACGATAAGCCGGTTAGTTAATTTAAAAGCAATCGAGAAAAAAAAGCGTTAATTAGTAAAATGAATGGAATTTAATAAACGTAACTTTAATTAACAAAAAGAATATTTCATAAAGAAATATATTATATTTGTTAACGCAGTTTGACGCAATTAATAAAAAAATATATATTTATGTTTTTCTTTACTTTTCGGCTGATATTTCAAAGAAGTAATAAACTAATCACTAAGAATATAAGCTTGTTAAATTTGGCATGTAATAAAATAGTTTTGCCAATCACTGTGAAAATATTATTGTGATGGTAAGATAATTTTAAAACAGTCTCTTTTATAGAAAAGTATATGATTTTATTTGCAACAAAATAAAAAAAAATAATCGAATAAGTTCTATTAAATATTTTCCACAATGGTGTTCACAATTTTATTTACTTTTTACGGTGGGTTAATCTCCATATAGTATAGAAAAACGATATATGCATTCCAGTTTGGGTTTCCGCCACCGTTAGAAATGACCGAATTAATTTTAATATAGATTGCCAAGGCAAGGAAATATGTCTGAACAAAGATTTTTAAAGTGAACTTGTTTAATACTTCGTCTATATTGCAATAGAAAATTATGCAGGTAAATAAACATAACAAATAGTAACCAAAAAATATTTGTGTATGTACAAATGTACAAATATTTACGGTTACTATTTTATCCTTTCAATATTAATACATGGTGCACTAACTAATAAAATATAATAAGCAAAATAACAACATAAGTGAATTCTAGGAATTTCCTTGAATATCAACATAGAAATTCAATTAACTACGGTGCCTTCTAGGTAGAAAGCAAAGTTACTACAACACTATACGACGTCAATCACTGTCACTTACGCTGTGATATCGGCAAATTTTCAGCATCAAGCACGGAAGTTTCAGCGGAAAACAAACTTTCCCTACTACTATCGTAATGATGTAGTTTCCATGTATAACACTTTTAAAGTCTCTTAGTATCAATGAAAAAAGCAGTGACTATATTTGATATCTTATCGATTATTCAGTAAGCTTGAGCTATTTACTATTTTTCACTTTTGTCGAAACCGGAAAATTAAAAAAATTAATGGGGCTCATTCTGCTATAAAACCCATTCCAAATTCTGGTTGAACGAAGCATTTACAGATTTGGATGCAAAATTGATGGTCATTAACTTTTGTAAAATATTTTTTTTTAAATTAGATAAGTTTATGGTCACATTATATATCATGGGTCTATCTATTTCAGTCATACGAAACAGAAAAAAGAAAGAATAAAAGTGCTGCAAGTATTAATTTCATACATTCATTGCTTCTACCGCAAGCTTCCATTTCGTATATTCACAATAACCATTATTTTTACATAATCATTATTTTTATAAATCAAAGATATAATTTCATATTTTTCGTTTTATAAAATATGGATAATCCAAGAACTTACCTGAATAAGACATGATAAATTGTTCCAAGTCTTGTATTTTGAAAAATAAAAAAGCGAATTTTGCCTTTGCGTAATATTTGACAAAATAATATATCATACAATTTAAGTATAGGTGATTATTCTTCTAAAAGATATTCTTTAACCAAAATTAATATATGGATTTAATTATTTTACGTCAATTATTGAATGAAAAAAACTATCCAGCACAAGTGGAACTCACACTATGAGGGTTTCATACACATTTAGGTATTTGTAAACTATATTTTTCACAAGCCCATATTAAAAAAAATTAAATTAACTATTTCGATTTTTGGTTTCCTTTGCTTTTGCAGTGAGATTCTAGGTAAATGTGAAGTACCCTATAGGTTTTGATTTATTTGCGAGTGTCAAAATATGCGGCATAAAAGGTCGTATTTTGAGGGTTCTTCTTGATTACGTTGTCCTAAAGCTCGATTTTTTTTAAAGTTCCAAGGAAACATGGACCTAAATATTTGATATTAATTTTAACTTGATACCTCCACGCGTTCTTTAGAAAAAAGACCTTGACAGACCGACAAACGGACAACGAAGTGACCCTATAAGGATTTCTTTTTTTTCTTTTGAGATACGAAACCCTGAAGAGGACTGCATTTTTTAATATAACTGAACTTTTGCAAATTTCTTGGCTAGACTGTTTTTGCGTACATAGTAATGAACATTTTTCAGATTGATATCGTTGTATTCATGCCAGTATTATTAGTAAACAAAATTGTTTCCCATTGAGCCAGAATCTTGAAATTTTGCTAAAAAATTAGGGTATCATAGCACGAGTAAAGAAAAAAACAATCATTAACATGTAATTTTATGCGGAACTTTTATGTAACCGACAAACTTTTTTATTTTTTGATTTTCGTTCTTTTTGTATATTTTTAAAATATCTGTATACAGTACCGCTACCTTATATGACCATAAATCTTAGTACGCTTCATTGTCATATAAAATAGCGGTACGGTATCCTCAGGGTGCGTGTTCTATTCACACTTGACCGTCTTTAAATTTAGCTGGACAAGTTTAATAACCGTAAAAATATGCCGTCGAACATAGAAACTGAAAACCACAAGAATAAGATGTAAAATGACATAAATACGTGAATATACATATTACAGCGTTTATATAATTTAAAAAAGGTAATTCGTGTCTGCGTTTTCAAGCCATTAGTCGTCCATATTATTGTCCTGTTTAGCACCATTGCAGTTTTATCAATTATTTACAGCTACAACGGTCTAATCCTTTAAAATTTTTTGCTCTCTCACTTGCTTAGCATTTAATTCAAACTTTGTTTTTCTCACGTTCCTTTCAAACGTTTCGGAATACCTAATTCATAATGAAAATTAAATTTTAATCTCCATATTTTGGAAATACTGTATTTGACCGCGATTTCTTTAATTTTATTGACCACAAGAATATACATATTTGACATACGCATTAGGAAGGAAATATTAGAATGTACAAAAAATTAAGTATTCCATAGAGTTCGTAAATTTATATTAAGGTTGGCAATAAAGTCTTCAAGATGGCTTGATGTTTTGTTGATTTTATAATATTTTATTTCCTTCATAGACCTTCAATTTCTAAGATGCGTATATTGTTTACGACTGCCTGTCAAAAGAAGTCAAGAAATGATTTGTTAACTCATTATTCGATATAAAAATATTCCGAAAAAATGCCTGAAATGTCATCAACGAAACCAATTTTAGTCTCAACGGACCCGTCTTCGTCAATCTTTTCATCTTCGCTTATGTTATTTTTTTTGCTATTCACTTTTGGCGAATTAATGGTAACGCCTGCAAAAAATTAAACATTTCAGGCCATTGGTTAATCAATAGAGTAAGATTTTTATTCGGTTTCTTTTGAAGACGTTAGACAAAATAATTTAAAGTGTTTTGTTTGAGCATTTATTACGGTGAAGTAATTTACTTTTTAATTACCATTTTTACACTCATAAGTAATTATATTAAAATGTTTCATTACTCTAAATATAACCTTCATAAAAAAGAGTTCGAAGGCGAAAAATAAAGGAAAAATTTATTATAATAATTTTATTTTGTACTTACAAATCCATTAACATTGGCTTGCTATATCATACGTATTCGACTAATAGAAGAACTTCACTTAGATAGAAAATTATATAAAATGTTAGTACAGAGAAATCAGTCCTGGACCAGTTTTTTCTTGTTAACATAAAAAATATAAATTTTAAAATACTATATTTCAATTTTTACAAAAACATACTAAAATGTTTTATAAACTTCTTTGTGTTCTGAGCACTTGGAAGAAATATGACTAAATTCAGTAAAACTTTTTGAAATTTATTATTTTTTCTTCTTGAACGACGACCCTTAAAAAAATGAAATTGTAATTTTATTTTAAATTTATTCTAAAACCGTAGTGCACGATAAAAATCACGAAAACGAGAAATGTGTGTGTACATAAGTATACGTTCATAAGCGGGTTTAGCATTTAGACTGCTAGACTGATTGTGATAAAATTGGTTATTTGTAGGTTTTTCTTTTGCTTAAATTTAAAAATTTAATTTATTTACCATAATAAATAATAAAATGATTGTTTCATAATCACCTCCTTCTATTCTAATCCAATGGAACTTATTGAATGAAATTATTATTATGCTGTTTCTTATTTATTATCCGCAGCTATTTTTCAGGGTTCGTTCGTAACGAATTTCGTCCTATCCTCTCGTCCGTTTGTGACAATCTCACAGTTTCTAAGTTATAGATATATTAAATTGTATATATTAAATTTAGCAGGTGAAAGTTCTGGGAAGGCATTTTCATTAATAAAAAAATAATAAAAGGTGTTGCAAAAAAAAACATGTCGGAAGAGAAAAATATTAATAATACCTCCCAATGCGTCTAAAATAAAGACCAAGAGATATTTCAAAATTAAAAGTTCCATTCCATGTGTATATATATATATATATATATATATATATATATATATATATATATAGCTTGTTTTCTCGTAAAATCTATTTACGATTGTTTGTCTAAGAAACACTATACCTATACGATATCACGATGCTATTTATTTTATATTTTCGATAAAATACGTGATTGTAGTGCAAGAAAACGTGCGAAATTTAATTAGCTATCACAAATAAATTAGAACGAAAAATTACCAAATACAAATATAACTCGTGTGATAAAGTATACAGCATAAAACTATTTACGGAAAATATGTACGCATCATAAATTTATTAAAAAAAATTCATATTTTAAAATTGTGTAATAATAATGATATATGTTCAGTTTATTAATATTATTGCCTCAAACAATTAGGTTTAAATTAAATAATTACTTTATCCCCAAAAGATATCTTCTTAATAAACAATCAATTATTATATTTAAACTTAGAAAGGATTTGTTCCTATGTTTGAACCGTAAACTTCCATTTAAATAACGAAAAGTATTTGGTTCAACGTCCGCAAAGTGACATTTCCCCCTGTACCTGTCGAATTAGTGGCTTACGTTTTCTGCTTTAATTCCCTGAATTTAAATGCCTCAACTGATCTCGCCTCTGGGAAATGTCAGACATTTTTCAGCTTTATTTTTGTATTAACGTAACGAGTTTATATGATTTCTCCTTTTTAATTATGGTAATTTTCCCCGAAATGTAATTAACCGCTCATGAAATATACCTTTCTAGCTTTCAAAACGAATAAAACTAACAGAATCATTCAATTATGGATATATCTCGAGATATTTCGATTATTATCATTATCAATTAATAATCAGTAAAGTATAGAAACGAAAAATAAGTGACTAGGACGCCTGATGAACAATACGGTATAGAAATAAATAAACTAAGCAAAGTGACACTGGATGCGTATATGACACTGGATGCACGTGTGAGGTAACGCTTTATGCGTGTGTGAGATAACACTAGATGCGTATATGACACTAGATGCGCGTGTGAAGTAAAGCTGGATGCGTGTGTGAGATAACACTAGATGCGTATATGACACTAGATGCGCGTGTGAGGTAACGCTGGATGCGTGTGTGACACTGATTGCATGTGTGACATTGGATATATATGTGAGAATAAAAATTAACGTTTATTCTTACAAACGATATTTTTTATACTTCTCCATGCCTATATGGCATTTTACCGAGTGAATTCAGTATTAAACTCTTTAACAAGTATGATTTGGTTAGACGAATATCACATAATTTGAACTTAGAATTAATTGTCCGGTTTAGTAATTACTCTAAGTAAGCATTCGATTATTTGGATAATTTAATCATACATTTTATAATTAATTATCGAAATATCTTATATATATTTCGTATATATAAGATATTTTGATAATTCGACATTGGAAATCTTTCACATTGGCTCACTGCCAGTTTGAATACCTATAACTGTCTAATATTACAACAGATTTTCCAGTTGAACAAACTTTCCATTAACTATATATAACGAAAACAACACCTAGGCCTATTAAAAACATCCTCGTGTATTTCCCCACTTTCCGTCCTAAACTATTATGGCATATAGATGGACCACGGAGAGATGGATATGACCTAAAATTGTGAGTGTTCCATTTTATGATTTCGACAAGGAACTTTAAAAATAGGGTAAAAATATCTTAAACCATCTATTTATATTATTTCGTGTCTTTTGGCTATATTTATTTTTTTTAAAATAGCTCAATATTACAAGGACTTTAATTTTTTTTTTCTAATAAAATGCATTGAAGATATCTTACTCCCACATAATTTTTTCCATTTTACACCATTTTATTATAATTGTTTGATTACCAGAAAAATAATATTGTCAATAGTATAGTAAATATTATGTTCATCATCACAGCATTATCGTAATGAGGCAAAAAGTTAAAACAGAAAAATAATTTGAAAATATTAAAAAAAATATTAAAGCGAAATAAGAAATGTGTAGTGGCCAAAGTTTTTTATATTTTACCAAACGTTTTTTAATACTATTTGCCATTAATAAATAAATTAAATTAACCCAAATAATTAAAATAAATATCTGCCTTTATTGCATTATTAAGATTGCTTTTAAGCGATCACGAAGTTTAAACCAGCTACTATTTTGCTGAATATTGTTTTTACAAACGCATCTATTAAATTATAATTGAATTGGTCAATAACAATTGTCGTTTTGAAGAAATAAATAATTATATCTAAATTACATGTAACTAATCATAAGTGTCATATACACTATTATTATCGAACATTCCTTTCCATTTTTTTTATAAAGATGCATACCATCAAATTAGAAACAAGTTTTGAATCTTGGGGATTGTTGTCATCATCGAGATGTTTATTTCACGTATATTTTGCCAAGAATAAGGGTTGTATGTAAATCCAATAATTATGATGGAGTAATTCTTGCAATGTGAGGGTGAGCATTTTCATAGAGAAAAAAACTTTATCGTATTATGGATGTTTCCGACCGAGTCCAAATTCCAAATATTTAATCTGACTGTAATACACTATTATTTTAATAGTTGGATTAATAAGAGATTCGGTATACGATTCCCTGAATTTCCCGCTAACCACATGACCTTATCTTTTTGTGACGGTATCAAATTCCATTTTATTCAATTCCATTTTCCCAAATCGAATCACGCTTACGTACATGATTCATATACACAACCTATTTTTCATACCCAGTGATAAGGAGATTAAACCTGTTGAATAAACGCCGAAAAAGGAAAGTTGTGTACGACAATTGAGTATACTCGTATGTCCGCACGATAATTAAGTTGATACATATTCAAATCAATAGGTAACCAAATATAATATTTGTATATTTAGGTAATTCCTGTAAATTATGTTCTACTCTATCATAAAACCGTTGAAGTTGAATAACCGAAACCCATGTTAGAAGTATGGAATCTTCTTCAAAGATGGACCCCGAAATAGCTGAAAACATCGTTTTGCAGTAGCTTATATTATGGCATGGAAATACTCATTGAAATATATATTCCTCTCATTGAAATATATATTCCTCTCATTGAAATATATATACCACGTAAGCTCTCTATTACTGTATATCTAAGTAAAATCAAAGTTTTGGAACGGTTTTTTTTTATATAAATACCGGCATAATTCCGTAAAATTATTTATTGATAATGGTCTACGTTATATGGCTTATGTCCATTTATTTTCTTTTTAATATATCCAGTTTCATAAAAGGAAATGTCTAATAAACCGTCCGTCGAAGTCGTGCAAGTCGTAAGTCGGACTTGGTGTCTGCGAGTGACAACTGGCGAAAGAACTCAAGGCAAACAGGAAATAGGACGCTGATTATTAACTTTTACACAAACTTTTGATGACACTTTTTGTTCATATTGGAAACGAGCACAGGGCACACGAGGAAATTATCCTATTGATTTTGGATAGAAATAGAATTTTCAAGTGACTGGAGGCGTTATACATACACATGAATATGTATATATATATATATATATATATATATATATATATTTATATTGTAGAATATTTCGACGAAAGTAATCTAATAAATGATTTTAATTTGATAGAACTGAACAATTTACAGAGTAATTAATAGCAGCACTAAGGCTAATTGATTTTCGTCGAGTTCTGTTCATTTAAATACTATAAATATTAGTAATAAAAGTAGTACAAGATTTTAAATTAATAATAAATTATATCTTGATTAGGACAAGGGTCTGCTGATTAATTTTATTGAGGAAGCACAAGGAGACACCTGGGACCTTAAAATCCAGGTCATAGATCTGCGAGTAATTGTGTCACCCGAAGTTATTCATAACATCATGTTACAGTATCAATACCTTTTAAAAAATGTATTAGTTGATATCCACACAATCATAAGATTGGTGCAATTTCCTAAAATTTATAAATAGAAGTATTCGATTTTTTTCATTTCAAGGAATTTTTGAATCTGTCTAATGATGAGTTTAATGTGAAACAAGATAAATAATACGCTTTTTAGATCTTTATTAATATATAAACGATCGACTCAGGGTAATAGCCACAATTATTATCTGAAATGTGTCGCATCAATTAATATTTGTGCGTGCAGTATTGAACTTCGTCTTTTGATTTATTATGTATGATTTATATATAAATAAATATATATATATATATATATATATATATATATATGTATGATCACGACATTTCAGTAGTTACTACTGAAATGTTGTGAAGAAAATCTCTGGAAGAATTATAACCGTGACCAAGAAGACGTATGTTTAAATTAGTTTGTAAAAAAGTGCGAGTATACTTATTTTTAACGTCAATATAACATTTAAATAAGGAATTTTAGGCCTTTCATATTTTTTGCTGGCAATTATAGTCCATTTAAAACTTTAACTTCCTCAAATTTGCTTGAACACTTGAATGAATATTTGAGTTTGAATATTGTATGAGTATTGAATATTTAAATATTGTGGTCCTCCATTCAAGGCCAATTTATCGTTTTTTACATGAAATGGATTTATAACATGGATTATTAGGTTTATTTTATGGTCTCTGGTTAATACAAGCAAATATTTGACTTTAATATAAGCAAAATATTTTTAGTAATATTTTTTGCATATGGCCATTCTATTTTTTCATTTCATATTATGCTATGGATATTATTACCAAAAAATGTTTAGTAAGTTTTTGACACAAAAAACTAAAGTGTATTTTCTTATATTTATAAGTTAGAAAATAGACTACTTAGGCAATGTAATGCCAAACAAGTCGCTCCTATTTATTAAGATAAATTTACTTTTATTTATTTCAAAATTAGAAGTTGATGCGAAACGTTAGATATGTGCGAGTATCAAAAGGTTGGTTTGAATAAAAATATATATAAAAACGAATAAAATAAATAAAATACAATACACATTAACAACAACACATTAACAAGTATCAATATTGATAATTAAACAACGTAGTTATTTTGCAAGACGAAATACAGTCTTTTTATTAATCGAAATGAATACACGATTTTCATATACACGGAGGTACAGAACCATTGAGTATTATGAAGACAGCAATTTGTTTATTTAATGTTACTAATTTGTAAATAATCATAGCACCCAAATACAGCTAATAAAGATAAAGAAAATAAAAGTATTTCACTTTAACACTCTATTTGATTAACTATCATATCCTCTATACACTTATGTGTCAAGAGATTTAAGGCTTTAAAAAGAACATCAACTGACATAGGAGTCCTTGGCAAATATTCTAAATTTTTAATTTTATCATTAAACATATCCTTGACGAAATGATATCTAATATCATTGTGTTTACATTTTTTATGATGCACATAATTTTTTACCAACTTCTGTGCACTTTGGCTTTCATTAAACAAACGCCCAGTATATAAATTACTAATCAGCCCACAGAGTAAAGAGCAACTGTTCGTTGTTTTTTGCTCTCCCAAGTAATATTTGGTTCTGACATTAAAAAGCAATAGCCTGTTTAAGATTTGTGATCTACAATATTACTTGCCCGACCAGCATCAACTTAATCAACAAATTCAATTTATCTCTTTTATAATTTAAATAATAATTCTTAGTTTTCTTAAGATATTTAAGCATTCTTGTGGTATAATTTGAAAGAACATTTATGTGACATTTATTAAATTTACTAAGAACACTAACACCGAACGAAAAATACGGTCTCGTAAAAACTGATAAACACATTAAACTTCCAATCAAATGTTGATATAGAAAATCTAGATCACAATTCTCTGGTTTCTCAACATCTAAATTACATTCCATGGGCGTACATGCAATTTTACAATTTAACATATTAAATTTATCCAGTGACTGCTCTATATACTTTCCCTGATCCTAAGTAACAATATTCAGTTTTGTTATCAATTTTATTTCTGAACTCTAAACATTGCTGAACTTGCGCTAAATTATTTGCCTTAAAGTTAGAATTTGATATAGAAGTTAATTCTTCACCCTCTTCTTTATTCTTGCTAATTAAGTAATTGAAAAAATCGTCGACATATAATGCAATAATAATTTTTACAGTATCATACATTTTTGTGCAAACACATGGTTCTAAACTAAAAAGTTAAACGTTTTCATATTTACATCCGTTCCCATATGAACATTCCCGCCGCTATCCAAATAAAAGTCTTGTTTACTGTAATTTCCACTTAAGAAAGCTACGAAAAATCCTTATATCTTCTTTACTTTCTGCTGAAAATTCCATTTACACTGAGATTTGTAATGTTCAAACTGCTTTCAACAATAACACCTTATATTTGTTTTGTCCGATTTGTTTACATTCCAGCCAGTCATAAACGAATTGCCAGCATGATGACTGGAGCTATCATTCTTCTTGCTATAGCTACCAACTTTGGAATATTGTTGACTTTCAGAATATTATCGAAAAGGTGCAGAATCATAGAAGACTAGATGAAAACAGATGGCGATATTTGTTTATTTGGCATTACCAGTTTTTATTAGGTTGGCTAATAAGTAATGAGGGGTAATTAATGTTATAATTTTTTATTATATTTCCAATTTAAAATTAATTAATCAACGGTATAATAACCACTACCATTTTATACTAAATATCTTTAACGCACCGGTAGGCAGTGGATAGCATGTATGTAAAATTCAAGTAGCATTATATATATATATATATATGAATGTTTCGAATAGGCCTTGATTTTACTTATCTCTGTACTTCCACCCACAAATTGTCTACTGCACACAATTCATGGGTTTTCTCAATATACAGATAAGTCACTTGTCCATGGCTTCTTTCGCAGAAAATGAATTGTTCCGGGAATAAGAAATATTCTGCTTTAATTTTCATAACACAGGCTACATTTATACTAAATTTCATGATAATAACCTGAATTGAAACACCTCTGCGTATCTGCCCATACAATAATTAGAACATATTTTTTATACAAACTCGTACACAGGTAAATCGATTAGATTCCACGAGCAATATCAATACTCTGAACCACTGGCATATGTAAGTATAATTTTAAGTCGCTTATGTCGGTAGTAATGATCGCTTATGTCGCTTCTGAGATGATGAATATGACCGAAATTAGGCTTTTTACATATTTGTAATTAATGTTATATACTTTTTTAGAGTAACCAAGCTGTAACGTGAGCTTAGACGCGAGCATGCGACGTAAATTTGATCGTGGGTTAAACAATGTTAGTTCAAATCAACTTCTGCAAATTTAAGGTCCTTTCCTAATTGCAATCTCTTTCGGTACTGCATTGATTGGCTGTTGATCGACTTAGAACTCATATCGCAAGCAGATTTAAGAGGATAGAATGTTCACCATATTTGTTCTTAATGCTTCAAAAGATATTGGACTTTCCACATATGTTTTGCTCAGAGAATATTCTTTCTTGATCCCTGGTTTACAATTGACATACATCAACTCCTTTTTTCCAGTTTTTTTAAAGTTTATTCAGTCCTATTATCTATTTCTATTGATATAGTTAGCTCGGGATGTATAGAATTTTTGCAAAAATTACCTATTTGATATCGCTTGTTAATGACCAGAAACCTAATTTTTATTGATTGGTAATTTTGATGGAAAGAATTCCCCGATTTAATTATCCCCCCTAATAATTACTTAAATAAATCGCGAAGCAAAATACGGGGTATAAATCGGATGCCTAAAAATCCCCCATATCAACTTCAAAATATTTTACACCGTTCACTTATCTCTACTTTATCGTTTTCGTAAGCATCAAACGACTATTATTATAGCGATCAGATGAGCAAATGTGATTAATACTTAAGATATTAAGTAAATAAATAAAATACATTACCACGGTACACTATAAAGTGTAAATTAATTACAATTCATATATATTAATTTACACTTTATAGTGTACCGTGGTAACCGTACATTCCTCTTATAATTCAATTTAATTTTAATTTATATCCATTAAGTTTCAATTACTACGACTTGTCTTACTTCAACGGTTCATTCGTGCAAAATCCTAAATATTGTAACACGTGAACACATATAACATAAATAATCTGCGATTTATTTTTTTGAAAACTAACTAAATAACTCTACAAATATGTCAGTCACTCGAAGATTCATTTTTAGGGTCCAAAGCCAAATAAGGAATCCTCATAGTTTTGTCATGTCCACCTCTCTGTCCGCTCGTAGGTCACACTTGCAGACTGTTATGTTTATGAAAGTGGAATTTGACATAATTGTGCATAATTATAACCCATACAAAAGTCATAAAAGAAAATTTTTTTAAATAAATTTTCTCAGGTATCAACATAGGGTATCGCTGAACAAGTCTTTCAAAAGAATTGGAAGTATTCGTGAACACCTTTTCGATACAGGGACTCATTTAAGAAAGCTTTAAAATAGTAATTTTTTTAGATTTAGGTATCCTCACCCCCACCAGCTAAACCAATATTTTTGAATATCTAGAAACTATCCGTAATAGTAACACATGTAACAAAATTAGATGAAAAATTATCACAGCTTAAGAAACTCTACTAGTTTACGAATAATAGTCGGCCGGAGTCATAGCATGCAATTGGGTCTACATTAAATTTTTAGAATCTTCGTTACAAATATAAGGTATTACAGATATTATATCCGCGAAAGTAACGCTATGTGATATATTTATATATTTGCAAGGTGAGAAATAATATCAGTATATCTAAATATTTTAATGGAAATTCTACGTACGCTTAAAAGTTTCTATACGATTAAGTGTGAACAAAACCCTCATTGTGTCTGTTATACTTGTACTTAACGTCTTTATGTATTTTGTACTAAGAAAATTCTTTTATTAGTCATAGTTATTATTCGTTTTAATTTAATTTTAGCTTAGATAAGTTAAGATATTCGATTTTTTAAAAGATTCAAAGATACTATAACGCTGAATATTATGAAAAAATAAAATATGTTTATAAACATTGGACGTTAGCATTTTGATCTCTGATTGTTACTTCTATACGAAATTATTTTACGATGGATGTTGTCCTCTTGAAATATGGTTTGAAACAAATTCGATGTCCTTGACCTTCACTTTTCTTCAAAATTGGACTCAAAATTAAATTTTTATTTAATTTTGTTCTTCTAGTTCCAAAAATTATGCTTAATTTGGTTGTTCTATATATTTACCGCGATTTTAAGAATAAAATAAGCGCAAACCTCTACATCCAGAGTATACGTTTTAGAAGCTATAAAAGACCGATTCTAAGTAAAAATTCTAGCTTCAATTGAAAACTTTCCCTTAGTAAAATGAAGTTTCGCCAACTAATTTTAATTAAAATTTGTAAAGCGATGCAGGAATGAGATTGCGGATAACGCGATTACTGCCACCTTGAGAAATAGGAAGCATTTCACTGTGGAACGCCAGACATTTTTTTTCTTTCACGCTTGCTTCCTTCCTGTAACGATTCGTCTTAATAGCTTTCCGATTAATTGACTTTATGAATTTCCCCTTTCTTTTTATTTGAGTGTAACAATATTTAATTTCAAGGTAATGTGGAAATATTAACGGGTACTGGACAATTATTTATTAAGATTCTTACAATATTGTTGTGTTAATTTTATTGCTATTGCGTACTATTAAAAATTATTTCAAACTATTAAAAATTATATGATGGTTAATATAATTTTTCCTTGAAAGTATTTATTAAAAAAAATTGTTTATATAAAAAATATTTAAACAGTAATTTAATCTGTGTTTCTCACCTATATTGATGGAAAATAATATTCAATCGCAGTCAGATAAATGAAAAAAAATTGTATGATTATATTATACTAGCTGCGCCACCGTGATTCTCTGGAAAAGTTAATGGCGCTTTTTTTTCTTTCAGAACTCATGAATATAAAGTTTAATAAAACACCCTATTAGATGGCGTTGGCAGCACCGATATTGTAATATTCACCAAGTCAATGAATTTATTGGTGTTTTTTATATCTGTAATATCCATTTAAAAAGTATCCTATAAGCATAAACTAATGCCATACCAAATTTCGTCAAAATTCGTGTAATAGATTTTGCGTGATTGAAAAAAAATTAGCACACAGACAGACCAAAACTTCTAAAAAAAAAGGTTTTCTTACTTCTACTATCATCATTCAAAGTTTTCTTACTTTAGTCTTTTGGTCTCTTTGGTTTATTAAAATTTATTTGTCACAGATTTTCCATTTGGGGCTCAGTCAAGAAATTAAAGAGTATGTTTGATGGATCTCAACATTTTTCACTAATACTCATATATTTATTATGCATAATTTCTTCCAAATACATAACTAACCATTTAAAGTAAATGCTTTAGTTAGTTGCCGCTTAAGTTCAACAAACTTAAAAACCAAAATTGCATTACATTTAAATATTTTGGTATTATTATTAATTCTTCCAAATAATACTGTTTTTAGTTTGAGAAACGTCAATTTACCAATGGAATATTAATAATTTCTTCCTTTTTATTTCCTCCCCCTGATTCCTTGCTTTCTATTTAATTTTATTTTATCAGCCTTCGTATAAAAAAATATATTTGTTCGAACTGATTGCACCAAAATGAAAATCGTTCAATCAACCAAATAATTATGTACAACAAATTGGTTTTACGGTGTACTAGGTTATAGATAAATATAAACAAAACTGTGTAACAAAAAAGATTATAAAATATTTTCAATAAATATTATATAGACGAGTGAATGAACTAAAAATATCACATGTTTTGAAGAATAAATGAAACAGGATTAAGAATGAAAATCAATTACGATAGGAAAATTTGTTCGAAAAACCTTTGCTTTGATGATTAATTTCATACCTGCATAGACTCTGATAGTGTCTAACGTATCGCTGTTTTTTCAACAAAATATGCAGTGAAACAATTTTCACAGATATACAATTTCCATAGATATATTTGTTTCGTGGCAAATTTACCAAAACAAAAAGACTGAGAACATTTTCAGACCAAGTTGCGATACCATGAGTAAAACTGAGAATTTCGATTTAACGCCATCGCGGCAAAGAGGCGAATGGCTTTAATATTTATATCCATTAAAGAGAAGATGATGAATATGTATTTTAGCCGTTCATATCTGTAACCAGTCGACTTGCTACCTATATTCAGAAACATGGTCGTTCCGAGATTAAAAATATAATACAAACACACTGATATTTAAAAGATTCTAAGCTCTTTAATGAATCTTGGTTAAGACACAAATAACGTCAATAAAAATGAATAATTGTGTTCATAAAGAAAAATATAAATATTAGTTAGTCCCAATTTTTACGCTTATGTAACGTTTGTGTTAAGGTATCTCATAAAAAACCTTTCTTCTAGACAATTACTTTTCAACATTACCTCTAAACTGGTACAAATTTGTATATGCACTTATTTTTAATTTTACGCTTATGTGACTAACAACGGGTTTAAAAAATTATACACATTGATATGATGTAACGTGATCTTATGAGAGCCGTTATGAATGCTACCGCTAAGATCTTAAGAAGTACTGTTGTAGAGTAAATGTTTTAAAACAATTCCATCAAAATGGCTCTGAAAATATTCTTAAGAACTGAAATTATAGAAATTTATAAAATCTTTGCAACAGAAATTTTCTTGTTATTGTGAAACGGGCATTAATTTACCCCTAAAAATACGTCTGTCGATGAAATTAAATATGAGGGAAATTAAATATAAGAAGAAATCGAATAATTTTTTTTATTTCGATTCGAATCAATTAATGTTGGACGACGAGTGAACATATTTAGGTTCTTATACGTCAGACTTTCATAAAATATTCAGTTTCAAAGAAATAATTGTCACGAGTATTGATGTAGGTTATTTGTAGTAATGATTTAATTGAGTTTTTCCTTATATTAATTTATAATATATTTTCTTTTTAGATTTACTCATATTCTTCATGGAAAGTTGCAGAAATGGAAAGTCGAGAATACCTGAAAACGATAAAATTTTGTCCTTTTCTCAACGATCATAAATCTAAGTATAAGAGCATATTTTTAAAATAAATTTATCTAAGATAACCTTCGTATGTTACGTTTCACGATAGAATAGAATTTTTTTTTGTAAATTATTAACAAACTTAAAAAAATCGCCGTTTAAACTTATCACACTAACTGGGTACTATTACCAAAAAAGTTTTGAAACAAACATGTATTCTTTGCAGTTAAAATTTTGCCGCAAACAAGTAGGAACATCATAAAAGGGTATTAAAAGGAACATATTCTGCCACAGTGCCATCGTCTAAAGAAAACCGAAAGAAAACTTAGATATTAAGTGCCGCGCCAAGTACCGAAGTGACGTCATAAAATAACAATTTGTTTTTATGCTTACTATAACGAGCCTTCAAGCGAGTAGATATTTTTACTGTTATCATTTTTACCTTACACAGTATATTCGCAAATGGAGAAATTTACGTTAAAATTTGAAGGTATAAACGCATACTTTCCGAAATGAAAAATGTCGGCTTAGGATTGGCTATGTATTTAGATATTTGTTTGCTTCGTATACCTACTGATAAGTCGATTTGAAGGCTATAATATAAGCCGAGTTGAAGGTTATAAAAAAGTGCTTACAAAATAGGTGTAAGATAGCTCTAAAGAACAATAATAATTTTGTTCCGTGGCAAATTCGCCAAAACTTAACACTGATAATATTACTTCGGCGTCCGTTCGTCCATACACCTGTCATCGGCGATTTTCTTAGAAAATATTCGACACAAATATTTGAAATTTAGCACAGAGATAGACTACACAATTACACACTGCACAATTACACACATAAAGTATAAGAAGATTCATTTTAAATCTAAGGATTAATTTCAAATGGTAAATTGGGAAATAACAAAAATGCCTTCCAAGTTGCCTAGGGTATAAAATGAGAGCTTATTGAAGTACAAATTCAATTATGTATAAGGTATATTATTTTATAAATTATGTTAATATTTTTTGGAAAGACGGTTAAATATTTTTATTCTATAGCCAGCAGAAGGGTCGCTCAAAAATATTACAAAAACAACTACAATCTACGTTAGGAAGTAGGTACACGTTGAAGGAAAATTTTCAGGATTAAAAAATTTTAGTGCACTAATTTTAATTACTTATTTCCTAAAACTACTAAGCAATATCAGCGAAAAACTTATTCGATGAAAAAATATTTCTCTTGATGTAAAGAACAAATTTTGTTCTCACAAGTTTTTCTAAATATTTAACTTGGCTCAGTGGAAATGCTACACATCACCTCGGTGTATTCACAATGTGATATGGTTATCGGCTGCAGATGTATAGTAGATGGACATCTTTAAAGCACAAAGTCGGAGTGCCTTTCTACTAATACTTAAGTGGGGCGATCATGGCCCAGGTACAAATTTGATTCAGAATCTCTTCATCTTTAATTCTATACGTTTATGTCGGTTCAATAAAGTCACGTAAATCTCGGGAAATGTTTTTTTGTTTATATTCTTGGAACTCAATAGTAGTATTTTTCTCAATTGCTTTATTTTACCGATTCTAAGCAAATGATTTAACATCAATTTATTCCAAACAAAACAGTTTTATCCTACTGCCGTATTTTCCTACTGCCGTATTTTCGGAAATATCGATTTCCACTATCGCCATGGTACTGCTATTTAGTTCATTATTATCAACCTCTGTCTCCGGGAGCCCACGAGCCTTATCCTGGAAATCAACTTTCTTGAAAGACATCTATTGAACTTCAACCATTATAAGTTTGTTTTTGGATTAGATAGGTCCGTATGTCTCACCGTCACATGCACTGCGTTAAACCAACAATGGGATTCATATAAAATGCATTATGTACAGATAGACCTCGCGCTATGACGGTTCATTTGACACGTAGTTAAATATAAAATAATAGTTATTTAAGGATACGTAGAATTTCCGTTCACATACTCATAAATGCTTGTATTATTTTTTACTACATAAATATATTGCCTAACAGGTATATTTTTCATAAATGTAAGAAAAATAAATTATTTGTCCGCATTCTTTTTCAGAGTTATATAAATATATATAATTGTTACTATAAATATACAAAATTGCAGGCGAAGTCATATATTAATTTTAATTGTCTCTTTTTATTCATCTCGCCATTTTATGATCATTAAACTAGGTAAAAGGTATAATAAAATTATATGAAATATAATGACGTATGTTCGTGAATCTCTCTATGCAAATACTTTAATTTTATTAGAACTTGACAATTCCCTAACTTCTTTATCCATATCTGTTTATAGGGACGTCACAAGCACAGCATTTATTATTCAATTTTCTGACAATAGATACAAATCAATAGAATTAGCGTCAGCGAGCAAATACGTCGTTTCGACATTAACTGTTCTTCATATACGTGATATCTGTTTAGCACTCTCTAAAGTCTATTGACGTCTATTTTTATATTTTTCTTTATAAAAGCCGGTTCAATATTCGACGTTGTCAAAAACGTGCTCACTTTTTACGATACACATCGATTCCATAAGTATTAAAATCAGAAAATAAACTGGTGGTGAAATATTATTATTTTTTGGTAGCCCTCGTCGTGTTGGTATATTAAATCTATTTCGTAAGACAAAAAAACAAGTAATGAAATAACAATCACTTCTTACGCTTTCAGTAAAAGCGTATTTTTGATTAAGTAAATACTTTTCAGCCTACACAAGAACCTAGCTTTAGAGTGTGAAATGTTCTTTTTCGGGAAACAATTTTATAGATCAACCAGATTCTTACCTCAATGTTATCAGCAAAAGAAATGGGCGATTACGAATAAAACTAATAAATTACTCGAAAGATCAGTGTTATTCGAATTAATTAAAATACTCATGTTAGCAAATATTGGTAGTCATAATTTGATTCTGTTTTTTATTTCATATAGTAGCGAAATTCATTAAACTCGGATGTATACAACATTTACATACCTATGTCGTAAATTTGATTGATACGAAGATTTTATTCCTTTTTTATTTTTACTTTTCTTAATTTATTTTCTTTGAATAATGCTAATAAATGCGTTTTGAAATAAATCATATCAATCAAATATTTTAGTTAATAAGGTTGGTTATTAGGGTTGTTAGGTAATTATTAAGGTTGAAAATAATTTTTTTCCCCTAAATATTAAATTTGCTTTGTACAATTTATAATATATTATGACATTAGTAAAAAATAGTTAGCGCCATGATTAATTTTACTGTATATTTTTTTTTACAATTACAAAAATGCTAAAGTATTACAAATGGAACGAATTTATAAGAAATCTTATCTGGACTTCTTATTAGCTTTTTCCACCTGGATTCGGCTGACACAATTCAAGGTTACAGTAAGATGAGTAAATAGCTAATGATCGACCATACTCTGATGGTTTTGCATAGAAAAATACAGTAGTCTTTTTCTTATTTTTGTTAAATAATATTACAAACTTTAGTTAAAGATAAGTTACATGATCAAAAATAGACGCACATACTGAGAGACAGATGGTGCTTAAAAATTCCAAACCAATCTAAACCTGTTTTATATTCGGAACTACAAAAATATCAGTAGAAATTCCAATACTAACTTTTTTACATTAACATAAAAACGAGCAAACAGATAAATAGATGAAAACGTCAAAAAATATTCAGCTTCTTCTAATACTTACAGTCGAAGGAACTACTTTCCTTTAAATATTGAGTGTGAGCACATTATACATATTTAACTTATACAATTCGTCTAAGAAAGAAATGGTTAGACTAAAATATTGAAAACTGGAAGAAATTGAATTGACAATAAATTCCCATTAAAAGATCAATTTTTAACTGATATGACTTTTAATTTTATTTCCACCAAAACTTTTATACTTCAAAAAATCGTCGACATCTCCCGAAATACATTGGCAATCAAAAATTTAAAGGCTTAAGGAAAGCTGTTAAAGCGGAATCATGTTTTAAACTAAAGTCATAAATTATTAACAAATAGGAAAATATTATTTTAAAGAAACTATAAGTTCGTAAAATTTCGAAAAAATTAATATTTTTTTCGTAATTTATCTAAATCTATTAAACGATGTTTTATCATAGGACACTAACAAATTACATTTAACAAAATTTTACTTCTTTCTACTTTCAGATTACTTGGATTGGAGTAGCTTTGATATAGTACAATTAGAAAAACAATGAAAAATATTTTTTCAATAAATGTTACAAATTTTGAAATAAAAAATAGTTTAAAATATAGAACACATTTTGAAGTTTAAAACAAAGACTTGAAATAAATATTGTTTCCCTAAAATCTGATCTGTTTCCCTAATAGCTTCAAAGTTGTGACAAAAGGTTATTGCACTTCTATGTAATAATTAATTTACCTTATTCCATTGCATCGAAATTAGAGTCCAGCTAATAGTAAACTTCTGTAGATATATAACTTTTATGACGTTGCAATATTCTCCACTTGATATTGCTTATAAAATATTCAGTATTAACTGACAATTATGTTTAAATTTTACTCTTTATCAATGTTTACTATTTACCAGTGTTATTTTTACTACTTATTAGTGTTGTTTTTCTTATCTGTAAAAGCGAAGTAAAGAATGAAAAAAAGTTCGACTTTATGTAAATCTTATAAGCTATGTAAAAGCTTCTCGCAGTTCTAATAAAGCACGGACATTTATTTTTGGACTTTTTCTAAACGGCTTTTTCTAAATCAATCGCTAAAGGCGAAAAATGTTTTCAGACTGATGTTTACATATTCAGGGATGTAAAAATGTGTGTAAAATTAGTTTAAATCCCCGATCCACTTTCTTGCTCATTTCAGTTTAGATATACTATAATAACATAAAAACGAGCAAACAGATAAATAGATTAAAACATCAAAAAATATTCTGCTTCTTCTTATAATTACTTTCCTTTAAATATTTAGTGTAAGCACATTGTGTGAGCTCTATATTCTTTGTAATATGATCTGTATTTTGTAACCAAAAATGCATTAAATGTAAAATATCTAATTAGATTAGACATGTAATCATTTATTTCTTTTTGCCGAATATCCCACTTACTAGTTTATATAATTTTATATACTAAGGGTAGGTTATTCTCAGGAGCTATAATTTGGAAATCAAAATCTAATTCAAGAAAACTATCCATCTATGTCACTATAGCCTAATGTTATGAGCATTTGAACTGTTAGCGAAAGAGTTTAAATTCCAATAAAATTATAAAGTATAAGTTTTTTTATAATAATAATTTCATATTTAACATTCAAATGAAGGTTTTTTATGTATTTAAAGCTCAATATAATCTCTTCCCTTGTTCGAAGTCAATGTAAATTTGCAGATCATGAAAGTTCTTGTCTTCAGAGTGTTAAGCGTCTTTGCAGGTTACCGTACAAACTATGGTACCACCACCGCCGGCATGGGAAATAGTAAGATCAACCATTGTTTATTTGTCTCTAGCTGCTCTTAGTTGGTCTGATTTGGATATTTACGTGTCAATGTTTACCGATTGAGTATAATCCTACCAATATTTATTGTGAAGGGTCGTTTATCCTCATGCTACTCTAGTACTACCTGTTTTCAGACTAATGAGTTATCACTTAGCGAGCTTAAGAATGGCTCTGATAATTTGGGTATATCATTCTCATTTTTTTAGTGTACCCTAATCTGTAGTTAATTTATAACAAACCGTTTATAACAAATTTATATTTAATTTATAACAAATTGTCGTAAAAAGTTGCTTATAGCCACCTATCACCCTTATTACAAGTTAAATCGCCAAATATCGAGAAAAGCTCCCTTTCTCATTAACGAGTTCTAGGTTTTGTTTCGCGATTCTCACGTTTATGTGAGCCAGTGAAAAATGTGAAAAATATATGTTAATAGATTGTTTTAAAAATAAAGGAACAGAACGTTTGGGTCATTTTTAAAATATTGGTTGTTAGGTCTACAAAAAATATTTAGTAAGCTTTTATCATATTTCCTTTGAAGCAGATTACAAATATTTATAAATATTTTTATTTCGGTTTCTAATCGAAGACAATAAACAAAATATGTATTTAACTGTAACAAAACATTTTCTTAAAAGAACGTTTCTTTGGAAAACTTATAACTTTTGAAAATAAAAATAAAACATAAACTTTATAATTGTTATGATTCAGAATTTGATGTAAATCTCTAAAAATATTATAAAAAAATCCAAAATCTTAATACTGAATCTATAAATACGTGGTTTTCATATTATTTATGCAGATATTACGTCTACGATAAGAAAAAGAGAAATATTCAATATTTCCATTTATCCCGTAACTTTATAGAGGAAAAATGTACATTAGGAAATGAATCAAAATTTTAAACAATTTTCAATTTTTTATACACATCCAAACATTTTTTTAACAAGATGCAAAAGAAGTGTACCGCGATATGTCTTGATAATTTATCATATTTTAATAGCTAAAGGGTTTTTTTTAAAGAGTTATTCTTTGAGTCAATAACAATTCATTTTTTTAATTTCATAACCAACTATTTCTAATATTTCATGCTTCCCTGAAGTTTTTAAAGTATATTCTATCGATCAAAGTCAAAAATTTCTAATAAACCTTATGCAACACATGCGCGAAAAACGTTGCCATTTACGTAAACAAAAATAACCTTTATAATATTACGCCATACAAGAAAATAATTGACATCTTGTATCTACAAAAATCGTAAGCCAATGTGTGATAAAATATAATACGTCCTATGTAATATGAAACCGTATTGTCATTCAAATTTCACATGTGTTAATTAAGTGGTTGTGAGGAAATAAATTTATTCGTACTGTATGAAATTATGATTCATTTTAAAAAGAATTTTATGTCGAACAACATTTCTTGATAGCCTTCCATTTTAGAAATTATATTATTTTCATAAGAAACTTAAAGCACAAATTTCGCCTATAATATTGGTATATATTATGCCTATAAATAATTAAAGAATCAAGTCCTTTTTTAAATTACACAAGACTTTTCAGAATTTGCATTTACTTTACATTATACATAGGAAGTTCTTTTAACAACTTTTTAGAATTTGCATTTACTTTACATTACACATAGGAAGTTCTTTGTTTTATCACCATAAATGAATTTATGAAGGGCACTCACGAATCGTAGCTCCCTCGGATAGAAAACTTCACTGCCACGTCCTTCCTCCCCCTAGGCTAAAACTTGCCTCCTCTTAATACAGGAAAAGATGTTAAATTTAAATATTGAAAATTAATAAATGAATAAAATCAACTTATTTCTGCGTAATTTCAAATATAAAATAGAAATAATTTATGTAATTATTTGATTTTAAAAAGCATATACTATATCTCACTAATATTATAATAAAGTGGAAAGATAATATTTTTCTTACATAATTGCGCCTAAACGGCTTAAAAGATTTACATGAAATCTGTTAAGTACCAAGATAACATAATTTCTGGAAATAGCATGATTTACGTACCATTAAACTCAGTATTTTTAATGCAATTATAAAAATTGCTTCTACAACATATCAGTACATGGTGCAAGGGATTTATTAAACTAGCAAAACGTTTAGCGGCAATCAAAAGCGATCTCATTTAATTACAATTTTATCATCTGTGAATAAAATAAAATAATAAAGGGGGATACGATAAATAAAAATTCATTATTTTTTTATTTAAATACTTGGTTGGACCAAAATATATTGTAATATGATTTGGCCAGTTGCAAAACAAATTTTAATAAACATTTGAATGCGCTAATCAAATATTCTGCGTTTGTCTACTTTTCTATTAATTCGTAATCTATATACTTCGATATATGACACTGAACTATTATTATTCACTCTTTCGTTATATACTGCGGATGTTGTTGTGTGTCAACATTCATTGCGTTGAATGTGTATATGATCTGTATATTTAGTTTTATGAAAAATTGGTACATAAGTAAAAATAATGCGGCTTTCATATTTGTTATTTAAGAAAGTAAAGCAAGTGGCGATTATATTCGACAACACGATGGTTCCTTCTTGAGTATATATGTACATGTGAGGTAAATTAAATTAAAGTTCAACTCGGTATTCAACTAAATATTGCAAAGGATTTATGAAACAATATGAAATATTTCAATTTTTTTTTTGGTGAACTCAACCTGGACATTTCCAAAAAGTCGATTCCAGTTTTTTCATATATCCGATAACAGTTTCTTTTTTGATCTCTCTTTCAATCTTATTATATTTCTAGTGCACTTTTTTCTGTGTATAAAAACTTAATTTTGAATAACCCTGTAAAGTTCTGAGTCAATTCGTCCATATAAAATTGACATCGACGATACAAAGTACAATTAATAGAATCCTTTTCCTGAAAATAGTAAGTGTCTCTTCGTTTTATGTGTAGCTACATTTAAAATATAAACAAAAACATGAAAAATACAAATTTAAATGGCGCGTATTTTCAACATTTAAACTTTTCTTTGGCTAGGACATTGTGTTTTTTGTATTGATATATATAAATTACATCAAGTTTCAGTGTTAAATGGTTGTATTGTTGTCCCTTAATGTGATAAAATATTGCTTTTTAGGCAATTGTTTATTTTATATTTAAAGCAAGTATATTATTACCATAATACTGTAATGTTACCGTTCTTTCACATCTCTCTTAGCTTGTTCATAGCCGAACTAGTAGTCATCATAAGCCTATTTAATTAGTCATTACAATTGAAATTGTTAGAATTGAATGCCCCAAATAGATTTAAGATTGAAGGAATCGTGTGATTTTAGACTAGTTATCTTTAACACGGTCAGTAGATGTTGAATAGAAGCACTGAGATTATATATCTTTGACTAACTCCTGTATTATGATGGAAGTGATTTGACAATATATCATCTGTTCTGAAGGAGACATTTGCATTTTTATAAAAACCCCTGAGGAGGTGTGCAAAGTATTTGAGCATACACATTCTTAATTGCGCTTCGTAAAGTCTGACCATTTAACTAAATCAAGATAGAAAAATTATATATATATATATATATATATATATATATATACATGTATATATATATATATATATATATATATATATATATACATGTATGTATATATATATATATATATATATAAATATATATATATATATATATACATATATGGAAAGAGAGAAAGAGAGAGTGATCGAGCAACTCCTTTGCAATTGAATCCTCCTGCATCAGAACATCGCCTGTGAATACACAGCGAGACGAACAACTGAATGCTTAACTACGTCTAGTATAGAAATTATGTGTCATGCAATTTCCATACTTCACGGAAATAAAAGATAAACTGCGAGGGTTACTATTTTCGATACTATTTTAACCGAAAAAGGTTAGCACGTACATAAAAGCAATGACAAGGAAGTCCAAAGAAGTCTTCTCTTTTTGGTTCTCCCTCAAATAAAACTACCCCCAAAATGCTAAGGAAACAACTTGAAAAAGCAATGAACAAATTACGAAGTCACTAGTTGGTTCCATTTTTGGTATTTTAAAAATATTCAGTGTTACTTCTCTTGTATTTATGAGCCATATTAATAAGGAATTATTGAAAGTAACAATTAACAAACTTTTATTAGCACGATTTCTTTTTAATTTTTAAAACGTTTCTTTATATCATATTATCACCGTTATGTATTTAATACTCTAACTTAAACCTACATATATCATATGTAACTATGCATTCCGATCCGAACGAAATTTCAACTTTACAGAGCGAAAATATTTCGAAGCTGATCCCCATTGTTCAAATTAATCCGCACGCTCGAGTAATTGATCGGAATTTGGTACGCTAGAGAGCTTAACAATAAAGATATTTCCTCCGATTTTCCGCTTGGCCCACCATCGCCCTCCGACTACTGACCTATAACTTTCATATAGTCTGCTTTATATAATATTTACCTATTATTTCAATTCTTACTGGTTAATAATAGATATTATATAAAGTGTTGAATGTAAGATAAAATTTAGGGACTTTTTCATAACGATCCTTATAATCAAGGTTAACTCCATGTTTTGCATAATGTGACATATAATTGAAAGGTGTTTTATTATGGCCCAGCATTTGCATCTTATATATATATATATATATATATATATATATATATATATATATATATAATGAAACTATGTTTTTTACTTGTGTTTTGAAAAGAATGAAGGTAAAAATATGAGACAGAAAAAAGATATCCTTTCATACCGTACGAACATTTTTTCATTTGATAGAGATTTTTACATTCAAAATCTCTTTTGAAATCCATGAGGTGATTCACTTTTATTGATTATAGTATACGTTTATAAACATACTAAAAGTGATTATTGATGAATTAATCTTGTACTTTTTACTATCAATATACTAATACCGCTTTACTTGCTTTCTTATTAATATTTTTTAAATATATCCACACTAATAAAATAATAACATAAATATGTTGCTTTCCTTTTTAAATTTAAGAAATAATATTATGAATTAATTTTTAAAAAATCCAGTACAGAAAAATGGAAAGTGAAAAAAATTACTTTCCTTATTCTTTAAATTTTTTGTTTACTTCATTTTTCATTTTTAAGCGAATGTATAATTTAATCTGATGTAAGAAAACTTATGACGTGCACATTTTAAACTTTTACGTGCACATGTTTAGTATTATTATTCTCCAAACGACAGAATATATATTTTGGAATGATATAAACCGTACTTAAGGCAAAACTGACAATCAATGTCATCTCTGTCACGCGTCCTCCGATACCTTTTTTTGTGCGTTTATTCCATTGTCTATTCCTTATCTTAAAACTATGGAAAATATTAATAGAGAACACAGTTTTGGAGAAATATTAATTTTTTGCCACATGGGACTATAATAATACATTGTTTAGTTAAGTTTCACCTATTGCAAGACACAGGATAAACAATCATTGCTATAAAATTACGCTAGAATATAGTCCAAAATTTACCTAGTCACAAACTCATTAATTATTACTTGGACTTTCTCCATAATATGAATTAAAACTATATTTTTAAATAAAAATTATTGTATCGACATCCTAAGTCAGTGATCGGATGCAAAACCAAGTGAATCGAGAAATCGAAGGAACCGTTTTATATATACACCATTTTGCGAAATTCCTGACATAAATGCTAAGTTACTACGGTGTAGACTATTGAATAACTTAAAACATACGTAACATATTTTCAAGTTTCATCACATAGATATTTAGTTGTGGGGTATAAACAAATCGAAACTAAAAAACAAAAAACCCACCTAAAAAAAAATTTAAAAATTTAAACAAGTTTTACCACAACTACCAATACCTATTTAAGCAATTAAAAAACATTAATATATATAAATTTATTACTCATAACCCAATTCCGCTTCCAAACCATTGCTTAGAAAAATTTGTTAGGGTGTAACAAAATTGTTTTCTTCTTTTTCAGTTTTTTTTGCGCAACCGGGTGGTATTTTCTTTAGTTAATTTTTTGACGTTTAAACTCTCTAGTGAAGTTATTTTATTTTAATACCTATGGAAATCCATTTTTCATATTATCTACTCCGTATATTATCAAACTACACAACACATCAGGATTAGGAAATATAAAATTGGTGTATCTAAGGTTAATTACAAATATTGGGTTGGCTAATATGTTTTTAACCCCGAGTTGCTGTCAATAATTTTTATTAAAAAATGTATATGTTACTCTAAATTTTATTTAAGTATGCACCATAATTATCAACTACCTGTCGCCATCTATTTGGCAGTGATAATATGCTTTTCTTGTAAAATTCCGGTGACTTTGAATAAATAAACAGTGCGAGTTGTTTTGGAGATATCATTGAAGATCGAATGCTTTTTCACGTGAATAGTTACTTAGATCCCTGAATAAATGGTAATAAGGGGGCGCAATGTCAAGCGAATATGGTGGATGAGTGAGTAGAACAGCCGAGCTCGTCTAATTTATCATGTAGAAAATAAACTCGACCCTGTTAACTACTCAAATTGTTAGCTAATCAATCCAATTGTTCGTAATAAATATTTTCAATGATTGTAGATCCCTCTGGAAGCAATTCTCAATTAATAATACCCTTGAAATTCCACCAGCAGCTGGGCATCATCTTTTTCGAACTTATTTTAAGTTTGGATACTTAAACTCCTGTTTCTTTGTTGTTTTGCGTGTATGATTAACGTACGTCGCCCACTTCTCATTGCCAGTTACTAACTGATTCAGCCAGTCGAAGTTACGTTTCAATGTCAATAACTGTTGATAAGTATAAACTCTGAACTGAAAATGGTATGATGACAACTTGTTAAATATCCACATACCGTATTTTTAAACTTTTCGCAATTCGTGCAAATCTGTTTCTATAATGCCACAACTGCAGTGTAGCTCATCTGCCAATTGACGAGTCGTCAATCAAGAATCCTTCTCAATTAGGGGTCGTATTCGTTAAACATCCAATTCAACAGGACGTCAGATACGGGGTCCGACCTTAAGTTCGTAGTCCATATTCCTGAACTTTCTGAACCAAATCTTTGCGGTCGCCTAAGACACCGTAGATTCGCCCATTGCAAGACATATTATTTTTGACAGTCTTTGCATCATAACCCAGACGTTTTTAAATTATAAAATCCGTATTTGATATTGATTTAAATCCTTTATCTTTTATGTAATTTCCTTAAACCTTAGCGCTAACTGACTGCATTTTGACTTATTTATACACAACAGTGACTATATTAAAATTTTATTTTTCCTTATGCACTCCACGTACATGGAAATAGGTACCGATTTTTTTGCGAACATATTAATAAATACATCTTTCAATTATGATTCCATTTAGGTTTTGACATTTTTGAGCTTGTTTACCAATTTTATGCTCGTTTACCAATTTTATGCATACGATGATGAAACTATATTTTTTGTTGGGTAAAAATAATTTCATCCCAACAATCATTCCTTCTAAGATGTACAAGTTTAACAACGCTGTATGTGTTGTAAAAGGTCAGATCAAATTCGATTAATTAAATACAATTTGACGCCTGTCCTTAATACCGGCAAACAAATGATCACATCGATCGATCCTCTGACTAGGTAATAACCTTAGTCTCCGTAACTGTCCATATTGACAAAGCATCCTGATCAATAACTTAAAACAAAGATATAAATTTTGGGTGCAAATTAGAAACAAGAGTCACACGACGATATCTCGAATAAAAAACCCTCGTTGTTAATCTGAATGTCTAAGTAGTAGATTGGAATTTAGATATCTCTAATGAAACAAATTTCGATCTGTCGCCCAGGACTGTAAATTGAAAATAAATTCAGTTGAGTTGAGATCTAATGAGTATTTAGTTGACTTGAAATCTAATAAGTGACAGTTTGCTAGGCCATGTAATCAGTCTGAAGATGTGTATAGAATAGTACCTAACCAAACTTGGATACAAAGGAAATAGTGAAACCTTTTATATGTAACAAATGGAATTACAATAAATGATTGCGTTAAGATAATTTTTAGATATATTATTTATCTTATAAATTGTTATTTTGAAATACAACAATAAAAGTAATATCCCCTCTAAAATACTTTCATAAATATTTTTAATAGTAACTATTGAAATATATGTGGGTAAATATGTTATTCCACTATGCGAAATTACTAATTTCTGGAGTCGTTTGTATAGATCTTTCTCGTCAATATTGTTCGTTATTCATAATACCTTACAAACCTGGATACACGTTGTTGATCCACTTGTAAACGATACAATAGGAAGCGAGTTTAATATGAGAAAACTCTGCTTGCTTCCATTCGTTCATATCAATTTTGCAAAGAATTGCCTACCTGAACATTAAACTCTTATATTTTTGATTAAGCTGAACTTATTGACCAACATACATAATATTTCGAACAGGTTTCAGTTTCATATGCGAGTGTAACCTTCCGAATCAATGGTAAAGTTTGATGGAAGTCACCATGCAGTAAAATAACCGTTCCTCCCGTTATACTTGGCGTGTTTCTTAGCTTAGACCAGTGACATCGCTAGAACGGAACCGATAAAAATTCTGGTGTAATCAGAAAATAATGTTTTTATTAAAATATGGAATTTTAATATTGAAAGTAGTCTAATATTTAGAGATGAATAGAATTGGACAAATTGCCTTAAAAATAAATAAGATGTGTGCTATATTCGACACCCGTAGGTTAATATGTTGTCGTAATATCTTATTACGTACTTATGTCCACGCTGTCACTTAAGGGTGTCTGTAATTTTTTTACTTACCAAAAAAATTAATTCTATTCCAGGATAAAAGTAGGCTACATTTATTTCTGTGATACCGGGTATATGTACACAAAGTTTCATAGATTTCGTTTAGGTTGTTGACGCTTAAAAAAACGAAAGAAATATGCAAACAAACACATTTCTATATTTGTAATATCGGCTAAGATATTTCTTTTTCCAGCCTAAATTTTTTTATCCGCACAACAAAAGTTTTTTTTTGGAGGAAAAATTTCTGTTAACAAAATAAGACATCAAATAGCAGAACTTAAAAACTTGAATATATTTTAAGTCAATAAAGTAGACAAAATTGTCTGATTTACAACTTGATGCATGATCAATAATCTTTGAAAAAGGTCCTTCTGTATAATTTATTAAGTCAGTAAGAGTTTTAGAGCCATGAAAGTGCACATAAACGAATGAACGAATATTACTAAAAAAATTTTCTATAATGGCGTACAAATAGACAAAGTATCATAAAATCATGTTACAATATTTTCACACAATGTACGCTAAATGAGTAAGACAAATACCAAGCTGTTCGAATACAAAATTTTGTCTCAATAATTGTGTTACAACGTAAGTATTTATTAACCCAATGTGAAACAATTATACGAGATTGAAAACCATTATAGGAGTGTTGTGGAAACTTAACGTTTCAATATTATACAATTAGCGAAGTGAGAACAATGTTGCTAAATAACCTTTGACTGTGACATCGCTTGCAATTACTCTGTTAAAGAAATATCGTAATGCTTCATAGTTCAGGCTGCCATTACTAACAAAACTCTTAGTTATATAAGTTATCTTGTTCAGCTATCAACGTCACGATTTTATAATAGGGGAAGCCTATGTCATATAAGGGATTTAAGGCCCTCAAATATAAGATTTTATTGAAATTTTAAATAGTTTCTAGATTTAATATTATTGTAATGCTTTTGGGGGACGTGTTATTAACTTAAGGGAAATAAAAAATATCGATACCGACTTTTTTTTATTTAATCTGAGTTAATAATACTATGAGTAATTATTTTGGTATTACAGGTAATTGTTGTAATTGTAAATCTTGGTATTAGGCTTCAAAGCTGTGGTTTATTATGTAACTTGAGTGTATTATATGATGATCTTTCGAAGGATAATTAATAATGATTTTTCACTTTTTTTTAAAATAAAGTTATTTGATCTCCTATTGTATTTATTGTATCGGAAATATGGACGTGTTATTTTTTAATTTTTATTTTGTCATTGGGTCAAATAAAATGTTGTTTTTTATACCCACAAATAAATTATATTTATTATTATTATTAAATGTACCTATATGCAACTTAGATGCCTTGATGGATGTAAATTTGTTGCTTATTCACTTTGTTAATTTATCTTCAATCAAGTAATTAAAAACCTCAATAGTGTAAATATAAACTAAAACAGTTTAAGAGGTAACTACGGTAATATTTTGTTACTTAATTTTTGTAGTTTAGTTTCCATTAGTATATAAATATTAAAAAGGTAGTACCCGAAAACGTAGAATCGTAGACAATTTCTTTTTCCGCATCTAATCGTAGCTGCACATACTAGGTTGCCGTTTGTTAATAGGCTAAACTAATTAATTATAATAGTCAATAGGCAACGATATATTTGTGTCTAAATTTAAGAATAAATAATATAAGTACCTCGCCTTTTCGAATGATAAGAATCGAATATTGTTTGGGTTTTATTTTTAAACATTTACGATAGGCAATCATTCCTTTATAATTGTTCAAAATAATTGTATGTAATAAACAATCAGTTACGTAAAGTTCTATCTATTTGATGATTAAAATCCTGACATTACTGGACGATAATTCATACAAAATAAACAGCTTTCGTTACTAAACGATTTCGTTCGAAATTCGTACTGTATTCGTAAAAAAATTGTGTTGTATTCGTAAATATACATATTTTGCAAGATGTCATCGACAATTATTCCAGTGTAAATTTGTAAATAAAGATATTTACGAATAATTCGATTACTATATCGAAAAAATTAAATTTGAAATTCAACAGCTAACAGAAATATCATTTGTTTTAAGCATTTCCTTGCACAATTTGTTGCATAGTATAAATCCAAAGTGCCAACTTAAAGGTATTTTATTTACGCTAATTCGAATAGTCAGTGGTTCAACTTGAGCGTAGAGTATTTTATAGGGTGCTTCTTCATTTCTATACTTCATATCCAACGATGTCGGACGTAATCAAGATAATTTTTATATTTCTTTAATGCAATTTAATTACATTAAGTCGTGATTTTAACATAAAACAGGTACACACACATATATATATATATATATATATATATATATATATATATATATATATTAGGGTGATTCATAAAAGACCGAAAAACATTTTTTTGACATTTTCTTCACTCTCGACCCCTTAATGTTATCTATTCCACTAGAAAACATACCAGGATTTTTTTTTTTAAATTTATATTTAAGGGTCACTACCCACTTTTGAAATTCGAAAAAAAAAAATTATTTTTAAGAGTTTATTAATACCAGAAACGAATGTTACGCATAGGTTTGAGGGAAAATATTATACTAAATAACAATAATTATCGTTCCTCTAAATTATTTAGTAAAAAGAAAAAAAATTATAGTAGATTTGCCTTATTACAACTTAGGTTTTTCTGCCTATAATTCTTAACTAACAACATTAAGCACTGCTTCTGCTCTTCGTCATTAGTATGTAATTTATTGTATTATTCCATCAGTGCAACACCCTCTCTCAGCTATATCGTTAACGACTCTCGTATGTTGTACAATTTCTTTAGCCGATTTGAAGCTTTCTTCCTCTTCCTATAGCTCAGGGTCTTTCTGAATGAACTCGCAAAAAATTCCAGTAATTTTGAAAAAAATCAAAGTGTTTGTTGATATAAAATCTTCGATGTTTCTGTTTACGATTGCATCATATTCCAAGGATGCCTTTTTCGGATTGTTTTTCGTTCCTTCAGGTTTCCGAGCCAAAATCATATTACGTTTTTTTCGATAGAAACTCGTTTGTCAAAAAAAGCTAAAGGAATTAGCTCTTCGGAAAGATATAAAAGATGACCCGACATTTTTTGTATGGCAACTTTGGCTACAACTATATTATATTTTTCAAAATCAACCAAATCGTTTAATATTTGTAAGTCATTCACTGAGGCCATGTCAGTCACTGGGTCTGTAAACCAGTATTTTGCGTAGAAAACTACAACAAATATACAAATATTTGTAACGCCCTTAGCTTACTTAATTGTGATTTTAAGCTGATGCTTAAACAAAAACATTTTCAGTGCGTATATAGCTTGTTCATCCATCGCGCATGGTGCATTCCAGCAGGGGCTTTGAATGAGATACCCTTTTCAGGAATCCCTCCCAAAAAGATAATTATCAAATGAAGGAGCTCTTTATAATCGTCACGAGGCTGAAATTGTTCCAGTTGATTCTCAGCAAATACAGCAATATCTTTCGCGCCATTCTCAGCAATATCTTTCGCGACATTTTGAACACAATTCCATGTAGATGGTTCGGACATTGCGGTTTTGAAGTCTTTTTGATTTATTTTACCAGTAGCTTTTAAATCTTTTAAAATCATAATTTCAGGACCACTGGAAGGCCTTACAGCTGTTAAAACAACACTTTTGAGTAAAATTTCTAGTATGTGATGCAGGTATGCAAATCAAATCAGTTCCTTTTGCATTTTCTGTTCTAGAAGAACACATGCTCAGTTTATTCACCCTGTATTAGGTACTGTTGTATCAAAACACATACATTTTATTTTATCATATAAATTCCATGATAAAATAGTCTCGAAAATAGCAGAAACCATTATTTCTCCCTTTCCATCTGGAAGCTTGGGAACAGGCAAGAGCTGGTCGACTCCTTTTCTAGATACCAAGATTGGTAGACGATCCACTATTTCATGTCCGATTATGTTTTCTCGCATGGCTTCTATCGATATTACCAATTTTCCCTGGACGACTAATTTCTCTTTGTTTTAAAAGAAATTGCTTATATTCTTCATAGTTATCATGTTAACGGCATTTGAGTGAGCAATTTCAAACAAAACATTTAAATTTGATTGCCATTTGTTTTCTTTTTCTTTTATTGCTGCTGAGCGGTTTCCTTTTTCTTTCTTTACTTTTTTTAAATTCTGCCATTCTTTGAAATATTTAAGTATTTTTGTCATAACAGATTGTTTTTCTTTGGTGGGAATAGTTTGCCTTAGTGTCATCACATCACTTGCTGTTAATGACACCGATTCTCTATTTGTGTTGTTCATTACGTTTTTATGATGAAAAAATAAACACATCACTTCTTTCACCGACGTTAATTTTGTTTGCACCAATTCGGAACGAGATTGTCCAATTAACTATATTTCAGTTCTTTTTCGCGTTTTTGTAATATTCTATGTCATTTTAGAAATACAAATACGAGAACAAAGCTAAAATAATCACATTTACAATCATACACAATTTTGACTCGCAACGATGGCGTCACTGGATAAGTGTATAAAAGAGCATTGGATTGTTTATATTAACTAATGGATTGTTTATATTAATTGTGGGTATCTACAGAGAGCACTAAGATACCGACGAAGTGAATAAACAAAGAACTGTTTACGTTAGCAAGTAAATACTGTCATCAAAGTTGTATATGTAAACAATAGCCAACATCGCAATAAGTGCAAATTTTAAGGTAATTCTTAAAAAACTTATGAGGCGGTAGCGACCCTTAAATATCAATTAAAAAATCCGAAATTTAAAATAAATTATTATTTTGGTAGATAAAATGATATTATGAGTTGAGAGTTAGAACAATTAAAACTTGAATTTTATGAATCACCCGAATATATATATATATATATATATATATATATATATATATATATATATTTATACATACGTAAATCAAACAAACATAATGAGAATAATATCAATGCGTTGATATATTATAAATAATTAAATATTTAAATATCTTACTATAATATATTTAATCACAATTTATCCCTGTTTATTAGTTATTAAATGAAAGGAAATGTTTTAAAAACGATATATTTGACAAAAACAACTCTTGCTTGCAATTTTTATCATAACAAACAATTTATTAAAAAAATATTTCCCATAAAAACTGTGTTTTTATAATAAACTTTTTTTAACATTTTTCGACTTATTCACCATATCTAGTGATACCAACCATTGAGTATGCAAATACAAATAGAAATTTATATAAAAACGCACAAATTAAAAAAAATTGCATAGGTAAAAATTATCGCGCAGAGTGGTCATAAATTTAATTTCAGACGACCTTTCTTCGCAGTAAAAGTATTTTCAAATATATTTTTTTACTCAAATTGGCAAGGACAAATTTTACTTAAGTACATTCTTTTATGAAACTTTAATTATTCGAAAGGAAAGAGAGATACTATCATCAGCCAGCACAACTTATCGAATACGAAAATGGCATCATTACATTTATTAGGAACATATAGTTTTAAAATTGTCTTCGGCTTTCACAATTAAATTATTTTCTCAATAAAAGATAAAATAGGAAATATCAACTGAATAACATAGTCTACGGATCAACAAACATACCATTTTTACCTGTTATGACAAAAATGCAGACTCAAAATAATACACTAAAAAAATAAATGCGAACAGGGTAAAACAATAACTATTTAATTGAATTGTGTTCGGAGGTGAATAATAGAAATGCTTATTGATAGGTAGGAAATGAAAAGTAATTTGAGATATTTGTTGCCGGCAGTTTTTATTTTGCAAAATAACTGCACCATTGATCAGTTCTAGGTCTGATGATGAGTTTTAAAAATGAGTAATGCAACTTCTTAACGAATGGTAGTAAATCAGTCGTGATTCAATATATATGCTAATGAATAATTGTTAGTTTAGTTATAACTTTTCAAAATCTGATATTGAATTTCGTATATGGAGAACAGAACTCCTCAAGTAGTAGTTGTAAATTTGCAAAATATGATATTGAACTTCGAATATGGAGAACGGAAGTCCTCAACGGCTAACAGCTATATATTTCTTTTTATCTAAAGTTGATTATCAACAGCACATAGAAATAAAGCGATAGTAGTAAATGGTGGCTACTACTATCATTTCATTTCTATGTGTTGTTGATAACCAACTTTTGACAAAAAGGCAATTATCTATATATTAGCTTTTGCTCATAACTTCTAATAACTACACAATATTCTAAGAAAGAAAATAATTAAATATTAGGTACAGTTTGATATTAATAACTAAACATTCTAAAATAAAATATCTTTTGAAAAACGAATTTAAAAAAAGATAAGTACTAAAAAGTAAAAAGTCATTAACTCAAAATAGGTACCTACTTATTCGCAGTAAATAACTTAGTTACTTATTTTTGAAGTCGGTACCAAAACGGCCAATTAACTTAAATAAATGTAAAATTTTATTTTGTAAATACATCCCTTTATAAATCTATTTCGTATTGAACATTAGAAGGTAAGGTTTTAAATTGACATTATAAATTAAATTTATTTATAAATTTGTTTAAATTAGTCGGTAATACCGGCACCGACTTCAAAAATAAGTAACTTATTTACTTATTGAGAATAAATAGGTACCTGTTTTGAGTTAATTAATTTTTACTTTTTAATACTTTTTTGAAGCCGGTTTTTTAAAAAATATATTATAATAGTTAAGCTGTGGAATGACAGCTTGTTTTCTCCTACTATGTTTATGATTTTCAATTATCAATCTGCTTTATACTACTTTTTTGGATTTAGTTTTGTACTGGTAAAACATTCACTTAGAAATATTTTCCATTACATGATACTAGAATGTTACGGTAAAACACTTATCTTTTTAATTAGTTCACAAGAACTTATAATCTTTGAGGAAAATTATGAGTATTTCATCCTTTTCTTTAATATTAGGCAATAATCATATTTCTAAAATAAAATAATTAAATCTGGAAAAATCCCTTTTATATTAAAATGAAGATAAAATTTAACCCTTAAAAGGACTGAAAACTTAAGAAATATATCAAGCCTCTATTCGACCAAATACTCACCAGATACACAAGATAAACTTTGCTTCTGGCGTGGATGAAATGACTTGTCTTCTTGTCGAAATGAAATTACTTTACGAGAGAAAAATATTTTATTGCACCAAAACTTTTCACGAACCCTCATTTTATTTTGATGTCTGGTTAGATATGGCAAATAGTTATTTACAATAGAGATTTTGCAAATGTGGATTATTTTTTTTAAAACAGGCCACGAAAGTAACATTTCTAGACTGCCCATTTCCATAGATTTCTAGCTTTATTGAAATGAAAGGTATTTTAATTAAATCATATACGGAACGATAATAACTAATCATGACCACCAACATTTCACACAAGCATCTCCACATACAACTGATAACCGATAAACTGAAAAAAACCCTCCATGGGTTGGTAAAAAAGAGCACAAATGACATAAAATAGGTCGTTCTCGGACTTTCTGACTACTATTGTATATATAATACTCATACTATATATTTTTAAGGTAATAAAATTGCATACTTTGCAAAAAGATTTCATTTACGAACATTTTTTCTCACAAAAACGAGTTTTTTTCACAATTTTTTATGAAAAGAACTTTTAACTTTTAACTATATATGTAGTGTATAACCGTTTCGACTATTTCACAACTACTCTTCTCCTCTACATCTTTCGTAGTTATGCATTGTTTTATTTAAAACGGCGAGACGCCCAGTCACCGCGTTTTAAGCGAGCCCAAGGGGTTATGTCATTATTGCTACTTCTTCTGTAACTTTACGGTTAAATCACCTAATGTTCGGGCTGCATAAAAAATACTGTGGCAAAATAATTACATAATCATTACAATAAACATTAATATTTTTATTCTTGACAAAATTAAAAGTAAATTAATAAATTTGGATTGCACGATAAACAAGCGAATAAATAAAAGAAATAGCTACTGCAAGAAGCAAAGTAAACAAAATTTTATTCCAAATATTTTTAAATTATTATTATTTTCAACAATAAATACCAAAGAAATGGTGTCACCAACTCCTTTCTGTTAGAATTAATTTTATGGTTTAATAATAAAATTCATTTCCCTTTGGCAATCCTCCTAAGTCCTTAGCGAAATGTCGATTTCATTACACACATTCCTTGCCACAAGACCATTAAGTCGACAATCAAAAAGGTTTATTACACCAATACAATTCACTCCTATAGCCGATTCACTACGATAATGGCTTTCGACATTTAGTTATTTGAACTTAACTTTGTATTAAATGTTAAGTAATTAAAGTAGCCGAGTGATCAGCAATCAATTGCTTCTGGGAATTTAAGGACTTTCAATGCGTAATGTAGTGAAGACATTTTGTCTTATATGTACATATATATATATATATATATATATATATATATACATACATACACATGTACCTATATGCATGGGTGTATGAATATGTCTATGTATATTGGGTTGGCTAATAAGTAATGTGCAATAAATAATGTTAAAACTTTTTAATTATATTTCCAATTTAAAATTAAGTAATCATCGATATAATAATCACTATCATTTTGTAACACATCTTTGCAACACACTAGCATAGAGGATGGATAACTTCTATTTATTCAAGAGCCTTGGAATGAAACAATTGGCCAATGAAATGTCGCAGAACGGGCTACGGCTATGACTGATCCGAGCTAAGTTCGTGTGGTATCCGCACACTGTACTTCAAGCTTTTTCCAAAGCCTTGTAAATGATTTTCTATAATTCTGTGAGAAGAAATCAAGCTCAATTGCTAGCCAGCGGGATGTTAATCGGATATTTTCTTTAAATTCCATCGGTCGACCAGAGTGAACTTGAGGACTCAGGGTATAAGCGCCGCTACGAAACAGTAGCTTCAGATAATGCTTCAGAAGCTACTCATTAGTATATATACGCGTAGTTTTGGCAGTAGAATGACTAGATAGATACTTATAGAGTAGATAGTGTCTCACATGGGTCTTAACCCATATATGCCCAACGATACAAAAACGACCCCAAAGTTAGATATACGTGTGCCGACCCTATGCACAATTAAAGAAAAAAGTGTTAAGTAACGCCGTCTACCGATGATTAGATAAATTATCTTGAATTGACATTCGCTATGTTCTTAATTAAGGGGTTTTTTGTGGACTGTTGTTACTGTCACAAGTTGACACTTGTTGCAAATTGAGAAAACAGAACGATTTCGCTAACAAAAATGTAAGTATTCTTTGTTTTAAAGTTTTAATCACATTTAAACTACTTTATTTGTAAAGAATATTAGTGTTTGCAACTATACAAAACAAAAGTGATAGTTTGAAGAAAGTTTTAAGAAAGGAACGTGATTCTTTTTAGGGCGAAAATGACCCTTTGGGCATATAAGGTCTGTTTTGTTGATTATAAGTACATTGTTTGCACTAAAGATTTTCTCAATGGGAATGCAACAAAATGTTTAAATATTGTTTTTTATCCAAGCATAGGTACTAATTATATATGCATGATACTTTATGTTAATCTCTTTAAAGTTCTCGTCATGGTTGAGTGCTGAAAACACACGAGATAGTTGACGCTTTGGAAGAAATACTGGTCGAGGAGGCTGACAGTATAGATGTGTTCATCGAACCACCAAATGATGGTAGAATATCTGACGGCGACTCCGGAGATGAAGATTGCTTTGACATAGATCGCATGAATCGGCACCAACTTTTAGCTTCAGCAGAGTTAGTGTTGCGAAAGTCAGGTGTGAAGATGTGCCGCAAGTGCCAGGTTTATCTTCTTGATAAATGTTTCATTGATTTTCATGACAAGTAATAATAATTATAATGTTATCCTTATGAGACTCTTTGTTACATTTCAAGTTGATTTGAAAATAAACAAACTACAAATAATGTAAATATTGTATTTATTTTATTGATTTTCTTTCACCATAATATATCGAACTCATCTTATTAGTCCAAAGGGTCATTAACGACCCATAAAAAAAAACAACCTTCCTCATACAGAATCTCAAAAGCACATATGCGACATGAAATCAAAACTATTAAAGACCAATATATGTAAATTTCACAAAAATCGCGATCAAAAAAAGTTCTGGGCATATATGGATTAATGTCGTCCATATTTTATGCGTATTAACAGTGCAGCGTCATAGTTATTACTGAATCGGTGAGAGCGCGCCTTTTATATATCTTTGATCATGGAAGCTTCTAGTATGTTCCCAAATTTTCTACATAATAGATAATTTTCGAAAAAACGCTCATTACTTTTAAGCCAACCTAATATGTATTATAGATATAGACATACTAAAAATCAGAGAATTAAATTTATTATCTTAAAAATTTACCAAAATTTCAGCGACAGACTACGGGATGTATTTCTATATATTGATAAATTAGCTTATGTATAATTTATTTCTTGACGTATTAAATTTATTGTTAAGATGTAAAATTGCAAATTAATATTCTAATACGTAACCGATTAGATAAAACTTAAAAATGCTAGTCATAATTTTTCACATGGCATTTAGAGGCAGCAAATGGTAGTAGAGGAGGCAATGGATGCACCGGAAGCGAAATTTTCGCTTGCTCAAGTTACAACTGGCATCGAGTTCGAAAAAATTACACTATTCTGTTTAAATGAGAGATATTTTTAAATTTTCCATGGTTCTGAAGAAAGTTCATTTTAAAGCCCTTTTTTAAGTTTAAGTTATTTCGGAATATTTAGTGACTCTTTAAAGATACATTTAAACATGGATTGATCTACTTGACACTTAGTTCCTTCCAGCAAACAGTGTTTAAACAAGATGAGAAAAGAAAGTGGTCCTCCGTTTGATACGTTTTGCTCTTACACGCAAATAATTTTTGGGTTACATCGTCAAATAATTAAGAACAAACACATCTAATGGATAATTTAAAAATATTCATAATGGTTTAAATAAATAAAATAATGTACATAGAAATATATCTTAGAGAATATGTAGATACATACTTCCTAAGGTTTTGAAGAGTTCATTAGATTACTGTCTGGTCTCCTTATCAGATCTTAGTAACATGAACCTGCCATCACCAGCTCTTCTTACTCGTTCAAAATTATGGTTACAGCTATATTAAAAATAGAACCCGTCAAATGCTTGTGAACCTCCAAGAGCTCGTGCGCAGAATGTTTTTTACCCATATTATAATAAATTGTAATGAGTTTATCATTACTATATACATGTTGCCTTCCCATTTTTGGTGATTCGAAATGCATTGCATTTAGCATTATATATATTCAAAGACAAAGACTATAGTTATGACAATTAATTATAAAAATTATTTAAGTCTCCGTAGTGCATAGTGACTACTACGCACTGTGTTACAGTTGAAGTTTTGCTTGGTTAACTGCACTCTACGTAATACTTACCATGAACATTATTTCTTGTTGCAAGTTCAGTGAAAATATCAAGACTTTGTAGACTTAGAGATTAAATATGCACTCAAACATAAATTTGTGTATGTGCGTGTGAGTGTGTGTATGTGTGTGTGTAACCGCGATCTAATTTTAAATTTCACAAACCTGTCATCTTAACGTTATGTAGGATGAAAACAAAAATATATATCGTCAAAAATTAAGACACATTATAACATACAATGTAATCCAAACGATCGCTTCGCCTCCGGAAACGAAATTTACCCTGGTGCGTTTTGCCTTTATTACTTACTCTTTGCCCCGCCTTCCTCTCATACGTAGTCAATGCATTCCCGCTTGCACATTACAGCCACAGTACTAGATCTCTTTCATTTAAATACCGAGCGCAACTTATATTAAATTAATGCGACAATAAATATTAAATAACTCAATAATAATTATATTAAAGTACCATAAACGGAGACCATATACCCTCTAAACTTAAATAATGAGTATATGATCGTATAAATAATTATAAAGAAAAATAGTTTTGGAATATGTAAACAAACGTCTTATGTATGATACTATACTCATTATATTTAATTTATTCTATTTTAGGATCTAAATGAAAATATTTTCAAAATCTTTTTCATATAAACAAATTCCTGTGGGACACTATGAATAGTAGTTACTGAGAGAATAACCATGACATGCATAGAGACCAGACACTAAAATCTCACCTTTAAGGGTTTTTTGTTGCTTACTTTTCAGTTAAGCGACCCAAAAAATATAAACCTCCTCTTTTTTTAAATCGGTTACTAAGTTATTATTATTTGTTACTATATGCAGTCTTGGAAATAATTTATTATTATTTGTTACTATATGCAGTCTTGGAAATAATTTATTATTATTTGTTACTATATGCAGTCTTGGAAATAATTTATTACGCATCTATTGTTAGGATTTTAACCAAAGTTTTATTAACGACTAGCACACAATTTCGTGATTTGTTTGTTTATTATATCAACCATTTCATTGCTTTAGGAAATAAAGCATGAAATTGTGGATTAATTTCATTAGGTAATTGCTAGTTCGACTGCGTGGTATTGGTTATCAATTATTTTTTAATTTAGTGACTTAGACGCTCCATTGTTATAAGTAGAAATATTATCATCATTCAAAATACAATATCCAAACATAATATTATTATTTCGAAAAAGTTGCATAATTGTTTCCATCTCATTATATACTATTTAATATTAGTACGAATTTTTCATGAAATTATATTAGTATTTGGAAGTCTCAGGCCGGACTTAACTAGGCTGTGGTTGGGCAAGTGGACTTGATGCCGCTTGTTGCGCCAGCCCAAGCTTTATACAAAGAATTTCTTTTGACGTGTTTAATGCATAGTTGCTAAATAATTTCTTTCATTTCTTCATTCTTGTTGCAATATTTTACAATAATTATTCGCGTAAGGCAGTTTTCCATGTTTTAAGGTGACTACGACGTCAGGAATGAACATAATATTATGTATATATATATATATATATATATATATATATACACTTAGTACGTAACTTTGACAATCTAATTCAAAGTCATGACGCTGGAAGCTAACCTATTTATTATGGCTTCTGAATTTATGAAGACATCCGTTATAGTAAGCACGGATGTACTTAACAAGAAGAGTATTCGTTAGGTTCGTATACACAATTATCCGTTACTTACGAGAAAATTATCCTACTCAGTTCAATCTGATAAGGTGGTATAAGCACACCACTCGTTGGTGATGAATTACAACATTTGATGACAATCAGTTTATTTTTGCATAATTCAATATGTGGAACTACAAGGTCCATTGTAAATACCGGAAGTATATATATATATATATATATATATATATATATATATATATCAGACTGACTAGCCTTACCGTTAGTTATCAACCTTATTGCCTTTCCGATGGCGCGACACATCACCTCCGGAAAATCATTAAATATTCATCATCATATCATTAATATTATTTGCTAGAGGATAGCATCATTCAAGAATCTTAGTGTGATCAAGCGAGCCCGACACTTCTAGTTAAAAAGGACGGGTCGGACCGAATGTGTGTCAACTTTCCTAAGTGGGAAATGCCTAATGAAATCACCGTTGAAAAGCCGTTTTCCTTTACCACGAATTGAGTACGTAATTTTTGTTCTAACTGGTCTACCAGTTAGAACAAAAATTAACGCTTTACAATTCTCAATAGGGCTACAGTAATTCACCGGGATAGAGTAATTCATGTCATACCCAAGATTTATTATGAAAGCTTATGATCCCTTACGGGTTGTCTAATGCATTTATTGTGTATCAGTAAATTGCTACCAAAATTATCAAATCTGATGAGATCCTGATCTATACAGATGCATTTTGATATTAGTACTCTTAGGCAGCGAATTTGCGACTTTAACTAAATCCTCTCCATCAATTTAAATATTTTTTTATCGACACTTGTTGCAAACTGACAGACAGATGAATGCTGTTTAGTATGTTGTTAATAATGATATTTGTTTTATATCAAACAACCTTCTAATGGCGAACACCCCTCCTCCGTCCTCTTTGCTATACTCCAAAAGGACCTGCGCATGTTTCATACGATACGAAGAGCACGATCATCCTGGGGGGGGGCGGGGGTGGAGATGATTGATCTACAATTAAATGAAACTACGTGATGTAATATTTTTTGTACTTCCTTTAAGTTCTTTACCACGACCTAGGTTTCGTTGTATTACAACCTCTTCAGGTGGGCCATTAACAAAGATTTTTATTTAAAAAAAGTAGAAATAATACTACATCACGTGGTTTTATTTAATTGTGACTAATGAATTTCTATAAAATTAACGCCAAATATATTCAATATCAATTATCGATCTAATTATAAAACACTTTTTATTCATAGTATTGTGAGCTTTTATCCATAAATATGTTTCATACTCCCACTTCAACCTACCCATGCACGGGAGAAAACAGAACTAAATATTTAGTACATTCATGTGGATGCTCTAAAATCCCTTCCGGAGATAGATGGCTACCGCTATGTACTTGTAGTCATCGATGCCTTTTCTAAATTTTGCCTTCTTTACCTGGAGTACTACCAGAATGATAATGAGCTAAAGATACACATCACTAATATTATCTCTTTGTTTAGAATTCCCAAGCTAATTGTGGTTAATAGAGGTCGTATATTTCTAAGTACGAATTATTTAACTGGTTGGGGTGCGTACTTGGTTTCATCTGAAGTGCACTAGTTAAGTGGCCAGATCGAGCGCAACTGCCGAACGGAACAAAACATGATTAGTATCGAATTCATAATTAGGCGGCATATATCGAAGCAGTTTTGATAGAAGCAACGTAAGTATTAATCGATTAAATATTTTGTATTAATCGGAAAAAAAATCTTTCCGATATTTTATAATAAACTTATTATTTTTTATCAGAAAGCAAGCGTAACCTATGGGGAAACTGGACTCCGATATAATAAGGTGCTAATGCACTGAAATTGTGGGCGGCAAATTCTGTCCAGATCCGGTGGGAAGATGACGCAGGCGGCGACAAAATTCATGGCCTCGTGACATAACGACTGAACACCAGAGGTGCATAGTACACACTAGGAACTTGCTTAGCTTTTTTACGTGAATAGATTACGTAGTGTCTCCTTTCTAGTAATGTAGTTTTTAGGATAAGTTAATGTCATCCTTATTGTCCCTCAACATTGGGCCAACATGCTGACTTTGTGCCTCCGTTACGTTAGCATTGTAACTATATATTATTCTAATATAATACACTAACTTCGTGCCTCTAACTTGGTTTTCTGTCAAAATAAGCTAACATTAAGCCTTTTTCTCGATACTTAGCGTAATGAGATCTTATGAGACTCTCCTCTGGTTCTCGTTGAGACGCCTTCACAAACTGTCGAGAATTAGCCAACGCAGAAGCAGTACAGCTAGTGAGCTGTGGCCTCGTCAACGTCAACGTCCAACGATCCGCCAGCCCACATCTTATCTGTCGACAATGCAGAACTAGGAATATTCAAATCAATTTCTTAGGACTTATCTACAAAGGCTGTGATGTAATAATAAAAATAATAACAAAAATAGAGGAACCGCAACTAGTTGATGTAAAACCAGCGCCAATCACCTGTCGGATGCAGTCTTATTCGAACATTCAATGAATTCGTACCATACAGCTCTCTGCTCTCTCTCTGACATTTTTTCAATCCTACTACCTTGTTAGTATATTTAAAGTCATAACTGTTTTTGGAAATTTGTCCTATTTTTATTAGTTTTGGTTTAAATCTATAAAAACAGATTTATTTAATCTGTGAACGCCAAATATATCAATTATGAAATTATGACTATGCGAGATTAGTATCAGTGTCACGTCAACCGCTATCTGCATATATTGTGTTCGAGTACATGTCATAAAAGTATCCCCGATGCGTTATTTTTTCTTAGAGCACGAAGAAACAGTTTTACGTGTAGCAAAAAATGTATAAAATAAGTAATTTTCGCCAAAAATAATTTTTTTAATTATTCATACAAATATTATATTATATAAAAAGCAAAAAATAGCAGAACATGAGCGTTAAGCAATAAAAAAACGATCAGGACAAAAGGGGGTAAATTAATAAAAAACAATTTAGTTGAAGAAGATTAGAGAAATCGGCAACGAATAAACTTTGATTGTTCCTTTAATTCCTAAGAAATTAAACTTTTATTTTTACACTGTATACTCTTTTATTGCAACATATGAAATATTAATCACCGCAGTATGATGTTTACCCATGATGGTTCCATATGGACTGAATATGAGACAGCTAAATGTGAACATTGTGGTCGCATAAGTTAAGCGTGGTCGCATAAGCATTATTTTTTACTGAAATTTGTATAAACAATTGTGCGATAGTCTGGACTACTATTTAAGTAAGGATATTTCCAATGAAAGTTTCAGATGTTTAAGTCCATAATAAAACTCATTTGCACTATTAAAATACTTGTTACATAATTTTAAATTTTAGTGCAGCTTGAATTTTATGAAATAAAATATTAGGCGATATTGAAGTGTGAAAATAAAGAGGAATTGTCGTGACTCGTTCATTACGTAAGAATGTTTTTAATTTTTCCTATTTTCACAGCTACATTTTTTTAAATATAGAACCGGTAAACCAACTGTATTTTGGTATGTAGAAGCAACGACTACATAAAGAACAGCATGTTTAAAAAATACTTAACATGTTACCTTAATGTTTTTCTATCCTTATTTGATATATTGGGGGGTAACTTAAATGCATTAATGGAATCTACGATTGCCTTTTTAAGCATGGACTAATACATTTTTAATTAAGATAATTATGCGGAAACGTTACTTTAATTAAAGTATCCCAATATATATTAACGTTGCTTTTTTATTGATTTGTGAAGAAAAACTGCGCTCTGTACTTCTGTACAAATTTCAAATTCTTGGCCAACCTTATGAAAAACACTGTTAAACATAAGCTATTAAAAACAATCGATTTCAAAATACGGACAGTAACTATTCAATATTGAAAACCGATTAATATCTCACAATCATGTCCTTCAACAAATCGATAAAATAAAAAAAATAATGATGTAGTATAACGATAAAATTTTAAAAAAACACAAACTACTAATTCTTCCTGGAGGAACTTAAGACATCCTTTTGATTCAGACATGTGAAATGTAACCAGACACGACGGTAAAGCTTTCAGAGTTTAAAATAAATCATGGTTCAAATCATCTTCTAACTAATAAATAAAGAGCCTTAAAATGAATTTAATGTAAAAGTCAAAATATTAACCATAAATATAAAAACATATATTACACTTACTTTTTCTCCATATGTAAATATAGGTAATCTCACGTTTAATTCAAATTGATATCTGACAGATATGAAAAAATATTGCGTTTTTAATAGTAGCAAAGTCTATAAAAACAAAAATTTTAGATAAGCTAAGGGCATTAACGACAAGTTGCTTACTTAACACATAAGTTACCCAAGCACATTATCCAAGAGCATGCTGTGACTAATAAACGTCACTCAATACGGATGGAATAACAACATTGATACTGAAAATTTTAAGTATATTTCTAAAAAGAATATCATGTCCTAGGATTTAGCATAAAACGACACTAATCAATAAAACTATTACAGCAAAAAATGTGAGACAAAAGGCATGATGAAAAATCATTTTCATCAAAATGTTAACCAATAAACAAAATAACTCCCACTCCTGGTTAAAAATCGATTTCTAAGGAAGAGCGTCTTCAAAATTGTTTCAGTAAAAAACCATTAATAGTTAATCTATACTCGTGAGTGATAGGCCGAAATCTGGGGAGACTTCAAGAATTAAAATATTTTCTTAAAATTGGCAACTCAATAACTACTGTCATTTCGCTGCTGCCTCCTAATTTTCCTTCGTCTGTTAAATCGGTGTTTATTGTTAAAAGTTATAGTATCGACTTGTCTGTTTCGGCTGCAATTACGCAGATCAACTTAAGGTTTATTTTACATTTCACATTCCATAGTGAAATTCGTTGACAACACAATTCGGACGAGTTCGGCTCAAACTTGGCTGCGGTTTGAAATTCCACATTCAGCGCCACTTGAGCAGTCACCGCTTTTTTAAGTAAAGTTCCTTCAACTCCTCCTTCCATTGTAATTGAAACTCTTACCTTCTGCTAATTTATTCTATTAAGTAGTACAGAGCATTAAAATTCATTTTTAACAAAAAATTAATATAATTTTTTTTAAATTGTTTACAACGCTTAACCATCATGACGACAAATACTAAATAGGTTTTTAGGTATCAAAATTAGATCCCAAGCAGAAGTAAAAAAGTTGTTACCTCTAATAAGATTTTCCTATGCTATTTTAACAGAGTATATGGATTGATTATAATGGCGTGTGTTCTTTAAAAAAATTATATGCGTATTTGTATTAGGTATGCACGTGTACTTACATATCACAAAGTAGATAATAATGTGATTTAATACGAAAGGGAACAAGTTCTCAAGTTCAGAAACAATCTTTTAACTGGTACGAAACAAAATTATTTGAAAAATTATCGTGAAACATTTTATCCTTTTGGTGAATTGGTCCTAGTATTTCTTTTAGAAATAAATCCATTTTAACCACTTAAATCTATTATTTAGACCAATCTAGTCTTTGACAGATATGATGATGTATCTATATGAGTTGAAATTCTATGACTTCAAATTCTATCTACAATAAATTAGTGGCAAAAAAAGCATTAATTTTATTGCCTAACACTAAAATTCCCAAGGGTTGTCCAAATTTTTGCACTCTCCGAAAATAACAGAATAGTAGAATTCTGTTATTTTCGGAGAACCTATAAATCTTAACGTGGTGTCATGTAATCCATAATCTTCCTCAATGTATTTGATTACCAAAATTACATTTTTAAATCTTACTTATGGTTCCAGAGATTGGAGCGTACAAACCAACAAATGAACTATTCCACTTTTTATATTATTATAAATTGGGATTGCTGCATAACCGTTTCAAAGATTTAGACGCCGAGTGAAAGCTCATAATTACAACCCTTGTAACAAACAATTCCAACAAATTGTTTAGGATAAAAACTATATTTAAGTCAATATATTGAGTGTACAAAATATTGAGCCAACACATTCTGTATATCAAATTATTTTTCACATTTACATATATGAAGAGCTTGTACACTAGTTTTTACAATGTAATGCCATATTTTATTGTACTTTTTCAGTATTAAGAATGCAACCTCAAGCAAAAATCTTATTAAAGTCACTATCACCATTAAAACCAAATAAATTTAACAGTGACTATATCAAATTGAATTTAAATTTTCCTATAATATATATTCCATTCGGCAGCTGTAACTTAGATAATAGGCAATAATGTAATGTCCTTAAGTTGTTTCGGCAAAACAACCCAAAATTGTAACACAAATTTTCACATATACATTAAAATTAGCACATCATAGTTGTCAGAAATATGCAGTGGCGAAATTTGAATATTATTTTCAATCACTAATTTTATTTAAATTTGCTTCTGGCGTCTTTAAATCACGAATTTAAATTCAACGCCAAAACAGCTGAAAATTGCGCTATTTAGTCTTAGCACAGATACTGTCATCCTTGCGTAAAGGTTAGACCATTCACGGTAGAAAAGTACAATATAGCGCAGTCGAAATAGGGAACCACATTTGACATTTATCGTGTAAGAACACTGAATTTACGACGTCTACCAGCAAAATTATTATTATGTCTTTTGTTATTGCGTATTCTGATTTGTTAGATAACATGGACATGCGACAGAGTTTCACGCTTTCCTTTACTATTTGCGCTGTATATAGACGTTATCTTAATAGATACACATCTATCTATATTGCACGTCTACTTTAAAAATGTTACAAGGGTTGAAAAGTGTCTGGCGCTCACCAAGGGCACGCTAGCAATAAACGGTAAGATTCTAATTCGTCACTCGCCTCGAAACATATTTTCTTTTAGCAGAGAGTGGGAAAATTAGGAACCGCTAAGTGATTTTCTTAAAAATCTAAATTATACAAATCTGCTAAAAAAACTTAAACAAAACGTCGAATAAAAAAATTATATTTAACGGTAATTTTTTACTATTTTGATATTACCTGAAATTGAACAACAAATTACATATAAAGAATTTCCATTGGTTTTCTTGTTTTACGTCATTCAAAGTAGTAATATTATATAAGATCTAATACTAAGTAAATGAAAATAGTTCTATAAAATAAAGCGATAGATTCTTTCCACATTTACTTCTTAATATTTTTAATTCTTGCTTTTACCTTCTTTTAAACATTAAGTTACTACGTAAGTACCAGGACGTAGAGTTTTATCCTTAAGAACATATACCTTTATCTAATTTATCTAAATCGTAGATATTTTTTTCATTCAATATGACCGTTATTTAAGCGACTTCTAAGAAATTAAAGAAGATAATTTTTATGGTTCTCCGAAAACATTTTACAAACTTTCAAAATCAAATTTGCTAGTGATTACCATACAAGTTATTCAAATATTCACATACATGTTTACTAAAAAAATACTAAAATCATATTTAAAAAAAATTACAAGTATGTTTTGGTTTTGTTAAAAGAACCTGTTAATACAATTACGTGACACTTTATTTTTCTAGCGAAGAAAGGTTTTTAGGTTTGGTTTTTCACAAGCAGGGCAGCTTTTTCTCAATCATCTCCACTTATACGCTCATATAATTAAACCTAATAATATCGTTACGATTAGTAAATATAAGCATATGTGAGTGGAATTGGAAATGAAAGCGTTATTGATAATTTTTCAAACCAATAAACAATCGATAAATCATTTTCAGTACTCAACATGTATAAACATATTTTAGTTCTCTAATAAAAGCTCCATAATAACCTTCCATAAATAGCAAGAAATTGACACATTGAAAACTTAGTTCAAAAATATAAGAAGTTAAACTTCTACAAATTATTGACTAAAATAGAGAACCAACTAAAACATTTTTGAACAAGCGTTTTGTAATATTTATTATCATTTTGTAAAAATTTACATTATATTTTCATTTCACATTTCCATTATTTTTACAAAAATAATATTTGCGAGTTTTGAGTTTTAAATTGTGTCAAAATTTTATTCAAGTCCTATATACTCAACATCATTCTTCCCCCCATACTGATGAATTATAACATGAATACAATGCATATTCTGTTATGTCAATTGTTCTATACTCAATATACTTTATTTTAATCAATAAATAATGAAAAATGTTTTATTTATGCTTTCAATATTATAGATAAATTTGTCAAAACTTATGGGACTGAGGTTCAAATGAAAAACTGAGTGAGTCCTGTGTAAAAAAAAAGACATACCTAACAATGTTGATATTGAATAGCTCCTGAAATACTATAGTACACCTAACTTTAAATATTTTTATACATCAATCGGGAGCATATTTAGAATATTTTAAATACGGTTATCTGAGTGGATCGGACAGCAATTAGTATATGAAATTTTGGGCAGTAACACTTTTAATTTTTTCAAAGTATTTAATACTTATACTAATTGTTGTTTTAAGTAGCTTAACCTGATTTGTTTAAATCTTTCCATTTTTTTATTCCTTTTTCACACATTCACAATCACAATTAATTTTTTTCACATAATTATATACAATAAAAGACAAATTTTCAAAATCGAAATAAAAAGGAAATGAAGATTATTTACTAAGTCAATCTTTGCATCTATCAGTTTTTTTCATAGAAAAAAAATTATTTCTTTTTTTTTTAAATCCAGTATTTCGGGAGATTAATTCCCTTACGCATTAATAAAAATAATTTATTTGTTTTTTTTTTGAAAATACAGTATTAATGGAGAATTGGCTTGTGTATTAATAAGGATAAAACGTGATATATTTGGTTTAGCCTCGTGTCTAAATGTACCCAACTCTTCCCTAAAGATTTTATGTAATAGTTCTAGAGATTTTTTTCTGGAATCGAATGCCTGCGATATCGAGTTGCAAATTTTGCAACGTGGAATACCTAAGAAATTTGTTACTTCCATAACATGGAGAAATGGAACGAATACAGTAAGAATTAATTACAATTTTGGAAAAAAAACTTAATTAGAAGTTTACCTAAAATTTACCAGAAAACTGAAGCAATGATTTTAAACATAATAATTTTGTTGAAATCGCTATTTTTAAGCCTGCAAAAATGTTACTAAGCATTATCTGAAAAATAATATTGCTACTTATAAATAGTTTACTAGCAGTGTCCCTTTAAATGAGAAACAATAAATGATCTAAGTAACTAATTCATGATTTTCATTAACACTTTGATCTCGCTAGTTAATATATAATCTATACGTAATTTTAAGATACAGAATTAAATATATTATGCCTCAAAAAATATTTATTAAAACGAAATGACCTTCCATGAAGATACCATAAGTATGGATTGAAATATGCTTTAGAACGTTTTCTCTTTTTCTGATAAATAAAAGAAAAAGAAAAATTAATGAGAAAATTGTAGCATTTTAAAAATTCTTACTGATAATATAATATGTGTACTTTGAAAAAAGGGGCCAAGTTCGATAACGACCATAAGTAGATGTTGACTTCGCCGTCAAAAGAGTAAATGTTTAAATGGATGCCAAGTTCTGTTCAAGGTCTTCAAAAATATTAGACAAATTAAAATGACTAACTTACATCTTAATCTTTCACTCGCGTTGCGTTGTTAATTTATTTTTACGCTGTAAAAATAAATTAACAACGCATATATAAAAACTTGCATTTTGTATTAACAAATTGTTCTATAACCGAAACTCTATTCCATTCCAAGAGAATATTAGTGAATAAACTAATTTGACTCCTCTACTGTAGTTAGGGCAAATATTCCATCAGTAGAATACTATTCCTATCAACTCATTGTGTCTCATTCATAGTTTAATTAAAGGATATACTCGTGCGATAATAGCTAAATTAACTTAATAAATTGTCACATTAAATAATATTAAAAATATCATATATATATATATATATATATATATATATATATATATATATATATATATATTAGACCGTAATTACTTCTAATATGAATACAAAATTCGTATTCGGAAAAAGGACAACCTTCACTTTCAATAACCTAAAACTCAAAGATATAAAATATTTCGATCAAATATTCGATATTCCGACCCTTTCGAAGTCGGTACACGTCATTAAGTTGAGCAAAAATGCAAATTTCACTGTTCGTTTTTCAACGAAAGAATACACTCAGTTGGAACTTTGCGGTACAATATCTTTCCTGGAAACTTATTCTTGTTAGGAGACGATGCTTTACCGCAAAAATTTTCATTATTTCATATTTTTCAGTACGATCCTTATTCGTTGGTTACGTGAAGTTGATTTAAATTTTGAAATTAATTCATTTTGGTTAAGTGTGAAAATATATTTTAATAAAAAAAATAATTAGAAAAACAAAAACAGAGCAAAATTATTTTTGCGTTTGGTTCTTACCGATTGCACTAATGGTAAAAAGGGGGAAGGTTTTTTTTTACTGTGGTACTAGACCTGGGATGAGTTATTAAATTATTGACAGCCATAGATAATTACACCATAGATAATTACAGACAAACCATATTTTAATAAACGTTAATTTAACATAAACTCATTCAAAATTTTAATGACGTTGAATTAATTTAAAATCAGCATCCCTAGTACTCATTCATAAGTGTTCATTCGTTTCTTACATTTATAAATTTAGGGCTTCAGTTATTTTTTCAAATGTGTATCAGATTATTTCTGGAAACAAAAATACTCTGCGATTTTTAATAGTTTTACATAACATTAGTGCAAGATGTGATTTTTATATTCAAACAAAAACATTTCATTTAACATACACCCAAATACAAAATTTGTTATCAAACAGTATAGAATCAATACGAACCGCTTATTTACCAACAACTATTATAAAATCACAAAATATTTCGCTGATATCGCTAAAAGCGCGTTTCAACACATTAAGTAAGGTCAACAGCGTATCAGGCGTTACCAGCCCCCACGACCGTTCGCAACTTCCTCCGGATAAAAGCTTCGTCGGAAGCCGCTTATACGGATATCTCAAAATGCATCCGGTCGATGTTGGCTTAGGAAATAGATTTGTTTGCAGCGTATAAATTGTGTGCTCAGACATCGCTTTCAATATTAGTAAACATGTTAAGGTGGTGTTGTCGTGTGAGAGTAAGCTTCAAAATGAATTGTAAAATCTTTTATTGAAAATTATTAATTTTCTTTTTTACAAAATGTTAATACAACAATTTTTACATCGACTTTGTTTTTTTTTTAACTAATCGCTCGACGCGTTTTTTAAATGAAAATTAAAGTGTGGTAAAATTGCCACTTTTCCTGTAATGTTACTTGTATAATTTTTGAGGGCCCTTTCTACTGAAACTAAACAGCAAATAATTTTTTTAATTTTAAAATAAGTTAGATATTTATAATTGGAATAGTATATCAAAAAATTCAGTCAATTTCGTTGACAACGCGTTTTACACGACAGAATGGCCACAACTGATTAATTAACATTCATTTAAGGGTTTATTAGGAGTTAAGTTTAGTTTAATTCAACGTAAATGGAGCGGAAAAATTCATTACGGCATCAAAATCGACCCGAAATGTCGGAAGAAAATGACAAACGACATGCGCCACACACAGGCTCTAGTCATTCATTGCAAATCTTGTGTTCGCCCGATACAGTCACTCAAAACTTTGATCTTAGAAATAAAAAAATATTTAAATTTCATTAGAAAATTTACTACAATAATGTAGCTCAGCATAGCATAATAGGATAAACTGAAGGTTTTGTAGAACTGGTATTTGCCCGTAGTTTCTCCGGTGTAGCATTAGGGAAATATAGAAATTTTTTTTAAAAGGAATAGGCACATATTTGAATCAGGCCCATTGTATAGTATAACTAATGTAAGTATTATTTTGAACGTAATTTAACAGATGTGATCTTTATCATTTGCTGTGGAGCAATGCGATGTGTTGGGCGTTTTGAGTAGTTGTAGTCTGAATAAAATGCCATGCAATAAACCCATGGACTCGAAAAGTTAAATGAAAAATGTTCCCTATTTTGAAAATTAATGTTAGTGTAACGCCTTCAGTTTTTAAATTTTTTTATAATTATATCAACCACCTTGTTCCTATAAACGATAACGTAATTACATATAGCCTATCTCTTAATCTCTGATATGAAAGATCAGCGGATCAAATCTTAACAAAGAAATAAGAAAACAGTGTATCGCTTATATTACATTAGGGATAGTTTATACATAATCTATTTTTTAATCAAGAACAAGTGTTACATGCATTATTCCACTGAAATTAATTGAATTTTATAAGCGCCAAAGAAACGCACACAAAGAAATATGCAGAGAACGTGTCACTTTTATTATATCAGTATATATGATTTGGTATGGTCCGTTGCGCAGTAGGTAAAACGCTTGGGCCAAAAGGCCTCCGGTCGCCACAAAAGGTCACCGGCTTTGCTCCCCAGCAAGGCATTTGAACATTTATAAATTAATATATTTAATTGTGAATGATTTATGGCACTTTGGTTTGTTTGCGACGCTAAGTAGACGGAATAAATTTGAATATCATTATAAATTAAATATTGTTCCTCTTCTTTGAATTCTGGTTCCCATATAATTAAAAGTCCTTTTAGAAACCAGAAGAGCATTTCGATGAATTACTAAAATAAATTTAGTGGAAACAGATAATAACAAGCTACGATTGGAAATTTATATTAAATACCAGCTAATTCAAAACAAGGCCATTCGTTTATCTGTTGAGGAAGACTTTTGAGTGCCTGTGACGTGTCTATGTGAACTTGAAACGATGATACTTGAAAATTTACTCTAATTATACACAGCGTCATACAATATTTAAACTAATACTTACTCAATGGTGTTTTCCTTCATTCCATCTATATATAGATCATGAACTTAAAATATAGAAAATACATTATAATAAACGAAGGAGCGCCAAGCGACTCGATTGTTGCAATAATTTTTTTAAGATTTTAACACATAAATAACGTCAAGGGCAAAATAATTTCTTTCGATTTTCAATTTATATTAAGACTCACAAATAATATCGTATATTAAGTTAACTAGATTTTATCACCCAGATCACTTCTTTGTTAATTTTTTTCTATCAGTATTAATTTTTTTCTCAATTAACTTATCGATAATTATTTAATTGATATTTCAATAAGTCCTTATCTATAAAAAAGTATAGAAATGTAAAATAGCCATCAAGTATATGTACTACAAAACTGATTTCACTCTAACCTTACTTTTATATATGAACAAAGAATGTTATTGCTATTGATAATTTCATAAACAATCTCTTCGTAGGGCAAATATATTTTATATCTTTGGACAGTTTTTTTTTATTGCCAGTCGGTTCAGTGCGAAACTTGCTATTTTTCCTAGGTTATTACGTCATTATATCCTCGGTCTGAGTATTTATCTTCTTAAATATTTTTTGAGTACTATGTGGTGGTAACGTGACTCAAAGCGCTTTACATGAATAAAAATAAAAAAACTCCGAGTTATAGAATTAAGAAGTAAAATGATGACAATTCCCACATTAAATAGTACTCAATGACATTGACAGATTTTGCAAGTATATGTAATTTATTTATCAATCGGTTATACTTATACATATTTCGTTCATTGTTTCGAGAATAACGGAATTTGTATAAGTATAACCAATCAAATATTACAAATGAAGTTGGAGTTACTTTTATATATGTACGCCTATTTCTAGAACTTTCTCTTTATGTATAAATGTATATGCGTATACACACACACACACACACACTCATATATATATATATATATATATATATATATATATGATATTTTTTACTATAACCTACTAAAAACTATGTTTACGTTTCGTCTCATTACAATATTTATTATTTATAATAACAATATATAAAAAGTGTATGGTATTTAAATGCAATTATACAGTTACTCGTAAAAGCCACATTTCCAAACATTAGTAATTTTATAGCTATTATATTTGCATCAATTGTATTTAAATTAATATATTTCGTATATTTTTTGTATAGAGTAGTTCAATATATAATCAATATATAGATATATTAAATTTTCATAAACTGAGGAAATTTTAATCTCGTCAGAAAATTGCTCTCAACAAGTTAGAAAACTTACTTAAGGGCAGGATAAATAAAAAAAAATTCAGGTAAGTCCATAGACTACTAAATTTGTTAAAAGAAGATTTATCAAATACATATAAAAAATATAACACCATCATTTCAAAATATAAAAATATTAATGTGCACCCTTTTCGGACAAATTATCTTAGCGGGAAGCTACCCCCAGCCAAGGAAAAAGCAATAAAATAAATTGACATCAATATAAACATCAAAAGTCATTGTATACATTTCCAGCCCACATCCAAGGCTATTTATATTGACATTATCTCGAAGAAAGGCAACATGCTGACAATTTGTCGGACACGTACAATTTCAAGTCCAATACGAAGGTAGTTTTGTGAATATTAAAACGATCGCACAATTGGACCCTCATTCGACAGGACGACAATAAAATTCGAAAACCGAACGATATAATGTTATTTTTATAGTCGGACCGGTCTTTTTCATCGCAAGCACTTTTTGTCAAGAAGATATCGGAACAAAGACAGGGAGTGGGATGTTACAGAGATCGACTTACATCAATCATATTACCCATTATTCTCGAAACAAGGAACGGAATTTGTTTAAGTATAACCAATTAATAAACGATTACCTGTAAAATCTGTCAATGTCATCGAATACTATTTAATGTGTGAATTTTCATCATTTGATTTCTTACTTCTGTAACTCGGAGTTTTTTTTATTTTTATTCATGTAAAGCGCTTTGAGTCACGTCACAACCACATGTATTAGAAAAATATTATACATTTTACTATTATACCCTGTATAATCAAACTTTTTCAATAATTATACAGTGTGAACACGTGGTGGTTATCAATTAGTAATAAAAAAATAACATTTCAAGCAATTTCTTACAACTTTTTGTTGTTCATCCTGATATAATATTATTGACATAATTTTAGAGGAAGGGGGCGTAATCGAATTACGAACAACAAATCTAACAAATCTTTCCTTTATGTTTCGCCTTCAACATTTTATAATAGAAGAAGATCTATTTGTGCGTAAAATACGTCTTATGTTTTGAAACCTGGATCGCTTAATTGTCATGTTAATGTATCATATAAAACGTTTATCACGAAATATATTGATAAGCTATTAAAGCTTATAAACCGTTGACGATAGATACATGAACTATACTGCGTTCAAGTTAAGGGTTAACCAGGTTACCAGTTAAGGGTTAAACAAATAATGTTTTAGATATTTATGAATATAGCGCTGATGTCATTTGCTGACACCATCGTAATATAAAGTATTCACATTCATTTAGTCCAACTCTAGCTTTCGTTAGGTCAGCACAATATTTGAGGTATCATTTGTTTTGTTTTACATGCCTTTTTATAAAATTGTAAATAAAACTGGATAGTTAAATTTATTAAAATATTAATCCTTCGATTATAGAAATTTTGTAAACATTACAAAATATTTAAAACAGGCCTAACAAGCAAGAAAAAAAATGTAAAAAACGTTAATGAGAAGAAAATGGTCACAACGCTATCATTTAGCGGCTCTATCCCAACACAGCCCATCAGTTAATTTTATATATTGTTTACAAATTTTCCTGAAGATAAATGGATGACTATCGTAATAAAAAAAAAGTACAAAATTACAAATTGAAGTATTATTTGATTCAAAGCTTTGGTTAAATCTTTTTAATTTTAAAATGTCTAATGGTATCCGAAATAATAAAATAAAAACGTGTGAGGAAAATTAAGGACGTCCTGAATTTCTTTATGTAATGTAATCGTTATTGTTTAACAACCGTTAAGTAACAAGTTCTTTTTGATACATCCTGAAATTCTTTTAATTTTGTGTTGATTTTACTTTTTTTTCATTCTTGTTAATGAATAATATTTTTATTATTTTCATATTATGTCATCATTTCACGCTACGCCATAAATTATATCAAAGCACAAATAAAACATGACTTACCTTGTAATGTCATGAACATCCTCTTATCTAAAAGACACGTAATCGAAGTAGTCAAGTGAGATTATTTACTTAATAAAAAAAGTTTTTATTCAACCTTTTTGTATAATTATCTAATTAGTTACAGATTTTTTCTATGCACGGTTGGTTGTAAAAGACTGCACTCGTAGTAATAAGTCCACCATATGTGTCAATTTGATACATTAAAATACATAAATAGGTAAATATATATTTCAATTTGTTTTAGTCTTTTCGCTTTTAATTCCGGCTATCTTCCTTGATATTAGCAAGTTTTTAATTTAATCTATGTCACATGTCATATTTGTCGTTATTCGTTCTCTTTTATACATAATGAGCAAGCACATGCATTCCTATATGTCAGATTCCATTAGTAGTTTGTTATCACTATACGTAATTTGAAATTACATGTAACTAAATTGCTTTGCGATTTTTTGAAACATTAGCATTCGAAATTATCGTCGTGTCTTTTAACTTATCTTTCACATTTAAACTCAAAAATGTTTCAAGCAAATATAGGGATCGTTAATATTATTAGCAAATTTTCATAAATGTATAATATGTCACCATAATTATCCAAATGAAAAAAAACACATGATATCTGCAATTATTAAATTATCCAAAAAAAATTACAAATTTATTGACAGAAATAAATGAATTCTTTAGTTTCACTTCTTTTGATTGTACATATTAAGGGAGGTAGGAACAAATTTCGTACTAAAATTGTGAAAATTATTGGTAGGACCGCTTTGGAACGTATCGTCTAATGTATTGCAATTAGTGTTTTAATAAGTAAATTGTTTTTGATTCACGCCTCATCTCAGATCTTTGCGAAGCTGGTTAACGCTATGTGTGCTTGAAATGCATGCCTTCAATGAAAAATTAATCTGAAGAATAAGGGGGAGGTGAGGATGTACTTTAAGGATCCTGTCCGTGTGTTAAGACATTGGAATAAGATGATATTTTATGTAAATTACAAAATCAACGAAAATACTCCACGCAAAAATTTGCAACTAACACCATTTTATATCCAGTCAATTTGATAAGGTTAAATATATACATGTAATAGTAGCATAGAGTACCAATATACATTGATTGTTACAATGCGTCAATGGAACTCTTTTTTCATCTCTTGCTCATCAATATACGAGTATATGTAAGAACTATCATGAGTGTATATAAGAACTTGATGCGCTTTTTTCGGTCTTAGCTCGTGCGGCAGCTTCCATTGGGATAATTGGGTGGCAAGGCAAGTCAGTGAGTTACTCTAAGCAATTAACTTTTTTAAGTAACATTTTTATGTTAATCATGGACCCTCAACAGAACATCGTAAAGCTAAATATAATAATTTGAGAGCCCATGATTGTTAGAGTATTATATATTATGCTTGATAATTTGAACCAATCTGTTATTTAAATAGATTACTCCCGAGTAGTGATGAGCGTTAATGCTATTTTACGTTAATTTTAATCCTGCTAACGTTTTTGCTATTAGTATGCTATTTCTAAATACTAAATTAGCAGATTATTTCTATGACAGTGCTATTTGCGGCGTGTATTTTGTTACGCATATTAGCGTTAGCATGTAACATTGGGGAGCGTATCTTATTACGACTGTTTGGAACGTTACTATGTTTTGTAAATATTTTTACTATTTGTTTTACCTGTAATATAAACATTGAATGATATTTGGCAGTTATTTGTTAGATATTAAATAATTGTGAGATAAAATAATTCAACAGATATAAATTAATATAATGTCATACATGTTAAAAGTGCATAAACGAATGATATCAAAATTACGGTAGTTTTATTTTTAATTTGTATTTTTTTACATCAGTTCTGAAAAAACGGCCAGAAACTGGCTACTATAGCGAATGGATGATAATAAAAAATAAATAGGTTTAATGATTTTTTTACTCGTTTTTTTTTCTTTTCTTCGGGGCTTAATTTCCGCGAAGTTAATGCCGACGTAATTACTTTTTGCCATTTTCGAAGAGGAACACGCTAATGCTCATAACTGCACTCGTTGAAGTCTCTTCTGAAGGGTTACTAGATAATGATACTGTATTCGTGATTATTGTTGCTCGCAATCTCCATCTGCTGCTATCAGTATCCACCAATATTCAGAACTATGAGTTCTGAATATTGATGGATATTGACGCCTGCTCGGAATGCCTATCACTTTGCACGCCCTCTTGCACTTAGGTTAAAAGTGTTGTATATGTTGATTGATGATTTTGCCTTTTTTTTTAAATAAGTTACAGATGATTTATAAGACAATATTTTTTTACACAGGTTACATATTGCACGCTTGTTGGAAATACTTTCGTAATAGTTCCTTAAATCAGATGTATTGACGACTCATTTCCAAGTTTCAATCATCAATGTAATTAATAGAGTTCTACAAGAACTATGAGTACTTTCACTATCAAGAGACCTTTAAAAACAATTTACACTAAAAAAATTAATATAAGAACAAAATATAAACGAAATAATTATAGTTGGAAATTATTGTTTAAAACACTATATCTTTTATTAAAAACCTTTCTTTTAATCTAGATGTATATAATCAAAATTTATATACAACGTTAATCGTAAAGGGCAGATAGGTCTCTCATAACAATAACACAAGATTTTTTACATTGAGTTTTATGCTGTTTATGAATTAATATATAAACAGCAATTAGCAGTTATAGCAGCTTAAAATAATATGCCGCATGCGGCCTTCTACATGTGTAAATACTACAGCAGCCGTTAAAAATAAATCTGCTAACAACTTATTGGCTATCTACAGTTAATATTAAATAACATTAGCCAAATTAGCATGGGTTGCTAAATGTCAATAGCATGCTAATACATATTTTGTAAATAGCATTTAGCATTAGCATACTAAATATTATTTTCGCCATCCCTACACCCGGAGTTAAAAATTGAGAGCAATCTATTGTGAGGATACTTAATCACAAATCTTTTTCTGTCTATTCAAGGAATAGCGGGGGTAATTCCGTATTATAATTTCGACAAAATTATGCGCCTACATATCATTTATATATTTTTTCTGACGGTAATTACATAACAATGTACCTAAGGGTTCAGGCGTAAATTATCACTACTTACACCAATACAGAATTTTCCGGAGTCATTGCATAATTTTGAAAATATGGACGTGTAATTGAATATAAACAAGAACGGTATTTTATATACAAAATATTTTATTAATTATACTTATTTTGTCTTCTCTATGTTATTAAGGAACTACTTTAAAAAAACTACAAACACTTTCTCTTAAGTCTGTGTACACACACACACACATATATATATATATATATATATATATATATATATATATATATATATATATATATGTATGGTGTCCGGGAATAATAAATATCGGACAAAGAAAAACGTTATTCGTTGACTGAAAAATAATATTCATAGTTATTTCTCAATTTTTTCATATACATGATACTTGCGTACTTCAATCAGGACCGCTCAAGTTAAAGACCACGAATCTGCCGTGCGAGACATGTATATTACAATAAGTAATTTATAACTAGCGAGTGTTTTGTTTAATTGACTGGTTAAATAATATGAAATATAACTAATAAAACTTAGTAAATAATATTATTAAAATATGCACTCATATTATACTCCGGAAAGCACTCAATTCCCGACTTTTTCACGTTTGTAAAGTATTACATGGAATCCGTTTTGTTCTACACACAACCGCGCGATAATTGAATTACTAACACTATCCACCATTTGAGCATTTCCCTTAATTTTATTAAAACTGTCAGTAATCCTTCCTAATAAAGTTTGTACGTTTTGGTATTCAATTGAGAATACATAGGATTTGACGCTATACCAAAGAAAAAAAAGAGAGATGTTAAATCTGGAGATCTCAGAGGCCAGGATACAGTTCCACTGCGTCCTATCCAGTGACGACAATATTGCTCGTCTAAATACTAATGTACTCGGATACCGAAGTGGGGGGGGCACTCCTTCTTATAGTGTTCCCAGTCGTTTTAAATGTGGATTTGTATGGCTCCAGTAATGTTCGTTATGCACATTAAATCTACCATGCCGCGGAAATGTGCTTTCATCTGACCATGAAATATGTCGAACAAATATTAGCGAATCGTCGTTCATTTGCGAATGAGCCAATGGCAAAATATGATATGGGCGAAATCTTCTTCGGTCAATTGTTGTACAGCACGGTAGTTGAACGGATGTTCTCCATCTTCTCTCAGCGTATCTCCGACAAGCATTTTCGGTCAGTTAAGCGACATGGCTATCGAACGTATGATGCGAATAAGATTCTATCAACTGAGGGCATTACCTTACCATTACTATGTCCTCTATCAAACGAGGGCATTACCTGACCAGTACCATGAACTCGACTTGCGATGGTCCATTCATTTGCTTTTCTGACGCGCTTTGGATAAATAGCCGAATACAATATACTCGCCTGGCGAACATTGCAACCACATGCACCTAAACATATCAGCATGTCATAATATTCCCAATTGGAATAGCACACAGTAGACATTATAAGTATTCAAAACAATAATTGGCAAAAACAAACGCCAATACTCAGAAAACCGAAATACGTTGAATATAAATTAAAAAACGACACGCGCAAACGCGAAAGCGCAGCGTCGCGAAGCGACAACGCGAAAGCGCAGCGTTTGATTGATTGTTGTTCACAAGCGCACAAGAAATAATACTCTGTACCAAACACCATCCTTTCTCAACCTGGAGGTTGCATTTATTATTAAAGAGGGTCCCGATCTTTCCAAAAATAAGACCTGCATTCAAGACATTTGTTTATTAAATTTTTTATGAATGAAGTGTTAGAAAACTTAATATTAACGGGTAATAAGAACAAAAATTTAAGTAAAAATAGAAAAAATGGCTTACACTGTTCATTGTTTTGTCCGATGATTCGCTAAATTTGTAGCTAGAACTTTATTTTTTCCAAATACATTCAGCTGTTATTTGTTACGGTAATTATAGAATATTCATTGCATATATTTTTAATTAAATTATTTATTTAAAAAAAATATTATGTCACTGTAGTTAGTAAGGTAGAAATATAACATTGGATTATGATATTAAACACCTGTCTAAAAAAAAATTGATACTTTACAAAATTTTTAGGCCGCCACTGCCGCGTGTTTTGTCAAATCAATAGAATTGTGACCAAAGTAAACCAAAAAAAAACCAAAAGAATTGAGACCTAAATAAAAAAAAATAATTCAATACACGTTCAATTTAACGTATGATCCAAAAACCAATGTATTATTATCGATTACGATTTTGATTATCAAAAACAAAACAAAACAAATATAAAATTATTCTTTAAAAATAACAACTTTATATTTTTTCTTCAAATCAATGAGATACTTCCATAATTTTACGAACTAAATGTTGCACAATATGAAAATAGCTTCTTACAATTGTTTTACGTAACGTTTAAAGCTACATTCCGTATAGGTAATAACAAAACTTATTAAAGAATTATCTTTCATAATTTTTTTCTTTTAGGATTTCTTCCGAATCTGGTATAATCATTAATATTTTTAAGAATCGTCTTATGCATGTATGCTTATTTAAATCAATCTACAGTATCTCCACACAATACGCAAAATGCGAACTATTGATAAAAAAAAAGATAAATAACGTAACGCAGTTTTGGAAGATCTTGCTATTTTTTTGCGAACGTGTCGGTTTTGGCTTTTAAGACAAAGAATCATTTCTAGTTGGTTGGTATAACCGAATTATAAAAGTTAACAAATCCAGTCTAGTCCATGTGGAATATTTGCTAATAGAAATCCTTAACGGTATTATAATGCCCCGCCCTTTCTATCATCCCATTTTTTAAAATAACCTTCTATCAATAAAGATGTAGACCATTACTGAAAACCCATATGTGGTCTCATACTTGACGTAAGAAAACCTTTTAATTAGTAAAAGGTTTTCTTACTTCATGCCTTCGTTAACACCTTCGTCTGTTACACTATTTAAATGAATTTGAATTATTGTTTTATAGATGTTATAGTTTATAATGTATAGGCGAGAAGTTAATTAGAGATAAATGTTTTTACTCGTCTTATAATTCAGACTTTTGTTATACTATGGTCGACCTATGGACACGTTACGCGAAAGGATTAGCAAAATTTTAATACGATCAATAGAAATACACAAATGATTGATAAAGTGTTTAACTCGATACTTAGGAGAGTGCAATTCTGTTTGCAATAAGACAGTTAATATTACATATTTAATGCTAATCAAAAATCAAAGTGAAATAATTTTTCAGTGTATGTCAAGTGAATAAACTGTAAGTAAAATATTTTTTTTTCTGCAATATTTGACAAACTATTTAAATCATGTGATGAGTGATTTATGCATAATCCAACGTGAGTGAGGAATTTAGTAATTAATTTACTATTTTTTTGATAGTCATGTTTCATGTCATTTAACAAATAAATTAAATTCCATATTTAGGTACGTAATTGGAAAATTATGAGATAAAAAATGCTGACAATATAGTTATTTTCTAGTAAAACATAAATGAACAAGATTAAATTTTTATAACAAAATTGTAAATGTTTAGTAACGTTAGACTAAGAAGTAAAAATTAACAGAGACTTTTTAATTTTGTAGGATAGAAGACACCAAATATTCACACATAATGACATTTAATTATTACAATTCAAAAATCCTATAACTGAAACTAAATCTGACTAGCAATATGATTCCCTTTACCCATAGCTAGAATCATAAAATGTTCATTCAATTAATTTAGGCTAGATGATATAAGTTATCAATACATAATTAATACATAATTATTAATAAGTTATCAATACATAATTCTTCAGAATATTTGGTAATTTAACCAATATTTGCAAAAACATATTTTATTTTGACAATTTAATTCGAGTACAAATAATAACAGAAGCTACATTAAATAAAAATGTTATGATTGAAATGCAATGTATGGTTCGATTTGCCCATAACTAAAACCAAAATGTGTATTATATTATTTTGGTCTAGATAATGCAAATCATTCTTTTATAGGGTTTCAATATGATAATCCTGCTTCATTGGTTAATACACCATATCATTGAACGTTTATTTCACCAATCTCTTACCAAATTGTAATGTATGCTTATTGACCCTTGGTAACAAATTTGACAAAATAAATGCGACTTTAACAATTAGTAAACAATTTTCACCATTTTTGTGTAAGATCATAGATATAAACCTTAATTTTTTTAGCTTTTAAATGTTTTAAATAATATGCTACATTGCATTTCTACACACAACAAAATAAAGACTGTATGATTTGTTATTGAAAATTTTAAAAATATAAAATAAAACCCAATATGAGGAAATATGAAGAAAAATAACAAAAATTAAATTTAAATAGGAAAAAAACAATATTTAAAAACAAAATAGAGTAAAAATGTGAAAGTCAAAAAAAATTAATAATCTTAAAACGAATTTCATTAATTTTTAAATTTTCTCTCTGCAAATTCAGCATGAGCCTTCGTTTCTCGATCTTGACGTATCATAATTTCCTTACGGATTTCATGGAGCTCGTTTTCTCTTCGTTATCTCTGCTCTATTCATTCCTCATGCAATTTCTTTTTAATTCTTCCGTCTGAAGTAACTAACGTTGGCTGTAACTGGACCGAATATCCGAATGCAAACTGCTTTAGCGTCCCCTGCATATTGGTACATTCGTGTTCTCGTCCAGCATAGTTTCCTGTACCTCACCCCTATGCTGACCCACAGGAACATCTTCCGTTGCCTCTGGCGATATTGGCAAAGTTTCTGCGGCTTCATAAACCGCACGCGTAGCGCAGTCCGCTCTTAGCCAACCAGAGAAACAGACTGTACTGTACGTGCACTCGCCACCGATTGTTAGCAATCTAAATCACATTGCGAACCAGAGTAATACCATCGGATATTAACGCGAATGTTAGGAAAAATCCCTCAACAGCAATAATTGACACTGCTACTTTGATCGCGTACATAGATTCAAAATTTTAAACACTATAAAACGACCGGTAGTTTAATTTAAACCAGGTCATTCAAAGTTTTAATACTAAAATATTGTCATTGACCCTAACAATGGCTGATTATAATTGTCGAATGGATGTACTGCAAAATAAATTGGATAGCTCTATACAATCCGAAGAAAAAAAATGAATAGCATGCTTACAAAATACGATGCACTTGCAGAACTAGAGGCTTATAAAACCAAATACGATGATACGGACCAAATCAATGTCCAAGTGCAACTTAGAAATTCGAAGTGTCCCAAAAATAAAAATGAAAATGTTCTAAACATTGACTGCAATTTAAATATCCCGATCCCTACTGACCAGATACGTGCGCTCGCGCGCGCACTCCGACCGCTCACGTAATATTATAGTGCAGCTAGCTAGCTAACTACGTGACGTTTGCGTGACATTATAGCTGCAGCGCGCGTGGACGCATGTACTCACCACTGAATCGTTGCAGATCGGCAGGGCTACCGAGCGGATCCTTTTTTAGAACATCTCACACTACGAAACAAAATTCTTTATGCAAAAATAAGGAAAACCAAATTAGAGAATAACTATGAATTTGTCTAGGTTAAAAACCATAAAATATGTATCGGTAAAACAGCGGCCGCAAAATATTTGCCAATAAAAATGAAAAAAATATTCGAAAGTTGTAACTATTTTTATTTATATTTATATTTATAATTTTAAATATTTCCTTTTATTTTTCTACATATCATCTTACTTTTTGTTTACATTATATTGACTGTTATTTATACTTTGTATGTGAAAGGTCTTAATGCTAACATTACCCGCTGTGCATACACTAAACTTAACTTGTTAATAGTAATAATATACAATATTATGTAAATTATGAAACATATTTCTCTCTTCATAAGATTTAGCTCTTACAATGACAAGAGATAAATTGTCCGTTTATTATCAAAATTACAGCGGGAGTAGAACTAAATTGAATGGATAATCCATTCATCCATCCATCCATCTAAATATATTGATAAACAACTATGACATAATTGTGCTTATAAAAACATGACTGTTGCCTAGTATTTTTAATTCAGAATTTATTAACAGTAGATATACAGTTTATCGCGGAGACAGAGATGCTCACACGAGTTAAGAACAAAGTGGCGGTAAAGTGGTGGTGGCCTTATAATCTAGACATATGAGATTGCAACGTACAGGTTATGAAAATATTGAGGTAGAGGAAATAATTTGAAATCTGTCTTTGGGTGAATAGAAACTTATTCTTAACGCAGGATATCTCTCACCAGATCTACCTTTTAATAAATACGAAATCCATTTTAATAATTTACAGAAAATGTATACAAAACAAAGCGGTAGCAAGTTTTGTATTGTAAATGACTACAATATACTTTCAATTACCTTGCAATGTCAAGAAGAATACTGCTTCCCATCATTCACATATACGTCTCAAATAACGCATATTGCGCTGAATATATTATCTTTTTTGAGTCTCAAAATAATACAATATAATAATATACAAAATTATTAAAATAGAATTTTGGACCTAGTTCTTACTAATTTGGGCTACATACCCACTGCATTTGACCCAATATTAAATGAAGATCATAACTATCTTGCTTCACTTTTACCATTACGTGTATTTCTGGAATAATGCCGTCGGTCTTACAAAAAATATAACTTCTATAAGATCGACTATGAAGTATTAAATAAAAAATTTAATAAAATAAATTGGAATAACGGCTTAAGGGAACTCTCAATAGAATGTGCTGTGACCAGATTTTACGAACTAATCTTTAATCTAATTGACTCCTTTGTGCTGTAAATGGCTACCTATGATAATATGCATACTATCTGGTTGACTCGCAAACTCTACGGCTTTCTAAATACAAAGAATGAGCATGGCTAATTTTGAGAGATTCGATACCAATTCAAGCAATGTTGTCCGTCATATTATAAAGAAATATTTAAAGGATTCAAATTTTGAAACAAATGGCTATCTCTTCAATATTTTAAACAAATGGCTATCTATAAACTATGTCATCCGGCCAATATACTCGTAATAACCCGAACGAAGTTTGCCACATGAAAATTAACATATATGTATCGTTTTTCGTACTCGTACAGTTGCTCCTGACGCGACACCGTTTAAAAAAATATTATAAAATGAGCAGCAACTTTTACTTATTTTCTGCCTGGAAATTAAATTGCTGAGAATATTTTTAACCATAATTAAAATAGCGTATAACCTTAAATTACTTCTATTGCTTTGATGTTGCCAGTCAATTAAAGCCAATTGCAGGCAGTTTGAAGAGTTGTTATAACGAAAAATTAACTTTTTGAAAAAATATTAAATTTGTTGAACTACTTTAAAATCTAAATTACTTATATTATTTGTAAGGAGTATTTAATAGATTCCATGAAAAAAAATTGAAGAAAAATACATTGAAATGAAAATGGAATCACAGGACAATTACCTCATAACGGCTGCCTCCTGTGATTAAGCATGAATACCTATTTTTTAAAGTTAAAAGTGGTAAGATTTTTGTCACTTTAATTTTTGCATTATATACGCCAATTTTTAAAATGGTTTGCCAGTTTCACGTAACACATTTTTTTTCATCAAACACAGTCGGAATGGGGTTATGAAAATTACAAAATTCTAAAATGTACGTTTTTGTAATTTTTCCTTCAGAGAAATGTATTAGTTGTAAAATGTTTTAACTTGTTCAGAAGGCTTATTACTCAGCTATACAAAAATGCAAAAAAAATCAGTCTTAATTTGTAGCCGTGACACCCAAAATATTGGCACGGAGTAGTGATTTACACAATTTTTAAAAAAATTTCTATTTCTCGAAAACTAAATGATTATTATATATTAAGTAGATTATATATGATAAGCAGACTATTTGGGGTTTGTGAGATTTACAAAGCATGCATATCCATTCTATAATTTAAAATCTAGGCAGTGTTTTACTTCATTTATCCGTGAGAAGTTATGTGGCGTAGTAAAAGAAAAAAATCTCGAAATGATAAAGGCATTTAAAAAAGGATTGTGTACTACTTAGATCTGGCCGATTTCTTCTTTTCGAAAGTAACCTCTGAGTTTAACTTATAACGTTACTACAGGTTAATTTAAAAAAGCTATAATGCTTTTATATTAAAAGTAGAGGTATTTAATGACTGAAGATATTCTAAGGAAAATTTCTTTGCAAAGCTTTAAAATATTTTGTCATCATGACAAATACCTAAAGAAAATAGTCTATGCGTTGTTAGAAATGCAGGCACGATGAAAATAGTATGTCCTTACTTAACATACAAGAAATTTATTGTACTTTACGCAAAACTAAAGTGGATGTCACAGAGGGACTTACGACGTAAAAATATGTTCTTGCAGTGATTACAAAATGTAAAAAGATGGCGACACATTTCATTACAGAAATACAGTTCAAGGTGAACTTGTGAGAGTTGTTTAAGTGTTTTTTCATGCTTAACCCTGCAACAAAGACTTACAACTAAGTTTAAAAATTTACAACAATTTAGTACAAAGTGTAATAGCATCTTTTGTACATTAGAGCGAATGGAAAACAAAAACTCCTTACATCTTTACGAATCAACCAAAAATTAAATTTAACTTTAAAATGAGTACTCAATACAGATTTCGCTATTTTGAAAATAAAATATTGTTTTCTGCGTTTACATTCACAGGAAACCCATCCAATAACAGCACTAGTAAATATCTTGTGTAGAGGCTAGTTTGTAAAATGATTAAGGAATATTCAGCATAAAATGTGTGGAAAATTATATAGCTCTTCTAATGTGATATAAAGTGAACAAGCAGAAGTATGAGATTCTTTTATACTGTAGATCTTCTTTACACACCGCAGCGAAACAGACTGCAAGTATAAAAGGCATTAAAATGTATTTTTTAATTTTTTTATTCCACTTCTACGATTTTATTACCAGTTGGTAATAAAATGCTGTCATTTAATTTATTGACAGAAAAATTTTATTTGTGTTCAAAAAACTTTTTTGATTATCGGTAAATTCAATAATTTCAAATATCGGATTAATGTTTCAATTCGCTATTATATATTATAATATGACGTTACACATTTTCCCATCAAAAATCGTTTATGAAACTAAAATATATATTTATATATATACATATATATATATATATATATATATATGTATATATATATATATATATATATATTTATATATATATGTATATATATATATATATATATATATATATATATATATATATATAAACTATAATATTAATTCCATATAATACCGTATGCGAGACAGTAAATGTCCATTTTCACGACAGTAAATGTCTTCCGACTTAATTATATATTTTGTAAATGATTGCATATGCATTGGTAACTACTATTGATCTTTGAAGTTCATGTTAGTAATTACCCATAATAAATAAAGTAAATTTATTTGAAACGGGGCTCGAAAACCTCGAGGCGCCAACCAGACTCGCACTTGACCGCATTTTTTAGTCAATAAGCTCTGTTACAAAGCAAAATTGTATTTACTTCGTAAAACCGCTTTTGAGAAAAACCTCTGTAACCGACAAACACACGCATGAGCGAGTGATCCTACAAGGATTCCCTTTTTTAAACCATGCGAGCAAAATTGCGGGAAAAAGCTGGTTTAGTAATATCGATGCATTGAAATTTCAAACATTATTGAAACAAATTGAAATAATATACACTTGCGTCACACTTCCTCAATCCCAATGTTAAATACGATGCTATTACGTGACTAAGTATCACTCAGCCTAAGAGGAGCTTTGTTGTGGATAATCTTCTCCCTTTCAAGGGATTTATCTCCAAGCTACTTATCACGATCTACTTCCCCGCAAACCTCTTTCGTTTTTGACGCATCGAGTCTGTACCAATCGCATTGTTAAAACGTTGGATGATGTAAAGTGATTAATTAGCATGTAACGTAATTAAAAACGTAGCAGTGAAAAATTTATTACATTGTTGTATTTTCTATCCTAGAATTCGTCCTATTGTCGCTTCTTCTGAATTTCATCGTACGGGATTTAAAGGAAAATATATTATTAGACCCAAATAAAGACGTACATTTTATAAAACTGCGCATTTGAATACAAATAAAGGTAGGCTAATAAAAAAAAGAGTTTATGTTCCGTGTGCCACATGACAGAAGTAAAACTTCCATATTATTCTCATTTTGCTTCATAACAATTAACCGACAGATGGCATTAGAAGATCGTCATATATAATGATAAAATACTGTAGAATTATTTTTTAGTACCTATCTATTAATGGAAAAGAAGTTTCTAGCGACACAAAAAAATTAAGTTAGGAAATAATTTGTTGAACAATTTAGAATTACTAAATAAGGAAAACTAACTTCTGCAGCAACAAAAAAACATTGTAACTTTCTGATCTTTTTGGATACATGAAAAATTACTGTTGATTATATTTTACGCATTTGGCTTTGTAGATAATATAGATGCGTATATATATTATAGTATTGTAAAAGATAATATGATTTCACTAATTTTAATTTTTTAGTTAAATTTCCTCTTTTTCATTTACGTACATATTAGCGATTACATATGTTGAAAAGAAAAGAACCTCAATGAATGAAACAATTTATTTTCCATTAAATAAAGCTTGCTAAAAAAATAATAACTTAGATCATAGGTCGCTGAAAGGTTTCGTTACATCCTCTTTCGTTCCTATACCAGAAATAGATCTCGTCAAATATTTGTTAATCATATAATTTTTCAACGTTTACTTTCAAACCTCTGTCGATATTTGCGTTAATAATGCCGGCATAAATTATATTTGTAACACATCTTTTAACAAAATTCACCCCGTTATCTTTATTACCATTGAGATACGTTTATCTTTGGTCCAATCCGGTGATCATTTTATAATTCATCATTGCGTCATTAGCCCAGAAGGAAATTATATTCAAATAACTTAATATTTTTGCATGCAAACACCGCTAGTTTATTCGTAGTTTAAGAGGAAGCTTATATAAAAGAGCTTCATTAAAAATGACCAAATTACGAATTCGACTCGTAACTTAAACATTACTCAAATTATTGCAAAACTGTGCTAGAAAAATTTACATGAGTAAGATAGAGCCTTGCCTCTACATTTAGTCAGTATAATGTTTACCGCAATATTGAACTTGGTCGCGACAAATTCTTATTTCTCTTTCGTTTTGATGACATCTATAAAATGACTGAAATGTTATCTTTACATAAGTCAGTTGGTTATATATATATATATATATATATATATATATATATATATATATATATATGTATGTATATATGTGTGTATGTGTGTGTGTGTGTGTGTGTGTGTGTATGTGTGTGTGACAATTATCCACCGCGGCCAAGTTCGACATTGAGGTAAATATAATATTTACGCAAATGAAAATTTCGAGAAATTTCCTTAATAAAAATTTTCTTATATTTCAACATGTCAATCATTTTTCCACTTTCAGCATATCAATTTATTTTAGCGTGTCAATAATTTTTCATTCCTCCCTGATGTAACTTGGAAAGGCAAGAAATACTGTAAAAATCATTTAGTCAGTTAACGTACAAACATTTTAGTAAATTAATTAACATAGAAAGGGAAAAAAAGCATAGCAAGTAACATAAAAGCAAGCTATAAATCGTTTAAGAAACAATAAATATTTAGAAACTGAATTAAAATAACTTCACATAACCATTTCAAAGGTAATTAAAGCTAATTTCGAGTGCATAACATGATTAAATTGAAGAGAAAGCTACGTACTGGCATAAATATATGAAAAGAAAACTACGTGCTTCCAATATATAATTATATTAATAACACTTGTATACTTACCTTACAAAATATTCGCATCAATCACACCTAAAATACACAAAAATTTCATTTTGACACGCTGATCTAAATTTGCTCTTGCCTTTTTTCGTTACATCAAGTTTTTTCTAAAAGAAGTCAACTTCACCTAAAAAAAGGAGGCATATCGTAAAACACAATCATAAAATACCTATTTAATTTAAATTACAATTGGCAACCAAATTAAAATAATCTTAGGAAGCGTGTACTAGAAAATAGGAAAAATTATTGTATCATCATCTATTAATGAAACATTTATTATTTAAATTATTCATGAAAATATTATTGTTTAATATTAAACTTTTGGAAAAAAGGAAAATTAAAAGGATGAAAGTAACATTATGACAAAAAACAACATCAAAATGTTTAATCTCTTCATACTAAAGGCAAAGCTCCCATATTGAAAACCGGCAAAGCTCCCATATTGAAAATTCTGGCTACGTGCCATAAATACGATTGAATACACGTTTACTCTAACTGCGATAAATTAGTTTAATCGACACTTAGCGCTACTTTTACTCTATACTATTACTCTTACTACTACCTCTAGGAGTTCTATTCTGCAGCTGTCGACATTTATGGTAATCGAAGAAACTGATGCAAAATAATTTGCAATTTAATTTTAAACATAAACTCATTAATTAAATTGCATACGGTTCAAGGATGGAGTACTGCATCGGAATTCTTTAGATTTAAGTTTGCACTGATGATTACATAATATTATAAATAATCCAAAATGACAATAATCAACCTGCATACTAAACGGTATTCTCTTCTAACTTCTCCAAAATTTCCTGTTATTACGTGGTTTTGTAATATTCATAATTTATAAATTACAATTTTCATAATTTACGTCACATAATCATAGAGTTAGAACATTGAGGCGAACAGATGACGGATGTATTCAAAATCAAATGCTTAAAAAATTTCGAGTGATTCCATAAATATCTTGTTTTTTGACTTCGAATTACAAAGAATAGGAATGATTTTGTCTACTGAACGACATTTTGCTTAATTTACAGATATCGCTTACAAATATTTGTTAACAACGAATAATTTAAAGGGATTTTAAAACACTTATTATAATAATTATACAACCATGACTTATTACATATTTTAATTCTGCAAAGATGCCTTGGTAATATTTGAAATATGAAATGTTTACTATTTAAAAATATGTTTTTCACATACATTTAATCTGTATACGTAATACATAAAAATTGTATAGTGCATAACAAACAAGCAAATAAAACAAAGTCCCATAGTTGTACATATATCCCGAAATTAATGACTAAGTTAAGAAAAATTGAGATAAATTTAGTTTAAAACCTTTAACCAAACCTTAATTTTTTTGGGTTCGCCAATGGGTAAATCATTTAGGGAGGGGTGTTTGTGAATATCACTTGTCACTTTGAAGTTTAATATTTTATTTAATTATTTATTAACTTTTATGTATAGTACATATGGCGGACTTCTCGACTCTCTTCGAGACAACCATAACAATTTGTATTGAAATTTAGTTGGTAGACTGTAAGAGATTTTACAGTGAAAATTCTTGATAGCACATTAGACAAAAGAAAATACAAAAGTAAATTAAAAAAGAAAACAAAATATTTACATTAATTGGGATGGGAAAGACAGGAAAGGGCAAGGACACAAAGGAAAAGGTTTCAGGAGATGCAGGACTCTTTCACTCGATCTTTGAAAATGTTTAGAGACGTGGTTTTCCTGATGTCAGGATCCAGGTGATTCCAAATTTTTGCTGCTTGGACAGTGAAGGATTTTTCGTAAGTGGTAGAGGTATGTTTAGGAATAAGTAGGGTGTGTGAACTTTCAGATCGCAGCCCAAGGCCGTGAACAGACAAATCTTTAAATTTGCCACTAAGATAATTTGGGCTATGAGGATTTTTTAATATGTTAAAAAGAAGTGTAAGTATGTGAAGTTGGCGTCGATCACGGATCTTTAGCCATTTGAGAAGTGACCTGTATTCAGAAATGTGATCATATTTTCTGAGGCCGAAGATATACCGAATGCATAAATTTTGAAGACGTTCCCACTTGCACAAATATTCTTCATTAAGATGAGGATAGCACACGTCTCCATAATCGATTAATGGTAATAAAAGTGTTTGACAAAGGTAGATTTTCGTTTTAGTCGGTAGAAAATGTTGAAGATGTTTCAAAGAATGTATCCTGTTGAAAAAGAAGACGACTAACATCATTTACTTGAGGCCGCCAATTAAGATTTTGATCAATCAGTAAGCCCAGGTTTTAAACAGTTGACGTGTATGGTATTATTGTACTATTTAGCAATCATTTCGGTAAACTAGGTAGGTTCACTTTAGAAGTCAGTCTTTTACTACCGATGACGATAGCTTGTGACTTACTTGAGTTAACCAAAAGACTCATTTCATGAACCCACTGACCAATTGAAGCGAGATCTCGACTAAGGATGTCGATGGTTTTTGATAAGGAATGGAAATACAAAAAGGACTTAAAATAGTTTCCAGGGTAAAATAGGTTACGTTTCCGGTTGTTGAACGGTGAACACCATTTCTATAGTCTCTGATATAATCAAGTGAAAACAAATAGTTCTAGGTGATATCAAACACTTACTCCGTTCGAAAACAATAGAAGAAATGTTGTGAAGTATGTACAAATAACCAGTTTTTCTTAAATTATTGGAATTGTTCAAATATAAAACACAAAATACATCAAGAATTTGGAGGTTAGAAACAATCGATCATTAATATCTGACATAAACACAACTGACATTGGTTGACATTACTTTCAGTGTTGCCAGCAAAGAAAAATATTTCTACCTAATACGTAGTCGTTGCTATCTTATACGTTACGTTTCGCTACACACAAAAACTTTACAAGATGGATGGACAATTTCAACTTTCGTTCGAAAAGATGAAGATCGAGATGGAAGTCCAATCTAACACTATAATGGCAAAAATTTACGAGAAACTAGTTCATTTAGTGGAGGAGAACAGAAATCTAAGGGCAAAGGTAGAAAAATTAGAGAATGAGTTAGAGTACCTTAAAAGAGGACAGCGATAAAATAATATTATTATATTTGGCTTAGAGGAGACAGAAACATCTAAACAAGACTTAATACAAAAATTAAACGAACATCTCAAACAAGACCTTGAAATAAAGTTAGAAAACTCTGAAGTCAACAAAATACATCGTTTAGGGCACAAAAAAACTAGAAGGTAATAAGTCGAGGCCGATCTTAGGCTCGTTTGTAAACAATTGGAAGAAGACCGAAATTATTAAAAACAGGACGAATTTAAAGAAAATTTACATCCCCGAGGACTACCTAAAAGAAGTGCTGCAAAAAAGAAAACAGTTACAATCAGAATTTGTAGAAGAGAGGAATAAGGGAAATATTGCCTATCTGAAATACGATAGACTTATAGTGAAACAGACCATTAACCAACAAGAGAAAAGGATGAGAGAGACTTCTACTTCACCGACTGGTGGCACTAGCCAGTCAAAAAAGCAACAAACTCGTTATCCAGCGATATTCAAAAAGTTATCTGGCTTTGTAGATGCGTTCGATATGACGCGGGCTAGATCGAACTCTCTCTCAAACTTAGCTGTCAATAAAGAACAATAGCAATTAAACAACGGCAAACGAAATCTAAAACCAACCATGGCAACTGATAACAAAAACATGACAAACCTCAAAAGTTCCCCAAGTCGACTGGTCATCGTGGGGAAAAGAGACCACAACCTTCCAACAAAAAAAGAAGACAAAGATAAACTGTACCTGAATCATAAGCAATTGGAAGAGGCCTTTGCCGACTGGCAAACGGATCCACAGAAAATAAAGAAGCAGGAAATATTAAATTAATAAGATAGGATTATTTTATGTTATATTTTCTTTAATTTTAAGTTTGGTTATATAAAGAATTGTATAATAGATCCGAATAAAAGGGCTACATTATTATTATTATTATATTACTACTTAAAATATTAAATGGACTTTTAATTCCACTCGAAGAAAATTGCGCGAGAAATTTATGTGAAAATTTTGTATGCTTTAATGTATTGGGAAGTACATTAAGAAAATCAACATAATGCTACATATTATTTGTAATATCCATATGAAACAAACTTGCAAATTTTCATCCGCATATGCCCAAAACTGTACAAAATGTGAAGCTATGACAAAATGCTATGAAAAAAATGTAAATATTATGTAACAACATTTTTGAAAATAAAAAAATTTGAAGCTATTACCGATACACGGACAGATAAGCAGAGCCAAATTATGAAGTTGCCCTATTAATACGGGACATAAGAAAATAACGAAGCTATGTTTAGACACAGTTAATTCATCAAATATTTATTTACATTTGAACTCTAAATCAGCCCTATACAATATCGAAATTTAGATCGACGATATTCTCAAAGATACGAGTCCCACGCTACTAAACTCTAAAATTTTAACAAAAATTTAAACAACCTCCTGCCATTAAATTCAGCAACCTGGTCATTTTGATATGCAATCGTAATTTGTGCCAATAAATTTATTATAAAGTTTTTTCTTTTAATTCAATCGCTCAAAATTTCTGCCCTGAACGAGATACGAACTTACGCTGTAATTGGCCAAGCCACACGCCCAAAATTAGGTAATGAATCTCCCACTTGAGAGTTAGAGCTTTCGTTTGAAGACAATTTTGTACTTTTAGTACAACCTAGATTTTCTAAATATTAAATGAAAGAATTATTGTCTGTCTATCTGAATGTTTATCGTTCATCAGTCACACGAAATTTACTGGACGGATTTTGATGAAATTTGTAAAGAAAAAAATCCAATAACTTTTAATGATAGATTCCGAATTTCACGGGAATGAAGCCGTGGAGCGCATCTAGTAAATAGTAAGTTCATATTGCTGTATTAATTTATTTTAAATACAGATATATGTATATTGTGTGTGTGTATATATGTATATATATATATATATATATATATATATATACATGTATATATTACAAAAATGATAAGTAAAGCTTATTTAGTTTTAATGAAACAATCCCTCCGGCAGTTGCTTCTTAAAGGACACTGGTATGAAAATCTAAGCCATGAAACAACAATAAACAAGAAAACGTGGTGTACAACATTATAACTAAGAATTTATTAAAATACACATAAGCATATTTAAACTTATCAAAAACCAAATTGTCGCTTAGACATTTAATTTATATTGACCGGCCGCTAATAGACCGACGTCGTATCTCTTATTTTCCACTAATTGTGAAGAAGAAATGAAGTAGGCATTTGTAACTGTCGCTAAAATGTACTTTTAAAGAAAATTAAATTTCTCAAATGAGCACTTCTGAAGCTTCTATTGTGAGACGTTACGAAGTGACTATCACATAGACGTGATATAAAGTTGAGTATTTGGAGCTTGAGAAGGGCGCTTTCATAAAATCCCTCATCTAACATTCATCGGTCGTTTGAAGTGCCTTTTCATTATGACTTAACTCGCATTGGCGCTATTCAACCTTTATTTATTTCCGGGAAATTGTTCGTGGTTATAGGCTTTTCAAGAAAAGTCTGCACACTAATTTTTTTTTAATTTACAAACTGAGCCTTTTAAAGTAGTCTTTATCATTAAAGTATGAATAGGAAGTGCAGGTGGTTTGCTATATACTATTGTATTATAAGCAAATTAATTTAAAAAAATCATGTTTATTACTAGCTTTTATCCGTGTATTTGCCTGCCTCATTGAGAATGGTAATATAATTTATTAAACTTTTTATGTTAACTAATTTTTAAAGGATTAACTTGGCGGTGTATGGGATATTCATCAGCCTACCCCATACTTAATCAAAGCCTATTCCAATTAAATCTATTACATATATAATAAATTTTTCCGTAATTTCCGAAATTTATCGATCTTTTTGGAAGATTTCCCGAGTGATATCTGGTTTCAGGTTTGATGAAAAAAACATAGATCTGTAGCAGTATTATTCGCTGAAATATTGGAAACTGATTTATATAGCCGTATCTGAGCCTAAATTCAGTACCAATTGAGGGATTACCAGCCTGGATTTCATCCTAAGCGGTATACTGTCACTAATTTTACTATTTTTTTGGATTATGTAACTAGGGAGTTAGATGATGGACATCAGATACATATGGCTTATTTTAATTTATGGAAGGCATTGATAACATTCAAGGAAGCCAACTGAAAACAAACAACAACAAAAACAATATTTATTAGTATCTCATATTTTATTTGATTTGAATTGGGTTTTTTCGCGATAATTATCTATTTAATGAGTAAACCTAGATATTATAAACTAAGTATTCACTATGTCCCGACGTTTCAGACTGGTTGCACAGCCTGTGGTCACGGGAAGACTGAAGATGTATAGGAGTCACCGCTGCGACGCGGGAGTGTTTTTCAAAACTACCCCCACTTGGTTGATTGTAGAAATCTAAGGCGCGTTCACACTAGACCTACACACTACACTGACGGTGTCATGACACTTGGATTTATGTACACATCGCGAACACCTAGTTGCAATCACTGGATTCCAAGCCGCCGAGAATTTGAATCCGTCTTCACGGTTGAAATGTTTACCAACTTTGGTTGTTTACCAACGTTCCGTTTAACGTTCCGTTAGTTGTTTACCAACGTTCCGTTTAACGTTCCGTTAGTTGTTTACCAACGTTCCGTTAAAAGACTGTCTTGATGTGGTCAGACAGATGCTGGGTGATCTCGAATTACCAGACCAACATGGGAAACTTTTGGAACATTGTTTGGACGGAAACTTCTTTTTATACCAGGGTCAGTACTATCTTCAGATCGATGGTGTCGCTATGGGTAGTCCGGTGGCCCCAGCACTTGCCAACATCTGGATGGAATATTTCGAACAGCTGATCGACAGTGCGGCCTGTGGTATAAAACTATGGAAGAGGTACGTGGACGACATTTTCTGTATCCTGGACAGAAGAATCCGAAGTGCTAACGAGGTGAATGAATATCTCAACTCGATTCATCCTCGTATTAAGTTCACCTATGAGCTGGAGGACAATAGGACGTTGGCATTTTTGGACGTAAAGGTAATGGCGAGACCTGATGGAACGTTGGCTCACACTGTATACCGGAAACCAACTCACACAGACAGATACTTAAACGCTGCATCACATCACCATCCTGCTCATCTTCAGTCAGTAGTCTCCACACTAACGCGCAGAGCTCATGACCTCTGTGACCCTGAACATCTACAGAATGAGCTACAGCATGTCCAGGAGGTACTAAATATGAATGGCTACAGAACACGGAGATTGCATGCTAAGCACACTGGAATTAAACACGCCGAGGCGATCAGACAACCGGCTTTTCTACCTTATGTAAAAGGGGTGACGGATAAGATCGAAAACATACTCAGACGGTTTTCAATAAAACCGATATACACCCCTCTTACAACAATGGCCAAGCAGCTGCGGACACCAAAGGACATAATTCCATTGCAGAAGCCAGGTGTCTATAAAATCGACTGCAGCTGCGCTCTTTCCTACATAGGTCAGACAAAAAGGACAATCGCCGAACGCATGAAGGAACACATAGCAGCTGTGAAGAACCGCCAGATAAATAAGTCTGCTATAGCAGAACACTTAGTTGATTCGGGGCCCAATCACTGGATCGAACTTCATGACCCCAAGGTTATTTCTTCTGAGCCTCATTATTTCAAGAGGATTATACGGGAAGCGACTGAAATTAAAAAACATCCAAATTTCAACCGTGAAGACGGATTCAAACTCTCGGCGGCTTGGAATCCAGTGATTGCAACTAGGTGTTCGCGATGTGTACATAAATCCAAGTGTCATGACACCGTCAGTGTAGTGTATAGGTCTAGTGTGAACGCGCCTTAGATTTCTACAATCAACTAAGTGGGGGTAGTTTTGAAAAACACTCCCGCGTCGTAGCGGTGGCTCCTATACATCTTCAGTCTCCCCGTGACCACAGGCTGTGCAACCAGTCTGAAACGTCGGGACATAGTGAATACTTAGTTTATAATATCTAGGTTTACTCATTAAATAGATAATTACCGCGAAAAAACCCGATTCAAATGAAATAAAATATGTGTTCGAATCGCGAAAGTTTAAAAAAGTTTATTAGTATCTCATTGACTAACTAATTATTATACTCAAAAAATTATCTCAATCATTTCGTGTTGTAATTACAATACAAATTTACGTAATTCGATTTAAATGAATGTTCATCTGTAAAGATGTCCATCAAATTAATGAAGGTCATTTGAAAAGGGCTGTATAATTTTCACATTTCGTTTTATTTAAAGTTGGAAATATAATAAGGTGAGGGTGAAATAATGCGAATATGCTGCGCTTTTGCGTCGTCTTCTGGTTTTATACCTGACGCTACAATTATCAACGCATCCCTATCACACGATTAATTAATTTACAAGAATCAAACTATAAGCGTACTAAATTTAAAACAACTTTAAAGTATATGTTATACGAAAAGTAAAATCATTTTTTTTAGTTGTAAAAAAATTATGAAATAGGAATTATTTTAAACTTTAACAAGTTGTATCAATTGATCGTATATTTAAATTAAAAATAAGTACCAAATCAATTTGTTTAAGTACCAATGTTCTTCGGACGGTTTCATGTTTTGAATATCAATTTTCAGCCTTAGTGTTCAATATTTTATTACTATATAAGGTTCAACATTGATTATAAATAGTAAATCTTTCTCTAAATAAATTAATAAATCAATTATTTCTTAATTTTTCCGAAGGAATGTGTTACAGGCCATCAAAAAATAATATAAAAATATATCGTGTCGTGATGCTCTGCAACTGAATGCACAGACTGAGATATACTGATGCAGATTGAGCTATAACTTTATACTAACTAAAAAGTAGACCAAGGTAGACTGATTTACTATAAGATGGACTGAAATGTAACTTATTGAACAAAACATACTATTTAGCCTAAAAATATCAAGCAGATATGTAAATTTTAAATGCCCTGTGACAAATCTAAATATTTACGCAAACATATGTACGTAGTAAAGAAATATCATTGCGTAAAATTAACCTGAAAACGTAGGCTATATTTTTTTATATTCGATAAATACAACTTGATAGTATAAATGTACTAAAGTTCACTTTATCTCAGTGTACTATTTGGAGTGAAGATGAATTAAAGACATGCTTTCGTCAACAGAGAGGGTCAATTAAACTGTTTATTTCCAAATTTTTTTAATTTTTAGTAAATAATGAAGAAAATATATGAATAAAATAAACTTTTGCGCCTCCATAAAATCTACTCCTGGTATAATAATTGATATGGAGGATGTGTAGTAACTTAAGAAATAATTAAATTATTATTTTTACTTTTTACATAACATTTTTGTAAATGTAAGCGAGTAATATTCAAAAAAAGATAGGCCTCCAAAATCATTTATGACTTTAAACAATTGTGATTTCCATTATTTCTATATATTTAATTAGGCTACTGTAAATTTTACTGTATATTTGTATCTTATATACATCCATTTACACACATATATGAATTACATGGATTACATATTACATACGAAACCCTTTTTTCCGAGTCGGTCAAAAATAAATACTTATTTACTTTGCTACTTTTTCCATGGATTCTGATATAATTTATTTGATTTAGACATTGCAGTAGTGTAAAATATCACTTGACTAATTAAGCGATTAATTAATGTCAGCACTTCGTACTGCTGCATCATCTCATTATTTTAATTTATTCTTATGTATACTGACAGGTATATTATAAATTTGTGAGTGTCCAGTTTGACCTTCCATTCCCGTGCATGCAATTAATAGTTTCCATTTAATTACATTTTATTCATAAAATTAAATGGGAACCATTCTTAAATATTTTATATTTCAAATTTTTAAGGTACTTAATACAAATAAGGCCACTATTAATATTTATTATATTTCATATCATATATGATATTTATTTTACAGTAATAATTTTTGTACACATGGAATGATTTTACTGAACACAATCTAACCTACGATTGGAGTTTTAGTTTTGTATTGAAAAATATGTTTGTGTAGAAATGGATAATACATAAGCAAATAACTAACTCCAAATGTATTTCATAGAATCGATGACTGCCCAGAGTAATCAATTATTTAATTACTTTCTTTACTTTCTTATTATAGATTACGTTATTATTCATAACAGTGGATATTGAGTGATAATATTTTTTTAATTTTTTGCAGATAACCTTCCCAAAAATACAAAGGCTTATAGCTATATCTTCTTAACATTCCACCAACATCCATGGCAAAAAAGTAATAGCCTCCTTGCAATACTAAATTATTTAATTTTTAAAGGAGATTTAATTCTTAATTCTTTAATTTCAATATACTATTATCCAATATTTAATAACTAAGGTACTTAATACAAATAAGCCCTATGTTTTAATAAAGCATATACACCCAACAATTAAGAAGAATAAACCCAAACTTCAAAAATAAGGTACTTGATACAAATAAGGCCTATCTAATTTAGATAGGCTTTTTCATATTTTCATAGTACCTTACTTTATAAAATCTTTAGGTACCAATATTTCGGTAATATCATTTATAGATCATCTCATGACATAGACTTGAAGATGTCGTGTAGAATATAATATAATTTTTCTACTGTAAGCAATGCTCTAGAAGGCTATATTATTTTGTTGTCAGTTTTTTCAAATGAAATCTGAATTAATGATATCATTAAATTACGAGACGAGCATAGGAAATGATGATGTAGTATCATAGACTGTAAAAACATCACATGTAACCTCACAGTCATAGACGCACTGTGTTGCTTCACGAAAATAATATTATTTCACAGACAACATTTTAAGTTTATATATCTCCAGAGAGAACTCAATTATCTTTCCAGACACCATATCAAATTTTAGATAATGTAATCCCATAAATTTGAAGATATTTTGTAGACACCAACAACATTTTCTGGCTGAAAGCAATGCTCTAGAAAATAATATTATTAGTGTTGTTTTTTTTTCAAATTTAATGTGAATTTATAGAACCATTAAGTTACTACACGAGAATACTAAATAATAATGTAGTATCATAAATGGTAGAAACCTCACCTTTACCACTCCAATTACAGACGCACTGTATTGCTTCAGGGAAATTCAATTATTTTGCCGATATCATTTTAAGGGAATTTTTAATCAAAGAGAAGGCAATCTTTGCTGAGCTGACACCATACTTTTTAAGAAAATCTTACTAATAGTATATTCAACTGTTAAGGTAATTTCTACTTTTCATTCTTATTTTAGTTTATTTTCATTCACAAATTAATTTGAATATTTAACGATACTTACGTAGTTTACTGCATTATCTGACTAAATCTCATTCAATTGGCAATGAAATGGATGCTTGGAATTGGGTAGAACCTAGTTAAATTGGTATTTGTTATAGGCAGAGTAATTTAAAAGAAAATATTTTTAATTATCGGAATATTAAAATGAATTATAGGGGAGACGGCAATAGAATTGTAGATGCTACAAAACACAATCGTATCGGGCGGACAATAATTTGCCATTAGCTTATAATTTGTGAAGGTATATATCATTTGTACTCAAACTTTACTAAACAAATATTTTTTTTATTACACTTACATAGAAAGCTAAATGAAATATAAATTTCCATAAATACTCATTACTCATTTTGACATTAGGAAATTAAAGTGACAACAACAGTTACAATTTGAAATATAAGAAAATAACAATTTGAAATGGCTATTCTTAAATAGTCGAACTTAATATATATTTTTAAAATGTACAAAAAGAACCTATTATCTGTGAGCTGCATTCCTTTTAAAATTGTATGGTAATCACCACAACGTTTACTGCTTTTTAAACACAATCCAAATAGTAGTCATGAAAGAGTTCATTGTATTTTCATACAATATTCAGATATTTCCCGTGGAGTAAGTGTTACACTGTTTCCCATTAAAAATCTTTAAAAATGGACGAGAGCAATATCGCCTTCCGAAAATTAAAGCCCCTTTCTCCACGGTGGAAAAACGCTATCATTTGTATGTCAATTCCCATATCAAAAAGTAACTGAATTTTAGCTAAAACTTGGTGTGAGTAAATTTATTTTATTTTAATTTTTCTCTAACATAGTGCCTAAATAATGATGCTCGTTGCATACGACTAACGAATTTGCTGAATCAAAATGTGCACTTTCAAATTTCTTTATATATTTCAACACCGGTCAATTGATAAATTCAAAATTACATAAGTCAATTGAAAATTACAATAAGGCGCATTATTGTTGTAATGTGAATAGTTACAATGACTGTTGCTGATTTTTCTTAAGTATTTTTATTTTTATATTATTAAATATGATGCAGTAATATAATCATATTTGGAGTCCTCGAGAAGCCAAGTATTATATCAGACATGTTAAAATTGTTTTTGGATGGTTAAATACGTTACTTCCTTTATCTCTTTTCAGTTTACGTTATTGTGGGAATGGTATTTTTTCTTACCCTCGTGCTAGAAAGATAAATAAAATTATTGATTTATTTGTGTTTTTGAACTGAAGGTCAGTAAAAGATCGTGTCTTTCATTATCTCAGATATATTCCTTTATGCTTGGTAAATATATGAGGGCTCGTAAATATAAATTTTTTTCCCAACTGCCCCGATCACTGTAACCTCGCCCCGAAGTAGTCTGTATAAACTTATCATATTCTGCCGTATTAGGGATTTTGGAATTCGTGTTCTAGTTAAAATATCTGAATATTAATATCCAATGGACGAGGACGTAATCAGAATATATGTCCTCTATGTGTTGTTAAATAGTTATTAGTTTTGTTTGCATTGATATGTGTTATTTATCAATAAACAGAATAAATAATTGAATAATTAGACTAAATAATTATATAAACGTGCACATTGTTCCTTGTCACACCATTGTGTCAATAAATCAACCCTAATCTATTCCTTAAAAATCTACAACTGTGTAAACTTCACATTCTACAGGTTTATATGTACGTCAGCTTTGAATTGCGATGAATATAATTTATTTAATGATAGCTAAAATCAAACGCCTTATTTCAATAATAAATTGACAGTGTACTCTTACGTAAAATATATGTTTTCACAACTTTAATGGGATTTGACCTCGCGTGGTCTTGATAACCATTTAAAATGCAAAGGATAATTTTAAAAATATCTAATGACCGAATATATAAAAATATACCTTACATTTTATAAAATATGTCATTTCTTACACAATTAATACATGACTCATGCAACGATACTCGTACTATCACAGAACAAATCTTAATGAATATTCCAGGCAAATAGGTTTCATTTATTAATTAAAAAATATGTTCTTAAAGCTCATATGTTAAAAGTTAAATGTTAACCGCTCTGTACTTAGTATTAACTAATTCATTATTATGTAGACAATATGACTAGTTTTCCAGAACGACTGATGAATAAGAAATGAAGTGTATTTGAAAAAATACTTCATTTAAAAGATTAGGAGTCAATTTCCTTTTTATAATTTATTTTTCCTCTAGAAACATAAATAATTGACAACTAAAAAAAAGTTGTCAAGTTTGAGTAGAACTCGCAACACGAACATTACACATCTCCAAGGAAGAATAATCTTCGGGGGATTGTATAACTTAAACATATAAAAACAGTGACGAATGGACATTATTTCTATTAACCCGGCGGTAATAAAGTAGGGTCGTAACTAGCCGAAATATTTTGAATTTTTATTATTTTATTAACTGTTATAACGCTAAAATTCTCAGTATCTGGAACCAGGTAATACCTTTTTATTCTGATCGTAAAATAATACACATGTTCGAAGCAAGTGTCATACTTGTTTGACACCAAAACTGTTGAATATATTTGGCGTTAATTTTGTAGAAATTCATCATTCGCAATTAAATGAAACTACGTGATGTAGTATTATTTCTACTATCTTTAATTTCTTTACCACGACCTAGGTTTCGTTGTATTACAACATCTTCAGGTGGGATATTAGCAAAGATTCTTTCAAATATTTCTTTCAAATAGCAAAGATCTTTGCTAATATCCCACCTGAAGATGTTGTAATACAACGAAACCTAGGTCGTGGTAAAGAAATTAAAGATAGTAGAAATAATACTACATCACGTAGTTTCATTTAATTGCGGACCAAAACTGTTTATTTTTGCACTAATTGGTAGGAAAGTAGTAAGCGTTCTTTTTAAAGTTTTTATTTTTTATAAAAGTAATAAAACTATCAAGACTGCAACAATGTAAAGCAGTTGGGATAAACTATTTAAATATGTGTCAAATATTACGAACCGCCTTAGTTATTTACTGGAACATTGAAGCGACAACAAAGCACATGTGTCATAGTCTTTTGTACGAGTTTCCTTTAGATCATTAGCAGCTGTAGTTGCTCGAAATATACGTAGTGTAGAAGATAAAAAGGCGGTCTCTAAGGAGCACGCAAGATCTTGGTTTTAGTCGTTCACAAAAGAGAATTATGGTTTTCCATTTAACGGATGACCAATGGAAGTTAACATAGACATTTTAAAAGAATTAACTGACAAAGTTCCTCGCCTCACCTGGCAGCAGAACGTTGCCTGGCAGCAGAGCTCAGTTGCAGCGATGTGCAGGTATCGGAACACATACATCAACTGAATAAATTATGTAAGCTTGAGGTGTGGACACCACATATCCTGACCATCTCTCAGTTAGATCGACGTACCAATATACATATGAATCTTCTTTCTTTGAGACACACCCAACAAATGCTTGACCAAATAGTAACTGGAAACGAAAAGTGGATTCTGTACGTAAATCATACGCGAAAGCGCCAATGGCTAAGCTCACACGAAAAACCAATACCGACTCCAAAGGCTGGACTTCATGAAAAGAAAATGTTGTTATCTGATAAAATTCAAAAAGGATTTTACATTGGGAGTTACTACCAGAAAACCCAATAATATACTGCAATTAAATTAATCGACTTCGTACGAATACAAAAGAAACGTAAAGAACACTTAAAAGTGTATTTCCTTCACGATAACGCCCGCTCGCACGTAAATAAATTCGTCCGCCAGAAATTACTGAATGTTCATTGTGAGGTTCTACCATATCTATTATATTCTTTAGACTTAGCACCAACAGATTTTTATTTATTCCGGTCTATAAATAATCACATTCCGGAGAAAATGTTCGAAGGTAGAAGAGGACTGTCAGATTTCCTTAATACGTTTATGAGTCACAGCTCCGAAGTTTTTACGCAGAAGGAATCCACGCTTTGTCTGCACTTTGACAATGGATTACAGATAACAATGGTGATAAATATGTGCAAAAGTAACTAACAAAGAACAATGAGTTTAAAAAAAAATGATTGGCAATTATATCGCTCAATACTTTCATACCAACCCAATATTATTTAATTTCTAGAACTCGAAAATCCAATTATGTTGAATCCCTAATACATCAAATATGGTTTTATAATTATAAGTAATTACTAAAAGATTAGTCTCTGTTTTTTTTAATTAAATTTAAACAATTTATAAATAATAATATTTTTCGCCATATAAATATACTTCCCATTTATATTTCACTTCACAGGAATATAAATATGATGAATCTATCAAAAATTATGAAATTCAGAATAGTCGTTATTGTTTTCCAGTAAACCTTGGATGCATATCCTGTAAAGATAATTTTTAACAATCTTGCTTAAATGTTTTCCAAAAAACGGAACAGAGAGAGGGTTAAGACATATTTTCTGTGCGTTTAAAACAATATCTTTAAAACTTTTTGATATAAAATTCTATTAAAAATAGTTTTGGAGTCTTTATAATTTTGACTTTCAATTAATTTCCTACGGGATAAATGAAATAAAAATAAATTTGAGTACCTTATGCACCTTCTTAAAAATTCCTACGTAAATGTTTTTAACTGGTTATTATATATATATATATATATATATATATATATATATATATATATATATATATACTTATTAATATGCTTTAGGCCATATTTTAATTTTTTGAGTTAATAGTTTTCTGAAAAAAAAATTGTGAATCAGTTTCTGAGATCATTTCCACCAACATCTTTAAAATTATCCGACATAAAATTCTGAAATAAATAATTCTGGAAATGTTGTAAGGCACTACTTCAATTAATGTCTTATGTGACACAACAAGTAAAACATTTTCGTGTACCCCATTTACCCCTATAAAATTTTTTATTTTTTTTTATTAATTTTTGAGTGTTAAGTAGACCAAATTTCAATTTACTACGTCAAATTATATCTGAAAAAAACTGCTAGAACAGACGCGCGTAAGATCACAGACGTATTTTAGATTCCTTTCATTTTCCTATTGAGGTTTTTTAATCATTTCTGCCTATTCGGTCATTTGGAAATAAAAAATAAGAAAATATTATAACAGGAAACAAATCTATATTAAACTTATAATATTCTAATTCCCTTTTCAGCGGTTATCATCAATACTACTGAATATAAATCAGGAAATTAACATTTTGTTTAAGCTAATTAAAAATAACCGTTGACACTTTTTATTTGTAATGAATGTAACCATACGTCGCTCGTGACATAAATTAACATATAGCGGGTGTATTATGTCAGTTATTTTGATTATAGCCAAAACGACATACTGGTTTTCCATAATTGTATTTACTCTTGAATTGACTCTCAATTTAATTCGTGTAAGTGATATAACGCCTTAAAATATAAATTGAGAACAACTGAAAATATCAAGGTAATTCACAATAGAGCAGTAGACGCATTAAGCGAAATGTTGAGGAAAATATTTCATTCTTGAAGTCTTCAAGAAAATTCCCTGCCGAGTTCATAATAATTGTTTATACTTTAAATTAAGTATAAACAATTATTTATGAAATTTTTTTACACAAAGTGTTGTCTTATGAAATGGATTTTTCATAGGCAACAGGATTACCGATAATGGTTTCTAGTAAATGAAATGTTTACAATTTTATTTATTCCTTATTTTTCTTGTTTATAAATTTAATTTCAGAGAAAAATGGAAATTTTTCTTTTTTTTTCAGTATCTTGCAATAAATTTTGAATAAGACTTATAGTAATATATTACAACAGGTTCGAATTAAAATTTAGATACCTCTGTTTCTGTAAAATCTTTTTAAGGCATTTGAAATTCAATTATTACTCACACAATAAGACATGAGAGTCTGAACTTAAGAAGAGGTAGTCACTTTGAAACCAAAAAAGCTTTATTTTTTTCCAAGAAAACATAAGGAGGTCGTGGGTTCGACATATTATTACTGCGAACTAGTTTTGGACTAAATTTTATTTAAAAGAAAATAACTTGTGAAAGTTGAGCAGTAAAGATATCTAAAAATATCTTTATTGCCACGTTCATTTGAAACCATGCATCCATTTTAAAGTGGAGGAGTGCCGCTATCAATATATCGAGTTTTCCGCATTTTCTTTTTTACATCGATTTTATATCCGACAAAGTGGTCACAAAAAATTTACAAAAATGAATTTCGTTCATGACTTTTCTTTTTAACCAAGTAGAAAAGTCAATTTGAAAAAAAAAGTTTTCATATATTATACTTTACAATTTATTATACATACATGATCAACATAAGTATAATAAATTGTAAGGTAATAAGTCCAATAGAAAGTGTAAGGTAAGCAAGCCCATAAGAAGGTGCTTCCTCATCATATAATTTATTTCTGTGAAGATTTCAGTATTTTCAAATCTACAATTGCTTATTTGTAATGAACTACTCGTACGGGTATTAGCACGACATACGTTCGATACAATACTGAAGTAAAATTTAACGAATTTTGATTAATATTTAATATAATACCTGGTAAATGGCCAAAAGGCCCTGTATACCATCACTGGAGATCATTCTAAATAAACAAAGCGCTATTTCAAAACCGAAAGCATCGCTAAAAATGTATTTAGACGATAGATAGATTGATTGATACTATAGAATTGAAGCGTTTATTGATATTTTAGAGAAACCGGCATACCTATCCAATAATTTGATTTTGAAAGGTCTTCTTACGTAACTTCAGCAACTCCCAATCAATGTCGTTAGATATTGATGTTTTATCGATGAATAGTTTCAGATTTTTGATAGTAACAATACACTCAAAAATTATAAAAAATGCCGAGAATTTTCTGGTGCAGAAATCGTATGGTACAATTTTACTTGAATACAGTCGTCGATATTATTGACATTTTAAGGATTTTTATGAAAATATTTATAAAAAACAACTTTTTAAAGTACAGAATTAAGTTCATAATACGAAACTCTTCTTATAATTAAATATGCACATTACTTATTCCTACTGACTAAATATAAATCGTATAGTTAAAAATGCAATAAACTTAATAAGAGAATGAAGTCTAGAATTCCTCAAATACAACAAACGCTCGGTGGGAGCGCTCGGCCCTTTTGTCCTATCCCGGTCATTCTACCGGTTCCTACTAATAACGCCCCAACTTTATCATCTGTACAAATTTCAATGCATAATTTTATTAAATTGTACACGGATTCTTGAAAACGTATACTTTAATTGTATGCAAAAAAAATTTTTTTTTTTTCAATCTATCGAAATGTCTAATAATATTAAGAACTAATAAATAGAAATTGTCAGAAAAATCACAGCGATTCGGCGTAAAGTTCGAACGAAATTTTAAGATACTTTTATTCGACAAAAAACAGTTCTTTTATTGGATAAAAGTATTTCTATTTATCTAAAATATTTTTGTCCGACAAAGGATGAGATACAAATATAATTCAAACTAAGATATTATTTAAACATTTCGCCCTGTATTGCAAAATTTAAGCGAGCAAAATTTCTGACAAAAGCTATTATACAATAAGGAAAACTGAAAGCCAGTACGTAGCTCTTTCAAAATAATGGATGTTCAGACATTACAAAGTACTTTGTAGAAGAGCATTTATTTTGCACGTAACATTGGTGTGTTTCGCAATTAAATGAAACTACGTAAAGTAGTGTTATTTCTATTTCTTTTAAGTTCTTTACCCGACCTAGGTTTCATTGTATTACAACATCTTCAGGTGGAGTATTAGCAAAGGTATTTTTACGAACCTAGGTCGTGGTAAAGAACTTAAAGAAAGTAGAAATAATACTACATCACATAGTTTCATTTAATTGCGAATAATGAATTTCTATAAAATTAATGCCAAATATATTCAATATCCCGATATGTGTTTGTTTATTATTGCGAAATGTGCAGCTTTCACGAGGTGGTCTACTTCATTCATAGAATATGTGAAGTTATTTAACTATTAAAACTATATATATTCTGTCAATCTATCTTTTTTATCTAATTTTCACACGAAAAAACTACACGATTATTTATAAAATTTATTTATTAAAAAACAATTCTCAATGTTATTTGCACTTTGTTTTATACCAACATTTCTTGCGGTTTGTAAATCACAATTTTAAAAAATAAGAAATTAATCATAAATATCGCGTATTCGCTTCAGCAAACAGCAATAGCTATTAGAAGTGGTTCCGATCTTGATAAGCAATTAAATTTTTCATGTATATACATTGGCGGAACAAAAACGTTTCATTATATAGTGCGAGGTACTTGCTGCATACTAGTTGCCTCACTATCAGTCCAAAGTAAGGAGTCAGTTTATGTATGGGTAAGAGGTAGGTAGTCTTACTTTTCCGTGCTAAGATATTTCATAGTGATTTTCATAAACCGTTTTCATTAAATATTACTAAAATATAAACGATTACAAGATATACGCAACAATTTAACTGTAAGATTAGTTTTAGTACCAAATAGCATTTGCTTATAACATTTTTTTTTAATTTGACTCACGGAAAATTGAAAATTTTCATTGCATTGTAGCAGGAAGAAATTGTGGTAGAAAGAAATAGGTTAAACGTTTTCAACTTTTATGTAATTCGTTAATTAAACAACATAAGTGTTATATATTTAAAATAAAAATACGGCAAAGTATAAACCATTGACGAAACTAAAAGTGAAATGTGGAACTATACTGTGTAGATTGTGATTAACATTTTCTTAAATTATTCGGAAAATACGTTAAATTATTTATAATTTGGTAGAGGACTACAAAGAAAGATAAACGGTGAGGCTAAAAGTGTATAATTAAATCTATGTTTAAAAAATATGTTGAACAGATGATTTGAAATTGTGATTAAATATATTGCTATGCGTAATATGTACATTTTAATATGAAAATATTACCATGGTTCTAAAACCATGGTAATATTTTCATATGAAAATATTACCATGGTTTTAGAACTATAGTAATATTTCATATGAAAATAGAAGAACTGAGTTTGAAATATGAAAATATTACCATGGTTCTAAAAGATTAGGCGTTTAGTTTCGGTTGTTAATTAAAATGAAATGTAATTTATATGATCTTGTAAGTTGCTAATGTTATTTTAGTTATGGTATATTTCTTTCTATTCTAGAAATACCGGAATATATAATTTCAAAAATAACATTTAACATAGTTGCCGAACATTAACACAGAATATGAATATATTTATTTAGAGCGTACAATTTTCTTTCAAATCTAGATCCACTATCAAATAGTAATACCGCACATTCCAATATTTGGTGGTTTTGAGAGAAATAAGATTAAAATAAAATTCAAGATTTTATTTCAATCCTATTTCTATAAATTGATAAGATTATTTTTCAGCTATCTTGCCATTGCTGGAGACAAGAAATATAGTTACAAAAAGATACTACAAATAAATTAGAGATGCACACACTTGCCAAGCGCTATGACAAAGTATTTATACTTGTTAGAAGCAAAATAAATCAAAATAACTACTAAAATTATTATTTAAAAAAAAAACTGTAAATTTGACGAATGCACTAAAGACATGTGGATTGAAACCCAAAAGATAGACAAGTAGCGGGCGGGTATCATGTGTATAAGAGGACTACCTAAAAAGATAGCATTTTAGAGGGACAATTTCTTGGCTGATAAATTTGAATCTAGAACAAGCTTTTGAGTGAAAAATAAATTTTAGTTAACAGTGTAAAAAAATGTACAGTACATAATAAATATTTCACTAAGTAATAAGTATACGAAAAATATGGTAAAGGCTACATAAATCTTTATGAATAAACAAGTGAAAAACATATCTATTAATGGCACCGAAATCAACTATAGGTCTTTAAGGTGCAATTGAATTTATATAATAATTGAATACATGAGTTTCAAGAAACTCCAAAAGAACTACGTAACTATGAAGGCTGTTATAATTTCTTGCCAATCCGTTCTTCCCGATAGTTTCTAAGCTGTAAGCTTAGAAACAATCGGGAAGAACGAATTGGGAATAATATTTAATGAAAAAAAAATTTCAGATCCACTCGTGTTTGAAAAACAATTTTAGAAGAATAGATACCTAAAGGATAGTTAATTCCTTTTACTTAAGTTAATTTCACCATCTAAAGAGATTTTTTGTAAAGAAAACTGTTCCGTAATACATGAAAAAATAAAATGCAATACTTTAGACAAACTTATATTTACGCACAATATCACCGTATTACATTTTAAAAGTTTTTGTTATCATGCAACTAAGATTATGCGTTTATTACTAAAAAATTTAATTCGGTTAACGAAATATTGACGATTGCTATCATAAGACTTTCAACAACATATTCACATTGATATAGTCAATCCTTTTAACTGAAGGTTTAAAGCGCTTATTGTAAGGGGTGCGACGCGATGAACTTTAATATAGGGACTTCCCAGTTTTTATCAGAATTTATTAGTTTATTTCATTTCTACTAAATATGTTTTTTCACTCATTAATACATGCTATTTTGTGGCTAATAGTGTTTCGTAAGTTGTATGTAATTGAAATCTTTGTGGCACTATATTTCAACTAGATGCTTTTAAACAAATACTAATAAATAAATGCCTTAAATTCATAGCATGCAAGTACATATTTTTTAGAACCATTAACGTTATTATATATGAAGTACAATGTCAATAAATCAAAAAATGAAATGATATTTTGAACTGTGAAAACCGACCCATATGCGCTAAAAAATCGACCAATTGCGTGTTGGGACTTATACAAAGTAGGTTTCCGTGGATGTCCACGTTTCTTAAAACTATTGATGCAAGATACCCGAAATTACTTTATTTCGAATTTCTATTCAAATTCTAGTATTCGAAATTTTTTCCTATTTTTCAAACCAACGGTTGACAAATTAGAGAAGGGTAATCAAAATACACATAATTAGTTTAGGGCTTAATATTTCGCAAACGGAGCTTAAAATGAATATGCTCAGGACGAGTGGAACTCGAACTACTAGAGTTTCGTACACATTTAGTAGCTTATAGACATTTAAGTGAATATAGTATATATATCAAAAAATTGACAAATATTAATTTTTCACGAAGTAAATATATTGCTTACTATATTTCTTTGGCGAAAAAACTTGCTGAATATTTGCATAATATTATTTTTCACCATGTAAATAAATAAATATATTGCCTAGTATATATTCCACAGACCTAATAAATATACATTACAGATATTCAAAATAGGGATTCAACTAGTAGGGGATAAAGACACGTAACTCTAACAAAAATTACCATTTGAATGCTTAACATTTCGCAAACGAATCCCTGTATCGACGAAGTGTTCACGACATATCTTTAATATTTTTGATAAACCTATTTGGCGATAAGCTATACAATGGGTTACGCAAAAAAATTAACCCCGATTTTACGTCTAGAAGAGGTAAAAAACTTTTCTTAAAAGCTTTCGTTTCATATATGTTTATAACGTTATAAATATCTGCAACATTACCAAATATTAACAACCATGCTAAATTATAGCACTAAGAGTCCGCGAGTATAAAAGTTACGACATACAGATGGACAGACAGACGAACATCATGAAACCATAAGGATTCCTAATTTGGCTACAGAACCCTAACATTATAAAATAAACCTCAATCGGTGGAAGGTGGGAAAGGAAATGTTTTCCATTAATTGTCCATATGAACCGTTAATTCATAAAATGTTTTCCCCATAGATCTAAAACTCTAGAAACTACAAGAGTATGATAAACATGCAGGTGGACTAACATTAAGACACGGGCTCTGTTTTTGGTTACAAAACTACAATTAACAAAATATAATAATGAAAAATATTAGAACTTCTCAGATATATAAATTATGGGAACAAAATAAAACGAGAGAACACTATTATATGGATATTCCTCTCTTACGCTAAAACTAAGTGTGAAATGTCATTTATGTGAACTTGTTAGTTGCTAGTGTTATTTTATTTATGGTATATATTATTAAATGGTGATCTCTAATACCATCCCCCATTCAGTCATCTCACGGTTTTGTTTTTAAAATTAATAGGTTATATATGAATAATATCTTAACATCGACAAATGAAACAAAAAATATATATAAAATAAAAAATAAAATTGTCTATAGTAATTATTAAGTAACAAAATGCAAAATATATTCTTAAATAGTGTAATTAATTAATTTAACTTATCAACAAACTATATCCTTTACATTAAACTTCTTGACCCTTTAGTAATATCAATTTGATTGTAGTTAATTACATACCCTCGTCTACCGCAAACCCTCTACGTCAATAAACGGACATGGCAACTTAATTTAATGTAAATAATTTCAAGGGATGTTTATTCGTAATTATGCTAGTAATAATGGTTGTCTAGATGTGGTGATGGTAATAATAATAATAATCTTAAGTATTCACAATATGCTTATATCTATATAAAAGCGTATATACGAGGCTAACGGTAATAAGTTAAAATCTTAGTTCATATTGTGGTATTTTCATACCAATTTACGATACAAGAATTATCCAACAATTAACAGTATTTTACTACCGAGATATAAACTATTTTATAATAGATAATCATATCTAAAAGTACGTTCACAAGGTGACAGTTCGTGTAACAGAGTCTTTGTTACAGAACTATCACTATGACTGCCTTCAGCTATCGTTTTTACCATCAACTGTCATCTTTTGAAAATTAATATCATTAGAAGAATGCCATTGCTGCAATATGAAGTTTAACTAGATAATTGGTCAAACTGCTATGGCGTCATACATCCTCAATGTCAAAAAATGGAACCAATCGATTTTTATTCTCCATGCCATATATTTGTTTATATAACCTGTTTGTATTTTCTTTGATGCATACTAAACGCATAAATACTCATGGCGAGGAGTCAATTTAAAAGATAGATCAAACGGAGACTGAGATTGTTAAGTTTAAAGATAGATCAAATAGTGACCCTTGCCGCAAGTACTTTCGAATTAGTGTCCAACTGACTTCTCTTAAGAAATTACCACTTAATAAAATATAAATGAATCTAATTGAATCAAAATACTTCACTTCGAACTGAACTATTTCAAAAGCTTTAAGTTAAAAAAAAACAAAATTAATTTCAATTCAACTTAGGTTAAGTAGGCAAAGCACCGACAAGTTGCCACATGTGCTGATGTCTTCGAGTATATCGACTGACTTCTACGCTGTCATGATAGAATTCTGTTAATTAAAAAGCAAAACATACTCAAAACTTTCAAGGTTTAACAGATATATTGACACTTCAAGAGAAAAAAGTAGAGTAGTTTAATATATATTTTAGTTGCATATGATTTATAAGCAGCGCATGTCAATAACTAGTTCGGTCAGCTTCTGAATAAACCAACTTCTGTTACTAAAATCTATTGTCATAAGCTAAAGGGTTATAAGCTGTACCAATATTTTCTATCTATAATATTATTAAATTCAACATAATATTTCAAGATATCTGTTATGTGCATTTGCACGTTTGTTATTAGGCTGTGTAGTATTGTTAGCCTTAGTTTTAATTTTATAGTTTACTACTATTTTTAGTGCTTCTTTATTACCATAGATTTGGATGATACAATAAATAGTACTTAACAAATTTTAATTCCAAAATAGACCAATTAAAGCAGCTAGCCAGAGTTACGAATGTGGCATGTTAAAGAGTTAAAATTGCAAACTTATGACGACTATTAATACCTACTAAAGGCACTTAATACTAGAATTAATCTCAATCACCCATTAGTAAATTTCGATTTTTTTCATAAACATATTTGGATTTGGTTTAATTCAGGGAAAATACAAAACAGATTTTCTTTTGGTAATGGCCAATTCAATTCCATTTAATAACGCGTTTCTTGGTAAAATTTGGTATTTGTGATAAATTTGTTATTTGCGATGAATCAAGGATATTTTAAAAGGAAAATCTCTTTTGTTGGGATGTTAAAGTAATTATACACCCATCTCAATTTTTAAAAACAGGCTTCGAGATTACTTTTTTTAACTTATTATGTGGGTCTTTTTTCAACTATAATTAATCAACTTAACATAAGTCCTATTTTAAATTTTTCAGTTTGTTTTCCACTAATTTAAGTGAAGTTCTATTTTTAACATTTAATATCAATATTGGCAAACAAAAACTTTATGGAAAAATCATGATGTTTATCAATTTATCTGCTATGATCTCATAACTCACTATCGTTAAATTGAGAAACCGTATTTTTTTCAAGATTAGTGATTATTTGTGCCTGCAGATAAAAATTAATATCGCAGCAAATAAACATTTTGATATTTTATTTAACATATATTTCATGATGTAATTTTTCATTTGTAAAAACTGGTATCGACGTTGATTTTTTTGTTGAAAAATCAAAAGGTGTAAATATAAAGATTAATATTATAAGTTTTCGAAAATTCGTAGCGAGAAATGATCGAATTTTTCTTATTTATATTTCTCAATAAATAAAATTGACTTTAAAATAAAGTTCCATTGAACTACACAACACACTGATTTAGCTCCTTTCTAATTCCAAAAGTTATTATTACCGCTTATTTCAGATATCAAGCTTTAAGCATATTTGCATTCTAAGAAACAAACCCGAAAAAGTTAACTTTGAGAAACGAGAGATTAGAAAATCGTGCAAATGAAAATTACCGAAATGGCAAGAGAAGGGAATAAGTTTGCTTCATTAACTCTCACAAAGTTATCCGCACTGAAAGAGTACAAATTACAGGGAGTCGGTCTTAAACTATAAATAGTATACTATATGTTGTATCTCCTACGGTAATTCAACAAAGATGACATAGCGGCTATTTGTGTGGATTGAGACGACTTAGAAAACTTTAAATCTCAAGTCCGAGTTCAGCAAGAATTCATATATTTTTAAAGTTACTATTCACTATATATTGTTTATTACGAAAATTATTATAGAAATATTAATCGGGGGTATGTAACTTACGATAGCCGAAGATCCCACTTTTCTTGCTTGAATAAAAAAAATACGAAAACTCTTCACCAAAGGTGACCCATTCCATTATTTCTAAAAAAACAGGAATTTTTTTAATAACAAAAATTCAAGTTTAATGTTAAAATATTCCAAGAACACTACAAAAGTAATTTTCAGTATATTATATATTATTTTTGTGAATTTTTGGGAAGTATAATCTACTTGACACCAATTTGTCCTTACTTTGGCAGTTTTCAATCCATCAGTAAAAAATCTATCGACGTCAAATTTTTACTTTTATAAATCTAAAAATTGCATCATGAAATATATATTCAATAACACACGAATATTTTGAGTTTTTGAGAAATTAATTTTTATCTGCCGAATCAAATAAACAGTAACCTTAAACAAAACAAATTGGGTTCCTCAATTTAACAACAGCGGATTTGAGATAGTAACAGACAGATTGACAAAAATCGTATTTTCTAATTAAAAGTATTATTTGTCAATTTCGCTATAAAAGAAAATATTGTCACTTAATGTAAATCAATAAAAAACAAACTGCGATTAATTAAAAAGGGAATATGTGTGCCGATGTCCATTTATGATAGTTGACAAAAAACCCACAACATAAACTAAAGCAATTGATGCCATTTTCCAAAAAAAACTCTAGTAACTATACATTTATAATTACTTTAAAATATCCTTAATTAATTTCAAATACCGAGCATATAATAAATAACAATTTTACAAAATAACCCATTGATAAATATGGATAAATTGGCCATTAAAAGAAGAATATTGCATCAACAGTTAGACGATTATTAGACATTACTAATTAATTGCCCGAAACCATAGGCTAAAAAAACTTAATTCTAAACCACTTTAAGAAATTCAGTTTCTTTGTGTATCGATAGAACTCTAAAAATATTAAAATCTTAAAGATGAAGCTCATACAACCCAGCTAGTTTTATTTCATACTTTGTATTAAGTATTTTATTAGTGTATTTTATACTCTTTATTACGTATTTGCTTGTTCTGGTGATAATAAATAATAATTTCTTTTGTTGCCATGTTTGTCTTACAATGGATTGTAAAGAATAAGTAGCAGAGGTCAGTGGCAAAAAGATGAATTGCAAATAGGGATAATACTGATAAGTGAATAGAACGGCTCGTCAGTTTAAGCTCTTGTAATGTAAAAGGTCTAATTGTTAATGGAAAAAAATTTCAAAGAAAAAAGCGATTGAAAAATCGTAAATTTTTTATACTTGTTTGCATAAAAATGATGAATGTGACAGTGGATTATTATTTTATTAGTGTATTTTATACTCTTTATTACGTATTTGCTTGTTCTGGTTATAATAAATAATAATTTCTTTTGTTGCCATATTTGTTTTACAATGGATTGTAAAGAATAAGTAGCAGAGGTCAGTGGCAAAAAGGTGAATTGCAAATAGGGATAATACTAATAAGTGAGTAGAACGGCTCGTCAGTTTAAGCCTTTGTAATGTAAAAGGTCTAATTGTTAATGGAAAAAAATTTCAAAGAAAAAAGTGATTGAAAAATCGTGAATTTTTTATACTTGTTTGCATAAAAATGATGAATGTGACAGTGGATTATTATTTTCTTCACCTACATTTTGTCTGCGGTTATAAGGTAAATATATTTACCACACATTATTTTGCATAGATTATATGTACATTATTTTGTCTCTTTCTAAATTTATTTCCTTTTATTGAGCAAAAAGAAAAAGAAATGAATATTGAGCGAAGCCTTAGATATCGAATCGTAAATCAAATAATACTTAAACATTTACGAAAAAAAAAGCCGTATCCTAATAGTATCCATTACTCAATAATATTGACATGGATAAAATCGATAAAATAGAGCTATACCTCGGAAAAAGGGCGTAAATAGGCCGGCAAAAATATGGCGGCTGCGTTCCAAGTAGAAAACCAAAGGAAATCCATTCTTAACATTTCGAGTTTTTGGGCATTAGGTAGTTTAAAATTGTCTTTAAACACATTTTATATAATAAACAGCCTAAAAATGAGCTATTCTAAACGTCAGTGAATAAAAAAAATAACAGATAAGATGATACCATATTTTCTTCTTGCGTAAATACAATAAGTACAGTAGCAGAACATGAATAAAAACAAACCAGAGAATTAAATATTAAAAAGGGGTATTTATTAAAAACACTCGCACTGAAAAGAGGTCTTCATTCCAAACATTTTACAAATAATAAGATTAGTCATTATAGTACAAAAAATGTTGCGTAAATTTTTTCGTCCTAGTACTGATAACGTTGTTTTTCTTCAGTCGCTTTGAGTACATTGTGCAGAATAAATTTCACAGAGTGAAATAATTTCACAAAGTTTTTAACTTTTAAAAAGAGAGATTTAATATATAGTTAGGCAGAAAATAAGAGGATTATTTGAAATATATATGCAAGCTGATAAAATATGGCGGTTTCTCTTTATATACAATGCCATAAAAATACCGTCTTTTATTTAATTCCTGATCATTAAACACGAAACGAAATATTTTCCTGACTTCGAAATGAATCAAATGAGTCATAAATAATCAAAACCTTCGTTATTTTAGTAATGAAATTTCCCTGAAAATTTCCTTTTTAGTGATTGCAGTAACATGTTACCTTAGACTCTTAAAGTTTTAAATGACTATCTCATAAGAGTCCATATCTTAGCTACTCTATCTTAAAACTACGACATTACTTAAAACAGTGAATTCTGTCCAAACGAGAATTCAAGTTTGCAACATGAGTACACTTCGAAACTGACTCCCTAGAGATTAAAGATAATCTGCAGGTTCGATATCTGATCGGATTTCAGTACGCCAGAAGCATTATCAATGAAAATTTTTCCTTCGATTTTCCACTTGACTTGCTTCGCCGCCCGACCACTGGTCCGTGATTTACATTCGATTTTCTTTAGAGATTTTTCACATCGTTTTATCAAAATGATTTAAATAATTGTAGTGTTATATATATATATATATATATATATATATATATATATATATAAAAGCGTAATTTGGCAACGATGCTCGACATCATTCTTTACTACTAATTACGCGAAACGTAACCGAAATTTGTTTTATTATAATTCAGCTTTCCCGGAATGGAAAAATCTGCGTAATGTTACTTGATACATATTACATTACATAGCACCTATATCAGTTACATAAACCCGATAATACATATTGAAATAATAGAGAGATATTATATAAAGCACTTTAGATAGAAATTACAGGCCAAAAATCTGAAGGCGAGGGCATGCCAAGCGGTAAATCCGAGGAAATATCTTCGTTGTTAACCTCTTTGGCTAACCAAATTCCAGCCAGCATAGCTGACCTCGCTTCGAGCGTGAGGATTATCTCTGATTTATGGTGAGTCAGGTTTGAAGTGCTCTTACCACGCAAAGTTGAATTCTTGTTTGGAACGGAATTCAATTGATTTAAGTTCGCGTAGGTGAAAACTAAAGTAGACGATGTGATAATTGTTCACTTTCTTAATATTGAAGATAAGATGCAAATACAAAAATAAAGATGTTAAAATTAACTGTTTTCTAATGGACTAATATTACTAATATAATAGGTAAAGAATAATATGGGGGAAAGGGATGGCGCTCAAAATATATACTTTCACTATCACCCAGTTGGACATACTATTAGTTGAGCTTTTGTGTTCATCAACCTGTCTTTATATACTGAACATTATATTTTGAAGTGTTATAAAATATGAGCTTTTAAATATCTTAGCACGTGTGTCAATTAAGTTTGAAATACACTATTTTCTTCTCAACTTATCCTTTATATTTAATTTTTCATGTATCTTATGTCTGCTATCTTCGTGCTAAATAATATTGCTGCATTAAAAATTTTGTTACATAAAGAATGTTGTACGTTGGGTCGTAGAAAATATATTTCTTTAACTCTAAAACAGGCATAAAAACTAATAGTAGAAATTATCTGCAACATATTCCAAGCAAATCATATAACCTCTAATGCCCTTAACGATGCTACTTTAGTTTATTTATTGATAAATATTCGGGTGGGGTTTGTAGGCTGAGGCGTAAATCGTTAAAAAATAAACCTTTTACCACTTAGGCACAAATAAATACATAAAAATTAATACATAATAAACTATAACTGGTACATAAAGAAACTATTTATAAATATTAATGTTTTTAACACGTAAATATATCGCCTAGTGTAAGCAAAGAAATTTAAATTTCGAGGAAAATACGCAATGTCTTATGTTTGCATATTATTTCAACCCATTCGCAGGTGACCAAAAGGGAAATTCACCTATTTTTATTTTACATTTTAAATTTTATGTAATTTTATTTATGTATTCGTTCACAAATAACATAGAACATATAAAATATGTGACAAATTAAGTCCACTATAAATACTTTTAAAACACAAATCTACAATTACAATTACGACAATAAATACTTTCGCAGACATAAGATTTCAACAGAGAGAAATAGCAACTCGCGGGAAACTTTTCACGCAAGCCAATTCCTTTTCCGTTACTTGGTGGAGGCGGGCTTTAGACCAGGGGCAGGACGGGCCACAAAGTTTTTGATCTGAGGGAGCAACGACCCGCGAGCGCTTTTCGTCCGTTCATTTGTCGTAATAAAACACGACGGCCTTACTAATAAGTTTTTTTGTAGATTTCTGAGAAGAACAACGTAGCTGTGGTGTTAAGTGAATGCGAATAAGAAAACTTTTTTTAAAGGGCATCCTTTTTTAATTATAACTTTAATGTGTACAAATATATAAAGTGAATTTTGGGCCTTGGGTTGTTTAAGAAATAAATATAATTTCTAAGATGAGAGGATATTAGAGAACATTATTCAGTATAAATTTTACTCCAAAGTAAAGTTTATTCACATAAAAATTTAACATATGTAATAATACAAAATCAAAAATCTTCTTAAAAATACACAAAAAACGAAGTAAATTTGAATTGTATTTGTAAATTGAATTTTAGTGATTTATTTATAAAGAAATTAATTTGATTACATATGAACTATTCACATAAGGAAATGGATAGATGTATTTGTGATTATACGGGATTATAGCAAATTGAAATTTAAAAAGTTAAACTTATCTAAAGTAAAATCTTTATTACGATTTGATACAATTATTCGACATTTTGGTATACCTAAACGGTAATTCTTACAAACCTTTAATAGTAGCGTAACTAAAAAGTAAGCGTACATTATTCCACCATTGAAAGTAGCCACTTTATTAATTTTAATAAGTTGATATAAAACTTTTAATCTTGATGTGCAGATTGTAAACTTTTTAAATCAACACCAGTTCCCCTTTTCCTTCAAATCTGTAACCGTAATTTTTCAGTAAAACTCATTATTTGTATTCTTGATTTCAATATTTAATTGAACATAAAATTAATATTATTGATAATACTTTTATTTTCAAAAATAAAGTTTTCTCAGAGTCCACTATTATTTTATACCGTCTATGTATTTCTTTTATCTTATCTAGTTGGCCGTTATGAACATATCAAAATTTCTCTATGGAAGAATATTTTATGTGTTACTCTTCTTAAGATTAACTGACACGGCCACTAGAAAAATCTCGGACGCGACTCAATAACGGACAGAAAAAAAAAAACAAAAGGATGAAGTAAAAACGATCATCTCATAGGATATACAGAAATTACTTTTACTTATTAAATTTTACTTGTTTTGTTTGTTAGACTATAGCTGATTTTTTTTAATAAAAAACACATAATATTTGTTTATCAGTTTATTTCTTTAAAAATTACGGAAAGTGAAAAAGAATTGTTCTTTCCATTATCGGTTTGCATCCAACGATAAAGATCTCCTTGATACGGCGTTCTTATTTCGAACTGACAAAACATATTTTATACAATATATAGAGATACATATTCAATACAAACCGTATAGTTCTTCATAGTAGCGAATGTATAGTCGCTGACTCAGTTCAAAGACGAAGTTTAATACTTGCGGATAAGAGAGGCCGATATTATACTGGATATATTACGTTTTAATACGTAGAAGTTTTGGGCATTCGTTGTTTATACACGATATTTATTTTGATATAGTATTAAAAATGACGGTTCCCTCGATATAAATTAGGACACTTTACGCTTATTTCTCTCATACTATGTATTAGTAATGTTTCATTCAACTTTTTCAAGTGAATACGGAATTTCCTTTTATCGATGATATATAATTCAAACTTTAGCAGATATAAATTCTAATAATTTACATAGAAACATTTAAGCGTATCATATGTATATTCACAATATATACATAGTACACCACAGTCTTTTTCCATTGTTAATAACTGCCCAAAATATTTAAGAAAAGTCAAAACTATTTTAAATTCGGATTGTCCCCCATGATTTACTTGAAGTATATTTTTTCTGTCTAAAGATCCAGAATCAAGGGAAGTATTAAAGTTTTTTTTTTACAACAAATTTAGGTGTAATGTAATTTTACGTTTAAAATTTTGAAGAAATCTCAAAATGTATTTTAAAATGTAAAAAACAAAATAAATTGACGTGTGACGAATTTTACATCACGTACTATATATAGATACAGACACCGACCTGTCGCCAAGAATACAATTATACTAGAGTTGAATTATTGCATTCCGACATAAGACGTTTTCAATAAGGATGTATCTAAACTGTATTTATCTGCTTCTGTGATTTGGATTAGTTAACCAAGAGACGAAGTTGGTATGCTATAAAACATGCTTATACTACTATATTGGTATAATGGAAGAGTGTGAAATACGGAGAAGAATATAGATTACGCTCTAACTGTATAAAAAAATAAAGATTGCGCTGTAGCTGTATAACAAAAATAAAGATTGCGCTATAACTGGATAAAAAATAAAGGTTGCGCTGTAATTGGATAAAAAAATAAAGGTTGCGCTGTAATTGGATAAAAAAATATAGATTACGCTGTAACTGTATAAAAAAATAAAGATTGCGCTGTAGTTGTATAACAAAAATAAAGATTGCGCTATAACTGGATAAAAAATAAAGGTTGCGCTGTAATTGGATAAAAAAATAAAGATTGCGCTGTAATTGGATAAGAAGAAAATACCAATTATAATACGCAAAATGAAAAAATATATAATAAATAATAATTGACTAAAATAGCCTGTTATTAAACTAGTGGTTTTCAGATAGTGAATGATTTTATCTACTGCGTCAAGATAATTTTTTTGTTGGTCTTATGTCCCTTCTTGCATTCACGATGGTTTTATTTGACAGCGTTTTGTGGCCCAAAATTGTAGCCATTTAACGCGTTGAAATATAATGGCATCAATATGTTAATACAAATTTAATAGTAAATTACATACTCCGGAATTATCATAATTAAAATATTTTATATTTTCCAGAGGTATTTTGGAAAAGAAAAATATATTATAACTTAAGTGGATATGGTAAATGATATAAATAAAGGATTACCTGTGGTAAACATTTATCTCCAGTATTTTGTATTCTTGCTTCAAAGGGTAAAATAATATTTGCTCTGTCATAGTTATCAAAGTGTGGAAGATTTCTATATTTAGATGCGATTAATAGTGAAAGTATGAATGTAATTAACTATGAATTAGGCAGTTGTTAGTGACGATTATCGTCACTAACAACTGCCTAAATGAAGCAGTCCACAGAGCGAATAGTTTTAATAAAAATGTTATCTCGAATTACTTGTTTAATTATTTCATTTACGTAACTAAAAAAAACAAGTACATATGCATAAAGATGGTCAAGTGGGATTAGAACTCGCATCCTGAAGTTTACGTACCATTATATTATGTAATTGAAAAGCTTAGTAAGTAGGTATTTAAGAAATATAATGTTATAAATTTTAGTTTTTGATGTTAATTGAAACCTCTGATTGTTTCTGAAAAAAATTTTCACGCACTGAGAAACGGAAACTGATTCTATGGAGAGTTTTGTTTTTATATTAGTTATGGAAAACTAAAAATTAATCAAAATGCAATAATTATTTCTTATTAGTAACGAATACTAGAGTATAATTATGAAGGCCAATTGAAAGAATCGGAGGCAAGTTTCTTATCTATGTTTCTGTTAATATATTTCCATAGTCTAATTGAAAGTACCGATTTTGATAAATAAATTGTTATTAAATTACTATCGATTACAACTATCAAAATTAACTTAGTATAAAAATTACATATATTAAAATAATACTTTCTTGGAATTTGTCATGGAGAGAAATAAAAGTTTAAGTAAATAAGTGAAAAAAAATTATTTTGTTTACGTAATTACATCGATGAACATTAATTTAACTACAGTATAAGTTAAAATTTTAATTAATTCCGGTTCTTATCCCTTCTATTACATTTGAAATTTCAAGCATATTATCACACATTACATACTTCCATAAAGAGTGTATGATTGTTAATTTTGCACTCTAAGCGAAGGTTTAAAATATAATACCTTGTACTGAAATCTGACTATTTGTGAACTACAAAAATACATAAAAAATAAAAAGTAAAGGCCTTATCATTTAGAATAAAATTTTTTTTATTTCTCTATATACTTTTTACAAATAAAAAAATTTAAGAGCTATAGAGTTTCAAAGTATTAAACTCCTCATCGTTATTATGGACCAAACTCTATTTTTAATAAGTATTTAGAAAAATATTAGTCTTCATTTTTTTTAGCTTCTATGCAAAGCATAATGCATTGTGCGTAATATACAAGGAGAATGAGAATAAATTAAATTTCTCCAAAAACCCATTAATTTTAGAGAAATTTTTTTTCAAATAACCTATGTAAAAAAACGTGTAACAAAGCCACTGGATGTAATAAAATACCTCATTAATTTTAAACGAAAATTTAACAATAGCTAAAATTACTTGGAGTTTCGAGTTCAAATTATTCAGAACATGAAATGAAGACTTGATAAAGTTTGCACTAAATAAAAAACCTTTCAGGCACGAGTAGAAATCGCATTACAATTGTTCCGTACTCATTTAACAATTTATAAACATTTACGAGTACATGATATTGCTATTAAACTATTTACAAATATTAATTTTTCACTACCTAAATATTTTGCCTACAATGTTTTTCTCATACGTAAAACATGGTGCATATATCAAAATATATAAAATTTAGGATAATCGCTATAGTTTCCCTCTAATCTACTAGTCAGATTTTACGAACGCTGTTTGTTTCATGAATTTTGATTCTTAAAATATATTTTTAAAAATGCAATTTCAAATTATGAAAAAGATTTCTTTTTGTTTCTCATAAGGAGCCATCCATATTTTATCCCAAACGGTACAAAGAATTTTAAAAAACGTAAGACTTTTGTTTAACCCCTCTTTGATTTATATATGATTTTTTTTTTTAATTACATTAAAATTAATGTTCCTAAATTGCAATAAATGTCGATTAATAATATGTAGAGTACATATATGCTTAATTCCAAGTATCTACGTCGCATAGTTTCTGAGAAACTCGGGTGTGAATGTAGAAACATATAAATATATTGCTCCTTTTTGGGGGGAATAAACATGGTACATATTTCAATAATTATGACATCTAGAATCATAGCTATAATTTTCCTATAAACGTGGGCTTCTAAAAACTCGTTTTTAAAAATTTTAGGTTGAGTTGTTTCAGAAATAAGGGTGGATAATATATTGTTTTTTTGCATATTTTTCAGTACATACCTGAAAACATAATCCCAAAATTACTTTTGAGACCTTTTTAACTGACCGTTTCAAACCATATTCCACACAATAGATGGAAATAAAAAACAGTTGCGAGTACTTGATATGCCTACACTAAAATTTTAGAATAAATATTTTTGAGTTGATCACAATAGTGATATGGGTGCGTTAAAGGTTTTACTATCATGGCAAATTTCAAGTTTCTGGGGTAAGCGGTTTCTGAGAAAAACGGCTGTGACAGATGGTCGGACAAACACGCGGGTGATCTCATGAGGATTCCGTTTTTCCTTTTATGTTTGGAACCCTAAAAATGGTAATAGATAAATCAAATGAGCGTTAATGTAACATTCTGCCATTAGAAAGATGAATAAGAAACTCTACCGATAAAACGAAAGGAATGACTTTTAATAATTCTACAAATTTCTGCCAATTCTAATAGTATCCACCTCATTGCTCGAACATTCTATCAAATCGAACGAATGCTAGCACTTCACTCTCGTCGAAACAAGACGAGGGGACGCAGGCCCGCGAATAGGGATGATGCCCTCGCGACGTCTCGCCTACCCTGGCCTCGCCTCGTCACCGCTCTGATAGTTATCGGTTTTTTGGCACGCGTCAAAGGACGCGAGGCGCGAGGCAAGGTGTGCAAAGTACACTCTCACGCTTGTTCAGTAAGTGAACGCAACTCGACGCGGAAGGTTTTGTATTATGCGCAATGACGACCGATTGCACAAACAACGTTTTAGTAAAATTGGTCGAGCTATCGGAACCAATTTTATAAGATCCCCGATATCCAACCCATAAGGATAAGGTTAAGATCAATGGCGCGTGGAGAAGCACAAGTGAATTTATGAATATTCCAATAAAAGATTTAAAAATAAGAAAAAATATATATCGGCCACTTTCGAGAAGATCTAAGTCATTTTTGACGTGAGTCAAAGTATTCGACGAGCTGGGCGAGATGTACAAACTACAATTTCACGATTATCGAATATGCAAAAATGCTTGGCAGGGAACTCGACAGTTTTAGAGGATAATATAACATATTATAACTTCTAACATTTCGTAATTAATTAATTTGAATTTAAAAAAACACTTCACGATTATTGAATATGCAAAAATGCTCGGCACGGAACTCGACAGTTTTAGTGGATAATGTAACATATTATAACTTCTAACATTTCGTAATTAATTAATTTGAATTTAAAAAAACACTTCACGATTATTGAATATGCAAAAATGCTCGGCACGGAACTCGACAATTTTAGTGTATAATATAACATATTATAACTTCTAACATTTCGTAATTAATTAATTTGAATTTAAAAAACACCATATTTTACATGGAAATAATTATATTCAAAATAGTACAGAAAATTGCAACTTCGGCCACTTCAAACGTGCCCATGCTGTAGACGATTCAGTTAGCGAAAAAGCATCGCGAGATTCTCGTCACTATGCTCTCGTGTCATTTCACCTCGCATGAATCTCGCCGAGCAAAACCTAGAAAGAGTATAGAGCAGACATAAGAATAACTTTTTTTGTATGAATTAAAATTATAAAGAAAACGAGGAAATGAAAAGAAAATAACAAATTAAAACCAGATCTGAAGTTAATAAACATAATAAATATTGCAAGCTGCTTCAGAGATCCGTTGACTATATTTTAGAATTCATTTTATTATAATCAAATGAACAATGATGACTTATTATCTTTCTCCAGCGTCGATTACGTAGGATAATGAGTTAACAGGTATTCGTCTCGCACGTATTTCTAATGTAAGGGAGTTATGGTTATGGACAGTTATTTTTTTTGTAAGACTGCATTTAGTATAATCAGATTTATCGTAAAATATTTCTAATAATATCATACAAGGTTATATTTAATATCTTTGTGAACTTTGAAGAAATTCAGTCACTTGATCTTAAAATATAAGTTACAGTCTTATACTGAAGAGAGTAGAGGAAACTTTATTAATTTAGTTTAGTTTCAAAATTTTCATATTATCTTAATGTTCATATCATTTCCTTGTTTTTTGTGAACAGCACGATGTAACTCTATGCAAGTGAGGAAAGCGTTGTACTTGATCATGAATTTACTTTATAAGTGTCAATTAGTGAGACTGTCGGTCCTTCACTGTTGATATTGGTGTAATATATTTTCCTAGACTGTTGTGCTCAAGTAAAAAGGTACCTGTTATTTTATATGCTGCATACTCGCACTGACATCTAATTGTAATTCCTGGTAGCTCGTACAATAAATTTGCTTAACTCGGTGATGAAGGCACTGCTTCTTTTAGACTTGTTCTGCTTTTCGATTCATTACTTTGGAATTAAGATAGTGTTTAGAAATAAGATAGAGTTTAGAATTCAGTTAGTAATGATTTTGGTGGTTCGTGTTTTTTCTCCGTTTCACTGTTTGAGGGTTGACTAAAACATAGCCGTATCCGATGTATCTGGTTTTATTTGCAAGTAAAAAGGCGCCCGTCATTTCCCACGCTGCATGCACATCTAATTGCGATCTACGATTGCCCGTACAATAAATTTCGGTGTTGGAGGCACTGTTTTTTTTAGACACGACTTTAGAATTATAATGATATTTAGAATGAAGATAGAGTTTAGAATTAGGATTGTGATAACTTGCATAGTTCGCGTCTTTTCTTTGTTTCTGAACATAATCAAATTCGATATATGTGGTTTTACTTCTTTCTTCAGCTAAAATTTGAATACTCATCAAAATCGATGAAAAGTCATTGGGACATGCATTATGAAAGCAGAGCTGCGGATCTTATTATTTTTAGGGTCCCGTACCTCAAAAGGAAAAATGAAACCCTTATAGGATAACTTCGTTGTCCTTCTGTCTGTCTGGTGATATATCAGGGCTCTTTTTCTCAGGAGCGCATGGACGAATCAATTTAAAATTAATATCAAATACTCAAGCCTATGGTCACTTAGAGCTGTATAAAAATCAAGCTTCTAAGTAAAAGCAACAAAAAATTATACTTTAGTTTACGGAGTTTACTTCTTAAGTAGGATCGTCATGGAATGTATAAAATAGGTAACACTCTATACAAATATCATTAAATATTAATGGAAAATTTTTTAATAAATAAATGCTGACAATATAATTATTTTCAAGTAAAACACATACAAATAAGATTAATTTTATTACACGCGTAAATTATTATTATATTTATTATTTGAGTAAATTATTTTTATTCATTTATGACGGTAAACGTCGACAAGAAAAATAGTGGAAAGAATGTTTGGCGTTTGGAAGAAGCGATTCCCATGTCTAAGCCATGTAATAAATTGACTAGCATAGTCAATATCATTGTAACATAGTCTACATAACAAAGCTGTTTATCTAATGATCAGATTCCCGAGAAAACTGAGCAAGTATTGATTTCAGTTCCCTTGGAAACAGACTCAGGATTTGGGAAGGGACAAGCTTTTATTGATTCGTATTTTGCAATGGGTTAAAGCTTTTGCAAAATGATCTGCAAAGTTAGCACTAGTAGATCGTGCGTGACATTTTACCTTTGTAATAATCTCATCCCTCTATCATTAAGAAACATAAAATTAATTTTCAATTGTATAGATAATATTACAGACACTTGTATCCACAGAACTTATATAACTATGTGTTTCTACGAGAAAGTGTCACCAATCAAGGATAAATTGCCTTAGCAATGCTTTAATTTAAGAAGTTATTAATATTTATTTATTTTTCACATTTGGTAATTTAATAAATTCTTAAAAAAACATATGTTGTATTTTGAAAAATTATTTATTAGTATTCTAAATTGGAATTCAAAAGTTATATTATTTAAATTCAATCTGACTAGCGACATGATTAAGGAATCATATCAGTAGCTAGAATATTAAAATGGGCATCAAAATTAGTTTGCACTGGATGGTTCACTTAACCCGTAGCTGGAATGTTAAAATGTGCATTCTATTAGTTTGGCCTAGCTGATATGAGCCAGTGACTGCTTTAATTCAGCAAGATATCATTACATATTTATTCTTCATATTTGGTAATTTAGCAAATACTTGCAAAAACATATTGTATTCTGACTAATTTAATTCGAGTAAATGTTATGGCATAAGCTACATTAAATCAAAATTCTCTTATTGAAATGCAATGTATGGTTTAATTTGCCCATAACTAAAACGTGCATTAAATTCATTTGGACTAGATAACACAAACCATTCTTTATTAGGGTTTCAAAATTAAAATCCTATTTCATTGGTTAATACACCATTTCATCGAGAATTTGTTTTACCAATCTCTTACCGAATTGTAATAGATACTTATTGACCCTTGTTAACAAAACTGAACAATGTAAATGCAACTTTAATAATTAGTAAAAATTTTAAATGTTTTAAGCAACGTGCGACACTGCCTTTCTACACACAACAAAATAATAATGACCATGTTATTTCTTATTAAAAATTTATGAAATTCAAAAAATATAAATAAAATAACAAAATGAAAACGTATTTCATTTGATTTTCAATTCCCTCTCCGCAAGTTCAGTACGAGCCGTCGCTTCTTGAGCTTAACTTAACAAAATTTCCTTGCGGATTTCGTAGAGTTCGCCTTCCCTTCTTGTAGCTTCTCTATTTCATGCCTCTTACAATTTCTTTTTAATTCTTCCGTCTGAAACAAGTGACGTCTCCTGGGTATCGTTAATACTTTCAGCCAAATAGAAAAGACGATTACAACTTTGGTATGTGGTCTGTGCTTACAACTGTCGACAAATAATTCGATATATCAAGATCTTCCCAAAATTAGTAAACCATTGACGCGTAGTACGTAGTGCGCACGCGAAATCATAAATCTCTGATCTATATAATTATAAATATGATTAATAATTCTATTTATATTCACTGAACATTTTATGGTTAAGATCTGTTACCAAAATATAATTTTTTTATACATTGCAACGATTTGAAAGTATATTGTTTTTATTGCTATTTGAAAGAAATATTCAGCAAAAAAAATAATTGTATGATAAATTTTAATTTTAACAATACACGAGAGCATAAGTAAAGAACAAATTGAAATTGCGCATACGGTTAAGAAATTTACACATAAATTATAAAGCGTTGTTCCGTTCACAAGCCACAAATCTAAAAATGTATACCTTCCATTTTCACTACTAACTTCCTCACTAACTAGTACGATAAGCAAATAACCTGAAAACATATAAACAACACCGCTGATAATTGTTTTTCACTTGCATTTTGACCTCTAAAGTGCGCGCACCATGCGCATCGTCTTCAACCTTTTACCACGCGCTTATTAGTGACTCATCTTTGTAATAACATATCCCACTATTTGTTTTTCTTATTTGTGTATTTGGGGTATGAAAATCCAATGTCACAAATACACAAATAATCTCTTGGTCCAACAATTTTACCAATGATGCGCAATTATTGTAATATATTTTGACATATTGATTTAAGTGTAGTTTGACATAAAATATATGAACCAATATTGCCTCACAGAGCCTATGGATGCTACGGCTCTTTACATTAACTCGTGGCATACGTTTTTTGTAGCACGTCTACGAGGTTTTTACAACGTTAATTATACGTTATGTTTTTCTTTTCAGGTAATTCGCTAAAAAAATTCTTTAATATTTCTTAGAGTTATGGGATTTAGTAAACGGGACATGCTAAAGAAAAACAGGAACGTATTTGGTCAATTCTCTTATGAAACTTTGGTAATTTAGAGAATTGCACATTACTCCTTTAGATAAACCTACGCTTAATTTATGCAAATGTGTCAACAGTTACTATAAACTTGTGAATTGTCAGACCAAAATGTTTAAAAGTATGCTGACTGGCTAAGTGCTATATAGTGTATTGTATTAGCACCAACTGATTCTTCTAGTCGCACCCAGAGGAAGACGTACATTTTTTTTTATATTTCATTTTAGTGTCCTTAGCAAAAAACATATTTTAGTGATTTTAGCTAAAGATCGAAACTTATATAACGGGATAATTATCTCAGCTTGACTAGTCAGCAGGTAGGGCATTACTCAAAAATTTTAATACGTCAACATCAACAAATATCAGTGCAGCGTCATGAAACTTTCAGCACTTTTTATGGAGGGTAAGCTTACGAAACATCAATATTTTTTTAATATTGAACTTTGTTAATAGTAAGATTTCTAGTAAAGTTTTAATCATCGTATTTGAATATTTTGAAAGCTAAAAAAATGCTATCCTACCAATATGGTAATGATCTAATCATTCGGCATCGGCAATCGAGTTGCAAATTTCCTTAAATCCCACAGCTTCGCGGATCTTAGAGTTAGAGAAAATTATTATATATAAAGGCTTGAAGCAGTGTATGGTGAAACCAAAAGACGGAATTTGATTTATATATCTGTATGTATAGACAGTTATAAAAAATATAATTAGATTAATTAAATGCTACAAACATCTGTTCCATTCTCAATAAAAGATAAATTCTCACTCATTTTTAGACACTACATATTAAAAAAAATATTTTTCAAAAAAAAAATAAGCGACTTCAAATAACTGACTGAATAAGAAACTGATGAATGAGAGGGCACAAAAGGTATAAAGTGATGAAAATACGAGTGCAAAGTTGAAATTTTGCAATACAATATTGTCTCCGAACTTTGTAAAATATTGCTACTGCTAGAGATTCTTGAAGTCAGTACTAAGTGAAATGTAGCACTGTAGTGAAATGTATCTATGTGTGTGTGGGAGTGCATGAATTTGAGAGAGGAGGAAAGCATCGACTTGGCACCTATTTCAAAAATCTCTTGCAGTTATTTACTGCGACATGCTGATATACATCGACATGCCAAAGAAAAAACGACATTGTATTTTAAGCCGTTACTTCCGTATTTTCGTTTTGTTTCTTTCGTGGAGATTTATTTCTTTACTTTTATTTTGGTAGCCAAGAAACTTATTGCCTCTATAATGTACCAACCCCAAACTACTTAACTATTAGTTATCTATTATGAATGTTCTCGCACATAACAAACGAAACAACTGATTAACTATTAGTTATTTATTTTTAATGTTCTCGAACGCAAAGTTATTCATACAAACAAATTGTTAATTCGATAAGCTCTTGTTGTTCTAAATTTATTAATATCCTTAGCAATGAGATACTTCGGGAACTGTTTACTTACATTGTCAATAACAAATATTCGATTCCCTTCTTCTATATGATGTGACGCAATATATGAACTGGACAACGGCTCATCAAAGGAATCATTCCATCTTCTCACTCATTCCTATTACGTTCTGCTTACGATAATATTGACGATCTAGTTTTATATTACAGTCATTTACATTTGTTTATTAATATTAAGTGTTATTATTAATGTTAATTGTCTATAATTATAATTGAGAACAACATACATTAATAAACTCAATTTAAATACTTTGTACTTATTTGAGTCTATTGGACTACATCCAAACACCTTTCTGACTCTCGAAGAAGGAACTTCGCAACTGGTGTCAAAAGTGGGATTTCAAGTTGTTACAAAGAGAAGAGGACACACAAACACCTTTAAGAAATGCTTTCTAAATCTCATATACAACAAGCAAGGATCCATTGAATTGAAGAACTTGGGGAAAGAAATTGAACCGCTGTAGACAAAATAATTCTAATGTAAGTGATAGATACACAAATATATAAATATATACATACATACATATATATATATACATATATATATATATATATATATATATATATATACATATATATATTTACATATATATATATATATATATATATATATATATATATGTATACTTTTACAACTGCATCATCTCTTTTCATCAATCAACGAACTTCAAAGAAGATATTTTATACGTTAATAATCTTTAGTATTTTATTTTATTTTGCAATTAACATGTAAATATGAAGCAAATATTTTAAAATTTGCCATCCGAATATGTAATTGAAACTGATAAAATGAAGTATATTAGCTTGGAACTAACAGAAAGAATGCTTACGAAATTTGATGTGAATAAATGTGATTTACACATTTTTATATATAACTGAGATAATTTATACAATTTAATGAAAGATTGTCCTAAAATTCTAAAATTATTTTCTTACACATTATATTTTCAAAAATATCTGGGACTGCCCGAGCGTTTATACTCAACAGAGATTTCAAGAGATGGTCAGATCTAAAAACATACCTTTTAGAATCATATTCCGAAAGGAGCACATTTGATCAATGTCAATTAAATTTAAACAGTGGCAAACAAGTATTTTCTGAATCTGTCGTTAGCTTTTCTAACAAAATAGAAAATTGCCTTGTTATACTAATCAAATCTCCTAGCTGCAATTTGACCTTATAAACTAAAATCGCCAATATTAATCTTTTAAAAGACTAAGCTATGATTTTTTTGAAAAATGGATTAAATAAGGAACTAAATATTTAAGTTAAATTACAAAGATCTAACTCTACAGAAAAGGTTGTCTCTTTTCCTACGGCAGGAGAGCAAGGATAAAAATCAAAATATGAAATGTCTAAATTTCAAAATTTGAATATAAACCGGGTCATTCAGCTATTAATTGTGGAAATAAAAACATACGTCACATAATACCAAGAAAATTTTGCAACTACTGTAAAAAACAAGGACACATTATTCAAGAATGTCGTTTTGAAGAAAGTAAACTTAAACTCAAAGACATAAATTATGTATCACGACCATAAGAAACATTAGCTTATACTACCTAGATATAAAGATCGGAAACGAAACAGTCACTTATATAGTCATAATTATATAATAAATTACAAAATAAACCAACTCAAATAATTATAATATATATAATTTTAATACCAAAATAAATCTCATGCAAAAAAATCATAAGCCGAATCAATTGAACGAACCGCGGTATGATAAATATAATAGCTCTAATATGTTTCCAATAATAATCGAGCCGCGATGCGAAAAGATAATACCTATTCATATTCTCAAACCTGATGTAAAAGTAGGAGTTGTTGATAAAATAACCATTTGGGATGGTATTTTTCTCTGTCTAAGTGTAGTTAATGTACAAGAAAAAATAGTACTAACATAAGTTTTGAACACTACAGATAAACAATATACCATTTAGTACTTATCAATTAACTTAGAACCCATACAATTTTACGCTAATTATATAAATATTAAAACAATAAATATTCCTTCAAACAATAATAATAACTCAACCCGCCTGAATAAACTAATCATCCTTGCGAACTGCACATTAAAAGGAGGTTGAAAAACAAACTGTTACGACGGCGCCATCTATAATAAACTGTGCGTACTTTTACGAACGTACCGGCAATCTGTCATTGCGTTTTGATATATACTCTGTGGCATAAAAATGTACATGTAATTATGAATGTGAAATTCTAATACGAAATAAAACAATTAATATTATTATTCAAGTACGATATTTATTGGTGCATTCCTCATTAAATACATAACAAATCTGGCGACGAGGAAGAAAAATGTCGGAACAGCAATTGACGCAAGTTCTTGCGCAGATGTTGGAAACCATGCGTGGAATGCAAATACAACAAGCCAATCTCCAAATGGCTTTACAAAACCAAGGAAATCAAGTAAAATCTGTAAGCGGCATTCAATTACAACCGTGTGATGAAATAAATGAATCGTTCTCGAGCTATTTACAAAGGTTGCAAAATTATGTAACCTTAAAAGGCGTGAATGAGACAAGAGTAAAGATCCAGATATTTTTAAACTGCATCGGACCTAAGTACTATCAGGTACTAAAGAACATTACAGCACCAAATACCCCCGAATCCAAATCTTTCGAAGAGCTAATTAAAATACTGGGAGACCACATTTCACCGGAGCCAGGGGAAGTGGCACAACAACATAAATTCTGTCTCAGGCAGCAGCATGAACACGAAAGTATTGCTAATTACATGGTTGGGTTGAAGGAAATAGGAGGAAAATGCAACTTTATATGTAACCACTGTAAACAAACAACATTCGATACTCACCTGAGAGTGCAATTTATACGAGGGCTGCGGAACACTGAAATCAAAGAACGATTACTACAAGAGCCACCTACTACAAAATTTGATGATATTGTGAAAATTGCTATGGCCATAGAAACATCAAAATGTGAAGCAAAAGAAATGGGCCAAGAATTTACTACAAACGTAAATAAAATTTCAATAAATAAGAAGAATATAGCTACATCAAGTTCATACACTACGAATAAAGGTGATAATACTACACAGACATACAATAGAAGAGAGAGGAAAATCAACTGTTTCCGATGTGGAAGAGAAAACCATTTAGCAAGTCAATGTCAACTGAAAGATAAATTGTTTTGTAAGAAGTGTAACAAGCGAGGGCACGTGAAATCAGTATGTTTCATGGACCACAAACAATTAGAAATTGAAAGTGAATTGTCATCGGATGAAGGAGTAGAGGAAATATATGAAATACATAGAATATACCAAGATAATACTACGCTACATGATAAGTACAACTTAGCATTACAAATAAACGGAAGAGTACATACATTAGAGCTGGATACAGGAGCAGCTGTTACTACTTGTTCTGCAGAGTATTTTAGAAATAATTTCAATAAGGTGAAAATGCAAGCGACACACATACGGCTACGTACATACACAGGAGAAATAATACAGCCATTGGGAACTTGTAATCTAAAAATAAAATACAAAAACAAGGAAATAGAAAGACGAATATTCATAATAAACCAAAATGTGGATCCAATTGTAGGAAGAGAATGGTTAAAGAAGCTAAATTTAACGTTTGAAACAAATTCAATAAGTAGAGAAGATAATGACATGACAGAAAAAGAATTTAAAGAAAAACTGCAGAACCTGTTAGAAGAATACAAAGAACTATTTTCTGAGGAAATTGGCTTGATCAAAAATTATGAAGCAGCATTTAAACTAAAAGAAGATGTATTGCCTGTATTTTTGAAACCCAGACCTGTTCCATTTGCACTCAAAAATCAAGTGGAAGCAGAGCTGGACAGATTGGAACGTGAGAACATAATAGACAAAGTCACATACTCACAATGGGGAACGCCCATTGTTCCGGTAATAAAACCAAATGGTAAAGTACGTCTATGCGCTGATTACAGATCAACTTTAAACAAAAATTTAGAAAATGAGTACTACCCAATACCTCGCATAGAAGAGATTTTTGCTAAGCTGAGCGGTGGAAAGTACTTCTGCACTCTAGACATAAATCAAGCTTATTTACATATGAAGACAAATGAAGATTCGGCCAAAATGCAAGCTATTAGCACCTGCAAAGGTACATATAAGGTGAACAGAATGATGTTTGGAGTGAAAATAGCACCAAATATTTGGCAGCGATTCATGGATCAAACCCTACAGGGAATAGATGGAACAGCATGTTTCTTTGATGATATTGCTGTACAAGGGCATACACTCGTACAACTTTTACAAAGAATAAAAAAAGTATGTGAGAAATTACAGCAATGTGGGCTGCATTTAAATAAAAAGAAATGCCAATTCTTTCAAGAATCTATTACATACCTAGGACACACAATTAATGAGAAGGGTTTACATCCAACCAAAGAAAAAGTGAACGATATCAAACGAAGCCCAAGACCAACGGATGTATCGTCATTACGTACATTTTTGGGATTAATTAACTACTATCAGCAGTTTATTCCAAACCTATCATCGAAGCTGCATCCAATGTATAACTTATTACAAAAAGGAATTCAATTTGTATGGTCTAAAGAGTGTGAAATGGCATTCCAGCAACTGAAAGAAGAGATCTGCGGGGAGAAAATACTTACACCATTTCATGAAAATTTACCAGTTACGCTAGCTACGGATGCCTCACCTACTGGTTTTGGTGCGGTTTTGTCACATGTGATGTCGGATAAGACGGAAAGACCTATAGCTTTCGCTTCACGATCACTTACAAAGGCAGAAAAAGGATACAGCCAGCTTGATAAGGAAGCGGCAGCATTGATTTGGAAAAGATTGATTTGGAAAGAAGTTTTTCCAATACTGCTATGGGAGGAGAATCACTCTGATCATTGACAATCAACCACTAGCGAGAATCCTACACCCAGAAAAAACAATCCCTACCACTACGGCTATGAGACTGGTACATTATGCAAACTTTTTGGCGGGATTCAACTATGAAATTAAACTCAGAAAAACAACAGAACACGCAAATGCCGACTATTTATCAAGAAATAGTATCCCTACTCATGCAACTTTAGAGAAACTCACTGATGATGACGCATTCTACATAAATCAGATTACAGAGATGCCAGTGACACGGCAGGAAATAAAGAAAGCTACAGTGAAGGACCCAGAACTACAAAAATTGTATATTGATATTCAATCAGGCAAGGAAGATTTAAAAACAATACATGAGTATTCACTACAGGACGGATGCATTTTTTATGGCATTAGGATTGTCATGCCAAAAACTCTCCAATCTAAAATATTGGAAGAGCTACATATGGCACACACAGGAATTGTGAAAATGAAAGCATTGGCAAGAAGTTATGTATGGTGGAAGAATATTGATACAGATATTGAGAATATGGTCAAACAATGTAAATCATGCTGTTTGATGCAGAAGAACCCTACTAAGGTACCTACTCATGCCTGGGAGTACCCAAAGGAACCATGGAGCCGTATACATATTGATTACGCTGGGCCTTTCATGAATCAATATTTCTTAATAGTTGTGGATGCATATACTAAGTGGTTAGAAGTAATACCTACTCCATCTATTACAGCTACAGCAACAATTAATATTTTAAAGAAGATATACTCAACATTTGGCTTACCGATAACTCAAGTCTCAGATAATGGCAGACAATTCAAATCAGAGGAAATGCAGATATTTTTAAAAGAAAATGGAATCCAAGCAAAATTCACTGCACCGTTTCATCCATCAACAAATGGCCAAGCAGAAAGATATGTACAGACACTCAAAAATAAATTAAAAGCAATGGCTAAGGAAGAAGGAACAATACAAGAAAAATTACAGAAATTTTTAACTATGTACAGGAAAACGCCAAACAATACCACAGGAATTAGTCCAGCTGAGATGATGTTTAAGAGAATATACAGGACACGGATTGATTTAGTTAAGAGAAAAACAGAGATTGGTGGAAATAACAGTAATGAGAACCAAATAGTAAACAAAGAATTCGAGAGAGGGGATAGAGTGCAGATAACAATGTATGATGGTAACAAGTGGAACTTTGGGAGGATATTAAGAAGAACAGGGAAGTTACATTATGAAGTAGAAGCTAATGGAAGAAAGCATCACCGACATGTGGATCAAATAATTAGTACAGCAGGGTCGACAGCAGTTCAGGACATCACTAATGTCCTGATACCACAGGTGAAAGAGGCTCCACAACTTGCCCTACTAAGACAGCAGAGGCACAGGTGACTGGCAATGACCAGGGAGCAGAAGAAAGGAAGGAGGTGATGCCTGTCCTAGAAACTATACCAGTCGTTGTTGATACCAGTCGAGCGGAAACCCAAGAACTACAACCGACAGAGCAACGATCACCACCACCATCGATACCGGCACAACCTGTGGTGCCCCGTAGAAGCACAAGGATTGGAAGACCACCAAATAGGTTGAACTTGTAATTTAATAACTCGGTAGAGAGTGTTACGACGGCGCCATCTATAATAAACTGTGCGTACTTTTACGAACGTACCGGCAATCTGTCATTGCGTTTTGATATATACTCTGTGGCATAAAAATGTACATGTAATTATGAATGTGAAATTCTAATACGAAATAAAACAATTAATATTATTATTCAAGTACGATATTTATTGGTGCATTCCTCATTAAATACATAACACAAACAATTGTAAATTTATGTACGATATAATCACCTTTTTCATTGAGAAGACGATATCTTAACATCGACCCATGCCGTAATGTACGAAATTCCGAATAACTCTGATATACTTATGCATGCAAAAACCACAAGTACGGTTAATGGATACCCGTGTGGATAGTTGAAAAAAAAATAATAACGCTTCAAAAAAAAAGAAGTGGCGCATCGTAGTCGATTACCGTAAATTAAACAAAGAAAAACAGCATTTACCGCATCATTTGGACACTATCAGCACTACAACACAAAAACATTATCAGCATACATACCCGCAACGTTCCAAAGACTGATGAATACAGTTTTAACCGGTCTTTAAGGAATTAAACGTTTTGTACACCTCGATATATAATTTACTCTGAAAGGTTAGAAAATCATACAACAAAATTAACTGAAATTTTTGAACGTGTATCAAAACATAACTTCAAACTACAACCAGAAAAATGTGGATTAGTTTTTAATAAAAATCCTTTGAACAATTGAAAGATCTTCTTTGTGGAGAACCTATACTTCAATATCCAGATTATTCGCAACCATCCTGTTTAAGTACGAATACCAGCAATTTGCGATTGATAGTGTGCTTTTACAAGGTTCTTTATTTAAAGATTTACCGATAGGAAACGACTGAAAAAGAGCTTTTAGCAATAATTTGGTCAGTTAGATAATAATTATAAACCACTGTCCCTTGACGTGGCTATTCAACGTAAAATACCCCGGATCAAGATTAGTAAGATGGTACCTATTACTCGAAGAATATGATAATGAAATAATTTATAATAAAGAAATATTAATTAATAACGCAGATCAACTTAGTCGAATAAATATACACGAAAATAATATTAAACATGTAAAAGTATTAAAACGCAAGGATAATACTTCTAAATGAAATAAATTAAATAATTATTAATTAATAATAAAAATTATATTATTCCAAAACAAACTTCTATATTATTAAATAACGAAGATAATTATTTAAAATTTCTAAAAACTTCAAAGCATAATGTTATCATCAATAATAACGTAAACGAGAACAATAATAAGATCATTACCGCGAACGGAAGTAAAACTCTATTTACCTCGTGTGACTTAAACAGTTAATTAAAAGCATTCGATAAAAAATACAACGAGATATTATTATTAACAGAGACAAACCCGAGACAATACGATGTAAGTGTGCATAAACATGATAATAATTTGTTATTTTATTTATTCTCTAAATCTTATTATTGGGATATTTCTATACAGGAAGTTATTTTAATATGCATGCTCACACTTAAACATCTTTTAATCAACAATAATATCGAAAAAATAAAAATTTCTAACTTTTGGCGATAAACCTGCATCTAAGACGTTCCACAAATACCGCACCGTAAATATTCCATTCATGCACTTCTTAAGTAGCTGCAAACTTCTAAGCTCACCGAAAATAATCACAGTTTCGTAGAGACCCCATTCTTTGGAGGACCCTTTTTGCGCGATACAAATGTCCTCTCATTTATAATATTCTATCTAAAACGTAAACATGATTGAAGAATTATTGGGTTATATAGAAGGTACTTGGGGATACATTATATTATATTTCAAGTTAAAATTTCAAGTGATGTAAAACACTTTAACGTAGTTTTAAGACAAAGCGATGCACGAGTGTAGTGGAACTGATCGCTGTATATTTTTAATATTTTAAAATTTGTTTTCACATTTAAAAAAAACCTTGTTAAAGCTAAAAATTTACATATATAATTAAAAAAAACATACAGGAATCGAAACTTATATACAAAGTTAACATAAACAAGATTTAAACTTATTTGCTCCCAGAGTATACTTGAACTTAATTATTCCAAATAAATATCCTATGAAATCCCCAAATTAATATCTTAATTTACACCATTTCCGAGTGCCATTTATTTTACCCCAACTTTATTCGGATATTTACGTTGAATACAAAAATTTTGTCTGATACGCAATATTATTAAGCACATGATAAGCTTAAGCACATGTTCCTTTCGCTCGTATTTATGAAATCAAAATCCAGCTTTACTATAAAGAATAAACACAAAGTTCCTTCCCAATGCAGATGAAAAAGGACCCGTATAAGGCCATACATATTCCGAGAGTACAATTGATATATTAATTATAAAAGTATTACTGTAATGTTAGTATATAAGATGTTACCGTAATTTTTCTTTTCTATTTCACTCTGGGGAGACAACTACCTACTCTTGTTAAACCAGAATAGATATAAATCTTTTGAAATTCAGTTTGGGCTTTTCATAAATTGTTTTGGTACGACCTGTATAAGAGCAAAAATTTCCATTTTAGTAATCGAAAATTATTTCTATTTGTGTCCCAATTTTTACTTGCCGGTAAGTGCACCGCAGAATAAATTGCGTACAAATGATAAAACGATTTTTTGTATTTTATTATTTATGATTATTTCTTCTTATATCCTACACCTCATTTACGAGAGGTTTTTACCGTTTATGATATAGAAACTTGCTTTATCTCCATTAAATAAATTGTTTTGCTTGTGTGTTTAAAAAAATTCGAAAAGTGTATAAAAATTTCTCCCATAGGAATCGAAATCATTGTACAAACTTCGATATAAGTAAGAGAGTTACCTAAGCTAAACTACTGCGCTTGGGACAACTAAAAGAGAATACTTTTAGTTTGTTCTTCCCCTTGCACAACTCACTCACATGTACCTACAATTTAGTGAAGATAGTAAAGCTCCTTATAAAAACAATTGAATACAATTATCTGTATCAATCTAACAAAACCATTACTACATTTTTACTGAAATGAGATTACTTGTATAATGATAAAATAAAGCAAGTTTTACTTACAAAGGCCAAACCTGAATCAATATTGGACTGAAAAAAGGTATAAACATGTACATCTATATCTTTAAATTTCTCAGCAAACTTCTCCACTTGCGAGGATATGAGGTAAGGTAAAAATGATAGCGGTGAAAAATCTACTCTCATGAAACATATAATAGTAAACATAAAAACAAATTATTATTTTATGACGTCACTTCAGTACTTGGCTACACATGTATCGTCTCAAATCGTCCCGTCGAAGTACGGAAGATGGCACTGTGTAGGAATCGTTAGTCCTAATATCCTTTTAAAACGTTCCTATGGAAAAACTATGTGTATAATACTATCAGTATGCATACGCGTCAGTCTTTTCTCATTTATTTCTTTATATTATATGAGCAAGAAGTACTTGTAACTGACTTCGAATAAAGAACTATGCCGGATTAAGTTTGAAAGGAAATCATCATTTTAGATGACGTTTCTAGAATAGAACGCAGTACACTCATTATGATTTATTTACTTATCTAGTCCACAATTAAATGAAACTACGTGATGTAGTCTTATTCATTTAATTGTGAATAATGAATTTCTACAAGAAATAATATATTCAATACTTATCTAGTGTCAATATAGTAATACTGAGTGGAAAGTTGTAACATTAAAAAAATAATGTGGACGCATTGTAAATTTTTTTCTTGTATTTTTTTCTGGAGCTGCTAATCGTAATATCATAATGAAAATACGTTCTCATTATATGTAGTAAATGTGGCTACTACATTATGAATATGGAAAAATATGTCCGAGAAGAAAATTCTATAATACAAACCTGTAAATTATTCATTGGTCAATTTCCAAATTAATAAACATCACAAATTTAGTTAAGATATACCACTTAAAATTGGGCATAGTGATGATGCATGTTAACTCGTATAAAGTTTATATGAGGCTAAGTAGCGTGACCGTATAACAAACGAAGGAGTACTACAGAAGCTTGAAAATTAAATGACGCTTATGAAATATATAAAACGTAGAAAGCTGGCTAAATTAAGGCATGTCACGAGAAATGAAAAATCACATGTGTCTAATTTTCAAAAAAAGGGCTGTAAGGAAACGAGGATTAGGCAGGTGACCGCAGATCTAATTAAAGAGCCTGTAGTAGTGGATTGGCTGTAGCAACACATAACTATTTAGATCATCTGCTTCTAGCATGAAAATAAGCATGATATGATCCAACTTTTAATAAAAGCAAAACTTTGGTTAGAGATTTTCACTATTCCATGATTATCCGATGCAGGGAAGACGAAGAGCGAGTCTAAAATTGTGCCGAATTTCGAGTCGATGGCAATAGTAGTTTTTGAGTAAAACAACCATGAGGTATAAAGACATCAAAATCTTACCCTAAGGTTTCTTTTTTTACATTTTAGACACGAAATCCAAAAAGTGAAAAAAAGGACACAACGTTGGTAACACTGCGTTTATTATTATTGCCTAAGTAAAATATTAAAATTACATTGTTTTCCTTTATTCCATCTTGCATGATCATTATATGACTTACAAATTTAAAATATATATACAATGGTCCCAGAGCGTGAGATGAAAATAAATAAGTCATGAAAGGATTGCTTTTGGAGAAATAGAAGATTATCACACCGTTTAAAAGCCCAAAAAGATGAACAGTTCTTTGAAACAGAAACTGTTAGCGAAACGAAAGGCGATTATGGTGGTATGAATACGTAGTGACCACGGATGAGTTTTAATTGGGCTTAAAAAAGTGATATGTCTTCATATTGGCAACTAAAATTACAATCAAAATATTTGTACCATTATTTTCTTTATAAAGGTATTTATATCTTAAAAAATACCTTTTCAAAATAAAATAAAGATACCTTTCAAAATACATCATCAATAATGTATTAATTTTATTATATATATTTAATGTTAATATGCATTTAATAATTACACAAACAAACAAAATGTTTAATGGCATTCATTCGATTCCATTTTCAATGTTAGTGATAGTTACGGATGACGCTTAATTCTCCCTCTTCAAACATATGTTTGCTGTTTATAAAGTTAACGTGCAGTATACGCCTCTTGCAACATTAGACGAAGTGCACTAATACTTCAACGATGGCAATTTATTTTGATGAATCAGAGGTAAAACCTTTGGGTAAGAGAGCAAATCACCCTATAAAAAATAAGTAGAAAATGAGTTAGTGATTTGCAAACGACTAATTTTTATTTCAATCTATGTTTTTTTAAAAATTCCGTTTTTATGAGTTTTTTCTACTTTTTGACTTTCAAACATAGAGCAAAATCGTAGTTTTGAGAAGGCATGTATCTAAATGTGCGTAAAAGTCCCCAAACAGCATTGCTTGACCAAGAGACGCCATCAAAATATGATGGATTCCCACGGGGGATTTTACGCAGGATGCTTACTAAAACTCGTACTTGACTACGAAGGACGTCGCTCGTGCATGACAACTTGCTTGTGTATGTTTTTGTTATCAAATAGATTGATTCATAAGGAAGAGTATTGTATGACAATTACCGCCCTGTGATGAAAAATGTGGGTTAAGTCGAAAAAGGAGGCATTTGTTAGTGGGATGTTTGGCGTGGGCTGCTTAAATCGTTACTGGAAAATGGAAACAATGTACAGGAAAATTTTTCTTCCCAAAAATTCTACAAATAAGTTTTATATAAAATGTGTTGATTAAAGTTTTTATTGTTTATTTAAACAATTTTGTGTTTTCACGTAAATTTTCTAGAACTTGTGCCAAACTGCTTTAAACTTTATCAAATTAAATTTTCAGTGGCCTTGCTCAATTTATAGAACAAATTTTCTTTTATTATTTTTTGTTTTCTAGTGAATAGTTTAAAAGTTATGACGACGTTTTTAAGTAAGCAAAACTATGTGTGTGCATTTACATACAATCTCGGACAAATCTACAAAACTACATGTATATATATATATATATATATATATATATATATATATATATATATATATGTATATATTTGACTTTATATTTGAAGGTTTTTTCAGTGCTCCACCAAAAAGTATAAAAATTTAATTTCATAAATTTGAGTAAGGTTGAGTAATGCTTTACTTGGAAATAAAATACCACGTGGTTCTGTTCAGAGTGATATTTTTTATCGATTAGAATATAAATTAACCATTTTCTAACCAATAGGACAGCAAAAAAACGGGAACTAACTTAATCTTCTTGTACACTATTTGGTTGTAAAAATAAGATTACATGTATACCTATATACAAGTAAGAATCCATAATTTTCCCAAGCGTGCAAAAATGTATTAAAAACGCAGTTTTATCTTTTCTTTAACAAATTTTAAAAAGAAGATTCAAAATTTACCTCATATTTCTGTAATACCAAACGTCCTGTCTATGAAAAGTATTGAACATCATCAAAAATTATAAATCAGCGATACGCTAATTTCAATAACAGCTTTTTATCAATTCAATCCTTTTATAAAAAAAATCAAAGCATCGATGTAAAGAAAGTAATCTTTAAAACAAGTTAGATTCAAAAGTCAAATTTGATACTGAAAACATTCGATCATCATTATATGTCGTTGAAACGATCCTTATTTGTATTTGATTTTCGAATTTATAAGCGCTTCGTATTCAAACCGTATTCTTTCGTATTCAACTCGTTCCTTTCAAGTTACTTGTATGAAAACAAACCTATTTCGAGGGGGGTAAAGCAAAAATTTAACGTCTTAAACTAAACCATTACTTATATATTGATACAAAATTTCCAGTAATATCTATTTGTATATTACAACTCTTGTGCATAATTAAGATATATGTGAACAAGCTACGATTTGAGAAAATAATTTATTTTCATGGTAAATGATGATAAACTAAACTTCTTAAATATTTATAAAACTTAAAGTATTATTCACCCAAAAGAATATGAGAAAAAATCGCAGTTAGTAACCTGAAAAAGTGAAATTAACTCATAAGTATAGTTCACATTTATTTTTTTTAACGACTGACGATTGTTAGTGTTTCGTATATTCGATTGATAAACTGCAACGCCAAAGGAATCATTTTGGTTACTCAGCGACTATTTTAAAAAGAAATGACATGAAATTTAGCAAAATTACAAAAAACTGTAGGCCAGTCTAAGAAGTCAAATAAAATATGTTAAACTCAAATTATAAATTAAATAAAGGTATTTTTATATAAACAGTTTTATGGTACAAGCAATGATGCACAAAAAGTCAGACAAAAATAAAAATAATGGGGCGTACTTATTCCTATGTTAGATGTATAAACCTTTGTGTGTTATACTATTCCAAATTATTTGACTACAATACGGTTATTAGGATCGAAAAAGATAATCTAAAGTCTTAAATGATTTCATAACATTTTCGACCAAAAATGCACCTAAGATTATTTTTTCGTCTAATTCAAGCTCCAGATTTATTTTTTAGCTTTTAGGACATCATCACTTGTACAATAAAACCGTTTAATACAAAAATACTGTTATTTTATTTTTAGTATTAGTGTACAAGTTAAAGTGTCAATCGATTATCAAAAGTAACATGTTTAATATTAAAATATTCGATTTAATCCTGCTCGAAAATGGTGTCTTTTTGGTTCAAAATCACCAATACTGAACACGTTCCTGACGATCAATAAGATTGAAAACAAAAGAGAATGTGAGAATTGAGGCATCCTGGTTACACCCAAACTGTCAAATGAGCTGCTAAATCAGTAACAGGATCAACTTGTGTATAATTAAGGAAATTGTATACAAACAATTTCTATTTTATACAAAAAGGGTGATAGAATGTAATAAAATTAGAACTTGAATATCGAAGGAAATTCAAATTCGATGGCAATAAATATTAAAGCATTAAAATTTTACTTTTTCTTTTGTATTTTTTGAATCTTTAAAATTAACTAGCATTGATATTATATAACTATCGGGTTAAATTAAAACTTTTAAGGTTTCGTTTCTTAAAGGAAAAAAGGAACACTTATGGGATCATTTAGATGTCCTTAAAAGGGAAAAAGGAATCCTTATAGGATAACTTCATTGTCCATCTGTCTCTCTGTCTGTAAAGACCCTTTTTCTCAGGAACGCGGGGAGGCATCGAGTTGAATTTAATATCAAATACTTAAATCTACCATCCCTTGGAGCTGTAAAAAATCAAGCTTTGAAGTCAAGGCAATAAAGAAGAACCCTGAAAATATGGCCATTTATGTCGCATATTTTGACGATTGCAAATAAATCTAAAATTTGGCATCAAACAAGGTCTCAAAGCATAAGTAAAGGAAAATATAAACTTAATAGAACTAAACCGAAAATTATTAATTAGCATTTATATCATATAAAAATATTTTTGTTAAATATTCGCCTGTGAAATATTTAGCAGACAATATATTTTCGTTTAAAAAAATTAAAATGTAAATAATTTCATCGGAATATTATGTACCACAATTTTTTATAAATGCGTAAATGTGTACGGAACTCTACTAGTGCGAGTTCCACTCGTGCTTGACAAGTTTTTTATTAATTGGCGCAGATTTATATAAAACTAATATTTTGACAACAATGCGCAATCTAACTGAAACCAAAAGTCGTGTTTCTTTTTCATAATGCAAGAATAATCTATCCTTTTCTTGGTCCCGATTGTAATTCTTGTACCATAAAAACTAAAAAGACCGTTTCAACAGTTACAGTAATATTGTATTGTTGTATGAAGTTCGACAATGCACATGAAGCTACTGGTGTATCAAGTCAGTTAAATGATATTTTTTACTACTACGGTGCAATAAACTTTTGAAATTGATATTGTGATAATAGGTGTTCTAATATACTATTGATTTCGTATAGAAATAAACTTATGATTCGATAAGTAAAGAAATTTATGTAAGCGTAAAATTATAATACATATCCAATTTAATAATAATGTAACAATTCTAAAACATTGCAAAAACATATGAATTTACAAAATACTTGTATATTAAATGATATCAGTTTTAGAAATTTCAAGTTTTTGTTACAGAGATGTTCCCAGATCGACTATTCTACGCAATAAAACCCGTCTATATCACAAGTCCCGAAGCATCCCTAACGCACTCTCATTAAAATTCATCAGCGAGCTCTTGTCCCTCTGAGAATAAAATTCATTTTAATTTTAAACCTTGTGCTGCTTTTAATACCGATGTTCTATACTTATGGGTAATATTTAAACCGCCCTTTGTTCTTTTTTTTACACACTCAGGATCGGCCACGTTTATTGTATTACCAGCTCCTAAAATTCTATTAAGATAAAATCATATGATCTATTAAAATAAAATCATATGATCTATTTTATCTTCTTCAATATTTGTTCATTTTTAATAATTCAAGTTCATTATTGAAAATGAACAAACAAGTATTACATTAAAGTTTTTCTTAAAAAACTTCTTAAATATTTTAGTTAAACATTTTTATTTTAGTTTATAAATATGTTTATTCTATGACATTCATTAATTTAATTAATGTATTTATTTAAAGTATTTTTTTATTGAAAATATGTACAGTACATATCAAATATGTACAGTACATATAAAATTAAATGCAAATGAGAGAAATATCCAAACAAAGTAATTTGTTAAATTCAAGTAGAATTTGCTCTATGTAAGTTTCGTCCACACTTTGGCAACTTCATAAAATTTTATGTGTTCATAGTAATACTATTAAACTATGCATTAATATTAATATTATTTTGTCACCATATGTATGCGTAACGACATCGAGCATTTCTCAAAAATTCTGAAATGTAAAATTATCGCTGTAGTTTTCCGATAAATTCTAGGTAAACCTCTAGGAATGTTATTCTTTTACAATTCATCATTTTGAATTCAGAAGTTTCCCTTGGTTGAATGTGTGGTCGTAAGGATATTTTTAGACTAGATAAAAGATTATTAAATTATATTTACGTCAGTTAAGCGAATTAATTTAATTCTTAAAATACGTAGGCATTTATAAATATTTTTAAATGTTTGCTCTTCAAATATGTTACGATTATCTGTCCAGAGCCGGTCAGATTTTAGTCTATGCATTTGGAATGGACAATCTAATTTAGGCAAATAAGATATCATTGAAATCTTAAAATCTTCCGGATGTCTTTAAGTAGATAACCTCACCAATCATGCAATGTAGCGGCTGATACAATATAGACTTCAAAAATTCTTTAAAATAGATATGAAATGAATGGTCTTGATGAATACATTTCAATATTATACAAATTATTGTACAAATAAGTACGATGTTTAATAAAAAAAAGATTAAAAATCGCCAAGTTATATTACTTAAAAAATGATTTTAGGTTATTAATCTTTAATGTTGGCGTAAAATCTCAGAAAAAATTGTTTATTGCACCAATGCCTCCATATCCAAATGAAAGGGCTTTATAAAACTATTTCAAAAATATCTACATACATACTTAGAATAAAAGCAAAATTTAAATGATTTTATCAGGATTTATCATGAAAAGTATTAAGGAAATCATTTTAAAATATCTATACAAAAACACATAAATATGACGGGTGTCAAAAATCGTTTCGAATTTGCTTTCTGATTTTTTATGTTATTGTTGTTGAATTGAATATCCTTATGCAGTACGATGGAATGGATTTCGTAGATAAATTATTACATAATTATTTAGCCATCGTAGAATTAAAAATTAGGAACTACCATATATTCTCAGAAATATCAAAAAGCAATAAGGTAAAGTAAATATGGCAGCAATGCGACAAGTTCGTTTTGACAGATGCCCAATACTATTAATTTGAAGACATTTGGGTTAGTTCGATTTAATTAAGGTTGAGTGCTGCTGTTTAAACATCATTTGAATAAGTTACTTTCTTGGTTATCGTGGCACCAGAATTATTCAGACAGTTTTTCAAGTTATAACTATTTTTTTTTAATTTTGAATATTTTTCCCACTTCCTTCAACAACACCTTAAGTTCTTTATATTTATGACATTCATTATTTTAATTTAATTATGTTATTCAACATTTTTATATTTAAAAAAAAATGTGCAAGGTTGAATACCAATTTCACTTTCTTATCAGATTTTATATTCTGTGTATTATTAAAACTGAGACTACTTTAGGTTTTTTAATTATTGTGTATGGAAAAATATTTCAAATAGTATACAACGCTTAAATACGAGTTTCATTCGCTTATACTGTTTCATACTTCGCAAAAGATTAAAACTGGGGCTACTGTAGATATCAGTATTTTGTTTTTATTATTTATTTATAACACAATTAGGATACGTTCATATTTAGAAATATTTCAGAGTTCAATCTTACTTTGATTTAAAACAAACAACAAATGAAAAATATGCAGTTGCTCTACAGATTTAGAAACAAAACAAAAAAAGGAAAGTACATATTTTTAACCTAATGTAGATGTAAAATATGAATCAAAAATAAAGTTCAATTAAAGAAATGTTGCAATTATAAATATCTAATTAACTCAAATGCAGAGTTAAAGAAAATTACGGTATTACATTAAGCGTTTCAAGTTGTAAAAATTGTTTTACCCCTTTTTCTCGACCCCTTTTTCTGCCATCCGCGCATCCAGCTAAGTGAATTAGTTTGCAATCAAAGCGAGTGCCAACCGCATATCATTTGCATGCCAAGATTTTGATGCTTTTCAACCACCAGTAACATAAAAGACTAAAGAATAGGTTAATTGTGGGGATAATATTTTGACACTTATTTAAATCTTACATATCAAATATCCTAAGGAAACCAGAAACGAATTAAACCTATGTGAGACAAACGTAAATCCAAAAAAAATTATGTGAATGCGTAAATTCCTCATTAAAAATCACGAAAGATTCTAATTGCTAAGTTCTTATACCACGTTTCCTCCTGACTCTTTTCCTTTCACACAATCACTTGTACTATATCTTGTTAAACTTCCAAACGAGTAGACGTTACATTGATTTCCAATCAAAAACTGGACTGTTGAAGCGTGGAAATCTCTAAGTTAATTTAAATTTGTCTGTGCACATATTACCGTCAAAAATTTTTATTATGTATTTGGGTTTCACTAATGTCTTTTTTTTACGAATGTAAATTCAAAGAAGAAATAACTATTAACCTTATAAGTGTCGAAGCCCTGATATTACAAAGTTTTCTTTTAATTTCTTTAGGTTGTTATCACGACAAAAATTATACAATCTTGCGGATATAGATGGAATATCGACATGGTACAAAATTGTATTTAACTATGCGAAATCACTACCAATACAAGGAATAGATTCTTGGTTTATATCCAATTTTGTCTAATAATTCTTTATTGCTTTTAAATCAAAGTTTCCATCACACATACTGCCTATAAGAGATAATTTTACAAGCTTACTCTCATTTTTCTTGAAATTCGTATGTAAGATGTACCAAACTCGAAAACAGAACTTTATCTACAAATAATTATAAACTTTTTTAATAAATTATTGAAATATACTATTTTTAATATGCTTTTAATATGCTTTTTGTCGCATTAGTATCTTTCTATAAATTGAAAACATGGCGTATACGACAACGAACCATTTCATGATGTCCTTAACACTTTCAACTTTTTCCCTCTGGAGGTAAACAATTTCAGATATTTTTAATCTCAAAAATTTAATTGAGTTCAACAACAAATATGACAATAGAGTTTGTCATAAACTGAAATGTCGTAAAACACAGTCTTAGAATAACAAACGTATCCTTATAATGAATCAGAAAAAAATACGTAAAAACCTACATTATAAAAGCGAAAACTTATTATAGACCTTTACCTTTAGATATCTCACTTCCCTTGTTCATACTTGCAGTTGAAATGATGCAATATGGGGATCTTTCGACTTCAGGCTCTGCAAATATAATAAAGCTGGTAACGATTTATTTCCTACTGAAACGGGTTTTTCTCTCAGACGTTATGTATGCTAACTTTGAAGATGTTAGTGTTATTCTGGAATGTTATCTTGGTTTTAAATTTAATGAGAAAAATAGGATTGCTTGTGGTTTTTTCACTCGTTAAAAATATAGATTTGAACTCAAATGAAATTAACAAAAAGAATGGCCCCAATAATTCGGATATTTTTAATCGACTTCTAGGAAGACTCCAAAAATAACTAACGGCATCAATATCTGGCAAATTCATTCATGTTGGCAAGGGATATTCTATCACAAAGTTCTAACTAAATATTAAATCTGTGATAACAGCAATATTTTGCAAATTCATTTCTGTTCAAAAACGATATTTTAGTGCAAAACTTTTAATTAATAGTAGTGTTTTAATTATTTCATACTTTTCCGTGCGTTTGTTAGTCAATGATTATTTAGAATCGGATAATCTTGTTTTGACTTACCTATACTTAATAAGTGAAATGAAATGGAAATTTGTTATAATAAATTGAGAAATAATTAATTTGAACATAAGTAAAACGTTGGAATGAACATGGTAGAGACATTTTAAAATTATTACATGTACGCGTTTACATAAAATATACTAAAAAGTAGTATAAAATAACTTATTTCCAATAAAATTTTATCTGACTTCGTGCCAGCACTCTCTCTGATATCTAATTTGATGGAATGGAATAAATGGAGAGAATCAATTAACAATTTTTCAATACATTCATTACTCTGATGATATAATAAAATATACGTATACTTATCGTATATATATATATATATATATATATATATATATATATATATATATATATATGTATATATATTTAGGTATACAAATTTGTGTAGGTATAAAATTACCTAAGTAGATAATGAAATGAACTAGAATAGATCATGAAATAAACTATTTTATGTAATATTTAATAATAATTTTTTCCACACTAGCTTAAGAATGGTTAGTTCAACTATAATCCCATCAACAGTGCAGCGTGGAACACAATTTTTTTGTCACTGGTACAGTTCTGACCAGTCGAGGCAACAGTTTGTCAGCGCTTACTAACGAACCAGTACTTCGCCACAGTGAACAACACGTTTTTTGGAATGAACATTTTTTCTTTCCTTTTTAACTATTGCGTCAATAAAAATTGTAAACTGAACAACTTCTGTTACTAGAATATTAGTAGGCAGGGAAGTACATATGTACAGATAAAAACAGACTTGCTGAAGTAATGACCATAGTTAAGCCAAAATGGAATGTGATTTACATGTTTGAAGTTAAGTATATATGTAAGATTTTCGGAGTCGGTGCTAAGTGAAATGTAACAATTCCTGTATGTGTGGGTGTGCATATAAAAGAGTAAGAAAAGAGAAAAGTGTCCACTTGGAACCGATTCTACAAATTTCTAACAGTATCAGTAGTATGAAAATTTATTTGTATTTGGAAATCATGTTGTACCGCAGAAGCTCCAATTAAGTACTTATATTTTCATTATTTTGCACTTTTCAGTGCGCTTTTTATTCGGTGATTATTTGAATCAGTTTAATTTTTGATAAAAAAGTTTTTATTTTCTTTTAAACGATTTTATTTTCAAGCCCGCATCAATAAATTGACAATCAAAATAAATTTCTTTAAGCGTTCACTTTTTGTAAAATGAGGCAATCTTTACTGTTTTTATTGTTATTCAGCATCAAATAACTATGTAAAATATTATGACTATTTGCTTTTTCAAGGTTATATAAGAGTATATATAAGTGTTCATATGAACAGAACTAAGCTTACTTTCAGTTCCTTCATTCTTTTGACGCTGTGCAAGTATAAATTTAGTCGCTTGTTTTAGTCAGTCTTTTTTAGGTTCGAGTGACATCATTCCTATGCATAGTACTTCGATAAATAACAAATAAGTAAATAATTAACATATTAGTTTTATAATACACATTTTCCTTATACTTAAGTTTGTTTATAATTAGAACAGTAACCAGAATTGGGAACTACAGTAAAAGTAAACCTTGGTAGAGTGTTATAAAATGACTTCAACCTTATGAATGTGTATTGTTTGTTAGATTATTTGCAACTATATCACAGGATACAATTTGAAGGTAATTACATTGTTTAGAAAAAAGCATATTTTTTGCATAACAAATATATATTAAATAACACGGAATAATCGACATAAACAATAATATAACCACGTGTAAAACTATATATTTTCAGTAACACTTAGTACAAATAACATATCCGTTTCTTTTTGGTTAAAACCTAATTTTTTGAGTTTACTCCTTAAGAGTCTATTTTCATATATAGCGCCCGGCATGAAGTTTTACGAGGCGTAAAATCAGAAGTTCAGAGCGTACGAAGTCCAAAGCGTTAAAAAAAGTGTAAGTGTTAGGTTCTGGTCGTACGAAGTTCAGAGCATTAAGAAAAGTGTGAATGTTATGTAGCTCCTCCACGCAACATTTCTCCGCATCTTTAGAGTGAGATATCAATATATTTCTTTGGCATTTTCTTATGACGTAATCGCAATGACGGAGTGTGACACATATATTGGCATTTTCTTCTGGTGTAATCGCAATAACGGAGTCCAAAACACATAGTTTACTATCGTTCCCTTGTATCAAGATGTAAGTCTTAAATATCATTATGTGTGAATGTTTGGCTTCCGCTATCACACAAAATTAAAAAACCTCTTTTAATTTTAACTTCGAAGTCTGACGTTACTAAATGTTTTTTTTTAATTATTTTGTATAAATTTGATCTTGTTCATTTGTGTTTTACTTGAAAATAATTATATTTTCAGCATTTTTATAAATAATTTTCCATTTACATTTAATAATATTGATATCTATAATTATATAGAGTGTTACCTATTTTATACATTCCAAGACAATCGTACTTAAGGAGTTAACTCCAGTCGTGTGTCGGAGCTGACACGCTTAATTTGTTTTTTCTCAAAAATTTCTTCATATTTTCAATGTAAGTATAAATGAATCGAAGCTGCTCAAAGCATAAATTAGAAACATTTTACATTAACAAAAATTAAATTAAAACACTACCAGCAAGCAGTAGTTCGTGTACCACAAGAGTTATTAATCAATAGAGTCTTCAGCAACGCCTCCGTATGCTTTCATTTAACGAGCAACGGCATCTTGCGGCTGATATTATTATACAATTAAACGTAATGACGTTTGGTTTCGATTTGGTTCAATGACTTTGACGTTAGGGCAACTTCTTTACCTTGTTCTTAGGGCATCCTAATGGGTCCAACGCCATTTATTTTGTCATTAAAATGCCACAGAAAATGTTAATCGAATTTATACGCTTATTAATATATGATTAAGAGTAAAAAAATGTTATTTGTTATGATCAATGGCGTGCCCCAGAATTTCGAAGTAAGGAACCGTTAATAGGGTATAAACCTTTAATGTCATTTAATTGTGTCCATTTACGTTCCTTTTTTGCATCGAAATTTGTTAGAATAATTGTATTTATTCATTTACAGAATATTTTTACATTTAAATATACCGAAATATCAGTTCATGGAAGACTGCTGGACTATTTTTCTTAGATTGAATCAGCAACAAAATAATCTTAGAAAGAATGAGAAAAAGCGAATAAATAATCAAGAAAATTAAGGAAAGAAATTGAAATACTTCAGTCATGCCAAAGGCAGTAACCAATACCAACCAATTTTGGAAGAGTTGGAACATATTTATTTGTGGCCATTCTCCACTCCAAAAATAATTTACGTCAGCTTAGATGATGGTGCAGAAAAATTATATAAACCACCCGTATTTTTAAAATAATAACTGTACCACAGTGCATTGAATTGCTCACACGAGATTTTTTCAACCTTTTTTGTTTGTTGTCCGGACTAATTTTGCAAAGAGATGTTATTAATGATTCCTCACAAGCTAATAGAGACCACAAAGAACCATATTATATTTTAGGTATCAATACAATATTTCAGAGGATTATGAAAACATAAATGAAAATTTTATATATTTTAAAAGATCAGATGTGCCTATCGAGTAGATAGGCACATAGACAAACTTCCATACGATGAAAGCAAAGCTGCATCCACCATTCTTCCTGCACCTTGTGTTGCATGCAGGAAGAGTGCACTCATATCATAAAGGGAGCTGGTCGTGCGACCAAGCTAGCTAGAATGTCTTTTACTAGATATATTCCTTAATAACAATATGTAAATATGACATGAATATGACATATATTTTCCTTAATAACAATATGTAAATATGACATGAAATATGACATAATTTAATGTAAATGGGACAAATTTCTTTAAAAACTAAAAACCTAGATTAGCATACGTAAATATTTCTAATTCGCGAAGAAGGAATAAACTCTATTGAGCTAATGAACCAAGGAAGCTAATATCAAATGTTAGATTGATGTTTGAATTATTTGAATAAAAAACATTAATTATTGCATGATAATATAATATAATTGATTGTATTATAGCAGTTTCACGTGTAGAAAGATTTACTATACTATGCTATACTATAAGTAGTCAATTGGAAACCCTTATAAATTTGACCTATTTAATTTAAGTCCTATATTTATAATTTTGATAAGTCAATTCAATAAGAAGATATTGAATGAGGATTCAATTGCTCTCATTGTAAAGTCGTATTTCAATTAAAATAATTTTGGTTAATTTACATTAATAACGTCAAGATATGACTTCAGACTTGCCTGATTTTTGTGTAAATAATCATTCAAGGTATACTTGTAGGTTATAGAATCAAAAACATGTTATGACTTTTATTTGGTTGTATGTTTCTTTTGTGTCATATTTTGTGTCATAAAAATTATAACTGATTCGTTTATTGCCGACTTAAGTCATAAGCGAAAGCGTTTAAAGGTTCTAGGTTCCTTATTTCCGTTTTTGGTATTAATTTTTGTATCGTACATATTTAAGGTTTAAACAAATTTACCATGTTTTAAAAGACTGTCTTTCATATCACAGTAGAATTGAACTTAATTATATGACATTCAATCCATGCATTAACGAAGTGTATTACGTGATGGAAAATGGATGAAATCAAATTTTTCTCTAATAATTTTGATATTTGTTTTTCTATCTCTCTTCTATCTTCTACATCTGTATGGACGTTTGCAGCAGTATTTATCCACCATCAGGTCAATATGAGCTTCATAATCTCGTACAGTGCCGACATCATATTTATCCTTAGCAAAGACAGTCTTAAATTTGTCTATGAGCTCGTCAATCTCAAATTGTTGTTGTTTATCTAGATTATTAACGATCTTTTCAAATTTATCAGTTTTAATATGTTCATTGAAGTTTATTTCGTTTTTCACCTTCTCCATTCTAGGGCTTCCTAATCTTGGTTCAGTTTTGTCTCCTAGTACATCAGGAATGTTGACATTTGTATCGTTTTTTATATTAAGCTCTTCTTTCTGACCTTTTTGTGTTATTTTTAAGTCTTCATTTTGAATAAGCTTGAATTTTCTTATACAATCTAAACCAATTAGGAAATCATATTTAAAATTTTCTTTGTCTATGACAAAAATATCCATGTTTTGTTGTACATTATATATTTTAATTTTTAATGTAACCATACGTGATACATTACGTGAGAAAATGCTTACATCACCATGTACGCATTTTCTCACGAACTAGATATTGAAAGAAAATATTTCAATTCAAGAAAAATGTTTTATTAACTATAAAAAAGTTGGGAAATTGAAAAACATTTACGGTTTATGTTTCAAAGTTCGTTTGTCCGTTTATTAGGATTCCACGTATATGGCGATGAGGGAAAAAACTTGTAAAAAATATTTCAATCCAATTTATGCTCAAACTACTTTGGGATCTTTTAGAACCTTAACATTCTTGGTTTAATAATATTATTTAGAAAAACCTTAAAAATCCGAAGCATGATTTAAATATGCTGGAAATTAATGGAAAATCCCAAATAGAAGGCTGCAGAAGGAAAATGGTTGGACATGGACTCGACTAACTTGAATAGGCGAGCGCAAAATAATTAATAAAAAAAAAAGAAAATTTATTATTGCAATGTTTTAACGTGATATGCCATAAAAGTAATAAGTTTTTCCATAAAAGTAATAAGTTTAGGACTATTTTTCTATGTAAATTATATCTATTGTAATCTGAATAAAACAAACAAATGGCATATTATATTTATGATCACCACCGTGTCATCTACTTTTAAGAAATTTCTTAAAGCAACTTTCAGTAAACAGAACGGGTTATGCAAATAAATTGTATTTTTAAAGTAGTGATCGCCTTTAATGTAGCTTATTGAGAATTAGTTACAGAAGCTTGGTACAGATAGGACGGAATATTTGATTTATAAAGGTAAATAAAACGCAAGCCATTAAACTGATAGGCCTTTTTTCGCCTGTAAATAATAAATTCTTTCACAATTAAATGAAACTACGGGATGTAGTATTATTTCTACTTTCTTTAATTTCTTTACTACGACCTAGGTTTCGTTGTATACTACATCACGTAGTTGCATTTAATTGTGAATAATGAATTTCTACAAAATTAACGCCAAATATATTCAATAAATTCTTTGTTAACGTCGGTTTTACTCTTGATGATCGTTTGTCAGTTCACTTCAAAAAGATACCAAATGAATTTGGCTGTACTTTGAAAAAAATGTGTAATGTCCACATTATTTTATTCCTAGTTCCTGATTTTAGTTAGTTGCTTAAAGTATTCGGTTTTGATAGTTTTAATTTTTTACTTAATGTTTCTCTTCGTCAATATTTATAGCCTTATTTTCTTAATCATAATCAAGGAAATAAATCCACCACTATCCACTAAATCTACTACTCTAATGCAATATCCCTGTTGTTTTTATGTTTGTATATATTTCATTTAGTCTCCACTTCTTTCCGCTTAAGAAGCATCTATCGTTAATCTTTTAAAACATCAGCATAACAAAAAACAGCTTCTTTTATATTTAGAAATACACGACCAGATTGGTTGGGTTGAACACTAGCAACTTATTTTAACGTTATGTATCATTGTTTAACAATTGCAAGGAAATTGATTCAAGATAATCTCACTTAAAATGGTCTAATCTGGGATTTACCAATCCACGATATCACTCAAGTCAAACAATCTAAAATTGTACTGTAATATCACATTTAAAATACAGGCTTACCCAAACTTTAGTATTTTATTCTTTCTGCTATATTTCATTCAAACATCATTGACGTTATCATTCGTTTGTTTAAAAAAAATATGCTCTATAAAAATATATCTTTGATATACATTTATATATTTTAAATACTTTCATATACATTTACAACGATATACATATTAATTAATTTTCATTTGAACAAACTCTGTGACAGCATTTAAATTTTTAAAGTAATTAAATTCAATATTAAAATTAATTCTATATTCAATTTAGTTTTAAAATAAGATCCATTTTTACTACTCTGTATGAGAAAATAATAAAATTGAAGCCCGATAATTTGGAAACGGTATGGCAGATGATTGGCTTACAATGGAAAGCCAAAAACTAAAATGCTGAACCACTCATCTGTCAAATTAAATTTGAAATCAATTAAATTAAATTTAAAATTAATTGAACTAAACTTAAAATTAATTTAATTGAATTTAAAATTAATTCAATAAAATTTAACTTTAAAACATTTATAATTTACTTATTTTAATATTGGTAAGTTTTGTATTGCGTAACACAAAATGGAAGACTGCAAGAAAATGGTTTTAATAGTAATGTACATTAATCCACACGAAAATATGCTGGCATAATTTATTTTTTAAAACGGTTAGTACGGCCATACACAACAATCGGAGGAAAATATTTTGGCAGAAGAGAATATAAATTACCAATGGTTTTAAGTGGAGATTTTAACGTATTTTTTATTCTGGAGAAGATAATGGTCCATTATTGATTTTTTTAAAAACAAGTAAATTTAATAATCAGTAATGAACCTAATATTTGAACAACACGAAATAGCATCATCAGTGATGCGATATCTTGACGCCGTCAGTACTAAAGTTTTCATATCATATTTTACTCAGTTACCACAAGACACTTGGAACTAATTTACCAGTTCAGTTAACACTGGAAGAAACTATGGCTGTGGATATCGTTTAGAAGTTATGTGTATTTATTTCTGTTTATAATGTATTTGTGCTATATTGTCACATATTTTTTGGGAATATTTATTAGATGTACATAAGTATAAATTTTTAAAGTTCTTTAATTATTAAATGACAATTATTGTAATTTAGATAAAAAATTAAATTATTTACTGTTCCGAATGAGAAATAAAATTTTAAGTTTTAAAATTTAATTATTTTATTGAATTTATATTTTACCAACGGTATTTATAAACATGCTACAGTCCTTTTATTATTTTATTTCTGTTAATTTTTGCGTGATAAATAAATTTATTCTTGTATTATGCCAAAAAATATAACTTATAACGAGCGTACATAAGTTTACACAACTTTTTTTTCATTTTATCATAAAACAAATTTTGTCAATTAAAATCTTCAACAATATTATAGGAAACGCTTACTAGATTGTTCCCAGACTTCATTAACTTCCGACAATTTTATTCGCAACTAAAATCAATACGATTATTTCCCCTCTAATAGGTATTCACTTTCAGTATGAGTACAAAGTTTTACCAGAAGTTTGCGTAAAAGTTTACAATCCGCGTCATATTTCTTGTGTGCCTTGAGCTTTTTCGCCAATTATAACTTACGACTTATAAAACTTTTATGAACGATATATTGTATACATTTTTGGGATGTTTAGAAGAATATTGAAAAAAGAAATATATCGTGAATTGTTTAGTCAACATAAAAATTTTAGTTTTTGCAACTAAAATTAAATGCAAGTGACGCCCGAAAGTACAATAATTTAAGGGTTTTATTCTATGTGATGTTTGTTTTAAGTAATGTTTAATTTTTAGGATGTATAGAAAAGTTCTACATAATTTTTCGTTTACCATTAATTCATGGCAAAGGAAGTGATACTGACCGGAATAATTTTTTGTCCCTCGCTAACGTCTTCAATCAAGATCTGTCATTACAAGGCTTTGATATTAAGGTATAACCTTCCCCATTATTAACATTAGATTATGGGGTAGCGACTCCCTCAATATAAAGAGGAAAATGGAAAATTCTTAACCGAGATACTATAAAGGGGAACATTTTAATTGGATTTTGCCGTTTGGAGTTTAAACATTTTAGGTCGTCTAAATTAAATCTAAATATTTAAATTGAATGAGGGTGAATTAGAGATCGTATTTTATTTTTACGTAAAAATACGTTTCCACATAATTTTAGCGTCTATATTTCTCCTTGAATTTTAAATAAATTTAAATCATTGTAATTTCGTCAAATACTTTATCGATAACACAAAAATGAATATCGATCTTATTAAATACAATATAGAAATTAACATTACGTAACTAAGCAAAATGTTTATACAAATTAATTTTATTTGACACATTTAGTTCGAAAATAAAATTAGACAAATAAGTTTACGTACAGAAATTTAAAATTTAATACAACTTTACTTTGAACGTTTTTGCCCATTGACTCGATATTGTTATATAACTCACAAAACACAGAGTATTCCATCGTGGCTGACATTTGAAAAGATAAAAACATATAAAATTTGTTGAAAATAATCAATTACAAATCTCTCTATTTATTTTCCAGCTTCAGTAGAACTAAGGCGTATAATAATTGTCCAAAAAACCGAAATCAAATCTTTGCTGATAATTGATCGTTAAAGGTTAATAGCATAAAAAAACCTTAATTATTTGTTTATTTATCCATTTATTTACATTAACTTATCGATACATTGCAGGTAATATATTCGTAACGATAATCAATTAACGATTTAAAAAAAAGAAGGGTATATATTAAGCATGAACAAAAAATACACAAGAACTAGAAAAAATAACAACGACACATTTGACAAATTTACTTTTACTCATCACAAACAAATCATACTCTAGTGGTTGAGCAATTGAATACTGCGGGAAACTTGACTTTCCTATATATAAATGTATGTGCATTAATATATATTCACATAAATCTCACAGTTGTACATATTATGTACATACCTTTGGATATGACTATTTAAGAATTTCTAATTCCATGCAAGTTGCAAGTTTTTTTACATATATCTTGCTTAAATTTTCTTCTCTTTATTCTTATTTTATTACTCACTAGCTATTTACTTGCAGCTTAGTTAACATGAAAAACAGAATTTTAAATTAAGGAACAAAAAGAAATTATTCCATTTCAAATTAAATGTTACTCCATATTAATTTCCATGACACAGATTATATCTATGCAAAACATCACCCGCTCTGATTTAGTATGAAAGCAAGACAGACAAGAAAAAAGAACAACTTTGCCTTTTTAGTGTCATTGATACTGCGAAATTATACTTACATTTTGCTAATTTTATAGTTAGCAATAAGCCGTTTTGCATGGACCACATTTGAAGATAGTTTAAAATGTTATTCTATCGTGTAAATAATTTGAAGAAAAATACTTAGATGCACATTAGAGTTCAAAGCGCAGAGTACATATTTGTAAGAATAATTTTATAAATAATAATTATGTGATATAAAACCAAATGTCAAAAAAACACTATTTATAAAATGTAAAATATAGTTAATACCTGAAACAAAAACAGCTTCAATGGAGAAGGATATTTGATCTTCTTCGCACCAGAAAGGTAATTATTTTTAATTTCATATAATCCATTCTTTATTTACTGGAGAATCTAGTATTATTTTCCCTTCATTAGTGTGATACCATATGTGACATACCGAGTTTATTCTTAGAATTTTCGCCGGTAATATCATTTCCGACCACAAGTTTTCTTGTTCAAATAAATATGCTTTATTTGCCAATGCATTGATTAGAAAAAATGAAAATCTTTGAATAAAAAATCTGCTTAAATTTGGACTTATTTTCTTTCATTAATAAGCACTGTTTACATTCATCTAAGCTTTTATTATTAAAATCGAACAAAGATCCATTTTTTTGAACCTACGCTTGACACCAGCATACATATTTTTTCACTCATTATAAATAAAAATAAAGTACCTAGGTACTACAAGGTTTACACATAAATAGTTTTCACAAACAATATGATTTTACCAATCAATATCACAAACTAATCGGTACAAAACAAAGTAGTGATCTCAAAATGAAATATTTTTTTTACTTTGCTCATGATTATGGAAAGTTGAGATTTTTAAATTTCAGTATTTATTTTTACAACGAAATTTGAAACAATTTCACAAAGAACCGCAGTGGCCTTTTTTGTACTAAATAGTTCACTGGTACAATAATCATACTACTGCGTGCGGTTATTGAACAATGAAGTAAAACATGACAATGGAAAAACAATATTGTAATCTTGAAATGTAAATGCTTGACATTTTCAAAGATTTCTTACTTTGAAAATTTCACGGACCACAACACTATAGTAAACAAATCTTAAAACCGAACTCAGCTGCAAAACTCGTCTTAATATTAAATTTGTTTAAACCTAAGAGACTTTAGTGACTCAGTATATTGGAAGCGATAACTTGAAAATATAAATTCTTATCAAAACAATCCCAATGTATCTGGTCTTAAAAACGTATACGGCCATTTGGCATAATCTTTAGTCAGAAGTTATTAAATAAGTGAATAGAAAATAACAACAGAAAAATTATATAATATTCTCAAAATGTAACTAGATGAAAATTTTCTGGTTTATATTCCCTACAATATTAAAGCTATTGCTTATAGTTTGCTTCTTAAGAATAAAGTGTTTGTGTGTATTTAGAAGAAAGCTGTAAAAAATTATCAACAATAGTGGTAATTTTTTTAAAAAACGTATGTTTAAATTACATATTTATGAATACCTCCATATAGAGTAATTATTTATAAAATTAATGTAAGCAGGTCCAAGACTGTAGACAATCTGAGACAGTGACATATGACCGAAGGAACATTACACGGATAAAGGATTTTTTGAATTACAGGGTTGCAAAAATTTTTACTTCATAACGAAATGCGGAAAAAATTGGGTAACGAGAAGAAAAAAAATAAATCAATTTAACAAAAACTTTTTCTTGACAGAACAGTCATCATCTCGTAATATTGGTACGTTTTAAATTTATTTACAAGGATTACGATGTTTAAAAAATTGCAACCAGTTTTTTTTCCGTCCAAGTAATTATTTAACCTAAATTATTTTAGTGGAACAAGTTTAAAAATAATTTTGGCATGAATTTATATCGGGAAAATATATTAATGATAAAGAATAACTAAGTATTAATAAATACAAATAAGTCATTAATCGTAGAAATTACATTATCCTTGATCATCCAAAAGTAGTCATAATTACAATTTTGCTTAAATCAACCCCTACGAATTTTATTTTTATTTATTGCAATAACAGAGTTAAACATAATTTATAATTGCAACATAATTGATGCCCCAGGATACTGAGACGATCGGCACGATACGCACGACCGAGTAACTCTGATGATGAACTTGAGGGTACTAACATACCAACCGTTCTACCAGTTTTCGACATTTTGCCAATTAATTCCGGGTAGCTTGATTAAGCCGGAAACGATTGACAATATTTGATGCAGACCAAATTATAATGAAAATATTCATAATTTTTTTTCTTAAAAAAATCATACAAAGATTTTATTAGAGTCGTTCAAATGCTCTTTTGGAAATAAAACTAGTCTTTTGAGTATTTCCGGTCCGGGAAATCAATATTTTTTACGGGAAAGTAGAAATTAAAATTATAAAAAAGCCGTGATCTCCTATGGGAAATTTGGTAAACTTATTGTCGTACTCTTTCTTTCAGTTTTCCAATCACTTCTTCCCAAATTAGTTTGAACGGGGCAAATAATAATGAAACTATGTATCGGATACGCCGAATGGCATTTTCTCCCTCATAATATTAGTCTACAATAGAAGAAAAATGCAATCAGATATTTCCCAAGACTGTAAAAATACCTTTATTTATTAATTAATTTGCATAATTAAACATCTTTTTGGTAAGAATTCTAACAATACTAGCTGTTACGTTTTTTCTCCTCATCCTATAGCATCAGGTCGTATTTTGTGAGCACAACATTTTGCCAGCAATGTGACCTATAACATGTATTTTGAATCTAATTTTGCATTCTAAAATTACAATATAAAACGCGGATATGTAATTAAATGTAAATTAAACATAATTTCTAGTTTTCATCGAAACGTAACTGAAATGTCGCCTTGTGACCCAATTTCTATTTTGCCTTTTCAGTAGGTTCATCAAAAGGAATAAAAATACCATCGGTTTGATATTCACTTTAAATATTTATATTACAAAAGTAGAAGATCTTAGATTATAAAGATTATTGTTTTAAAGAATTAACTAATTTCTGAAAAATTCACAAAGTCCAATTATACAAATGTCTAAGATATGCTAAGATAAAAAATTTCTCTAATAGATATATATTATGATACTCGTAATACAATCTAATGGTTACAGAATCAATCGTAATATAATGTATTACGATGTCGATGTCGATTCGATAACCATTACATTGTATTACGATGATGAAACATCGTAATACAATGTAATGGTTACCGAATGAAAATGATGTTTGTATTTAGTAAGTTTATTAGGAAGTAAAATGGAAAGATATGAGATAAGGTAAAAGGTGAAAAGAGTTTTAAATAATACTGTAACTTTATAAATTGCATAATGAAATTGCATAATAAATTCAGTAAAAAACTTTCCATATTATAATTAATAAAGCTCTGTCCAGCAACACTACAGTTACTTTCTTATAAAACGCGGGCCATGATAAGCTACTTTTACAATGTTGAAGTGAAATCGAACTGTTTTAATTTGTTATTGAGCTTAAAAAAATATTTGTATTGTTGAATTTATTAATAATAACTATTATTCTCCTTCTCTCCATTCATCTCTTCCTGCCCTCATTGTGTGAACGCGCTGAATTTGCCTGAGAACTTGAGGTACCCAAATCAGATTTTTTTCCCAGTCAAGGCTTTCCCATTTCATTTATAACGATTAACTACGTTGAAAGTTCAATGAAAATCAATCGAGCCTTGTTTGAAATTTAAAAAAATTACTGTACGCCCAATACGAAAACGACAGAATTAAAAAATATTTAAAAAATTTCTTTGTAAACAACTAACAAATGCTGACTTTCATTTAAATCGGTCCATCGTTTTAGGCGTTAGATCGTATGATTACAAAAGGACCATTTGAAATTTTATTGAAGTAAACCTTCTTTACGCACCCTTGACTTGGGGAGTAAACTGGTGAATGCGTGACGAGAGCGTTACGAAAAGTGTGATCGGGCGAGGCGAACGGAATTTGAGAGGGAGACATAAGTTAGTGAAAACAGAAAGAGAGAGAGTTACATTTCGTATATTACTGTAGAGACAAGAGAGAGAGAGAGATGCGAGCACACATTTTCTTTCTCTTTTTCTCTCATAGCCAGTGCATGAAATATATATATATATATATATATATATATATATATATATATATACATATATATATATATATATATACATATATACATATATATATATATATATATGCGAGTTTGCTAGCGTTACGCGAACGGTGATTTTTTTATTATTTTGTAATTTCATTTCGTTCTTGAACAATTTTATAAATTATTATTTTGTTCAATACATTAAATATTCTACGTTAAGTGATTGAAATTGTAAATTCATTTTAAAGTTCATATGTTGTGAATTTGAAGTTTTACTTCAGTCATGTGGTCTAAAGCACACTCGGATTTTTTTACTTTCATGTTCTACCCTTTTAGTTTATATTTTCAAAAAAGTTTATAGTTTATGCTTACAAAATATCCATTTTAAATTTTACATGACTACATGTTTTCTCGGATGTAAAAAGATTGTCGAGATTGTTATTTATAAGGAAGTATAATTGTGGAAATAAAAAATATAATGCAGTGAACGTTTGGCAACGTCGAGGGTATACACAAGAAGCATATATAGGGAAAATTAGTACTGGAGAAACAAATGGCGACTTAAAAAATCCACATCAGGAAAATTTTCCAAATCGAAGAATGCTAAGAATAGCAATGCACAGAAATACCATATAAATCTTAAAATTAAAAAAAAAATTACATCAATACGTGTTTATGAATAAATAAAATGATAAACAGATTTTTCTAATTTTCACTTTATAGGATTCTGACTTCAAACGAAAAAAAGGAAACACTTATAAGATCAATAACGTATCCGTTCGTCCGTCCATGTATCACAATTATTTTTCCCAAAAACCGTTTGACACAAATACTTCAAATTTAGCATAATGAAGAATCATGTTAAATTGCATATATTTTAATGTGATACTAAAAAACATTTAGGCAAAAATTTTAGATGAGATAAAAGTAGTAATGACCTACAAAGATTCTAAAACATTTTTTATGTTAGGTTTCTCAAAACATATTGATCAAAATATTTACAAAAATGTTCTCCTCAACCTTTGTTTACGAAACTGCTAAAATTTAAATTATAAAAAAAACCTTACTAAAACTTTATTTAAAGTTTACTAAAAGACAACGATTTTTTTAACCTCTGATATTGTTTGTAAAAATATTTATTTTTGATGAGCTCCCAAGTCTGTGAGTTGTCAGGCACATTGGTTTTTGTAATTTAAAATAACAGGTTAGGAATTACTAAAAAACAATCGAAACAATCTCCTCCAGTTATCAACGTTTTAACAAATTCCCCGTGAGGCTCAGTTTTATACACAATTGTAGGTACATAATATTCTTTCTCTCGACAAGTATGAACTGATTTATTGACTTGTTTGTAGAATATTTGAATCATCAGGCTTGAGATCAGATTTTGGAGGGCGATGTGGCTCAAAGCAATGCTTCCCACGAACTCTTCTGCTCCTGTTGCTGATTAATTGTGTTGCTGATTTGTTGTGTTTGCGACATTGCAAAAGTTTGATTACCCTCCTGTACCTTTATATTCTTCACGAAGGTAAAACAAATTGCTACTTAGGGATACACCAAATAAATTTTCATTGTGGTCGAGGCAACATTTTGAGAATTTAATGCTAGGAGTTCTGAAGTATTTTTAGATAGTTCCAAGTCTTATACAAATTTGTTCAACACAATATTAAATTCCTTACGAATTGAGCCAACTTAAGCTATAAAACCTTCTACATTGCTCTCGTTCAAATCTTTGAAATACTCCTGTTTTCCGAAACAGGCTAGTTTAACAAAACTTGCACTGAAAATTTAGATGAATATGGTATGGGACATAGTGCAGTTAATAGCAAACTAAGGTACTCTATTTTGATTTTTTTTGCTGTTTTTACTTTAAATAGGTGACAGTCACTTGAACGACATATAGACTCTTTCCAAACTAAGTGGCAAGGTATACTAAGTGGTAATTTATAACGTATTCGTTTATTCATATTCGTAAATACGCTGCTTGCACGCCTGAGAGGGGTTTTATGCTAATTTTAATCACCAAGTTTTACTGTAAGGTGTGAAAAATATCCCTACCTGATGAAAGCACTGAAATTCTTCCTTTCGAGAAATATCATGAAACTGCTACATGTATAGTAAAATAAATTATACGAAATGAGAAATTACAGAGGCAGATCTAACAAGAAATAATAAAGATGATAAGAAATAACTGAGGTAGACTTGAATATATAAACAAAAAGAAATAATCCGTCTAAATCCTTATAGCTTTATACAAGAAGTTGTATCTTTATACAATGCTAAGAATTCTGACCACAATTCGGAAAACAAAATTTTAAAATACGTTTTACTAAACAGAACGATACGCAATCTATCACGACACTGCTTTTTTTGTAATTCAATAGCCTAGAAAAGTATCAACCAGTCGATGGTCTCCAAAGTTTCCCTCTCCCTCAAGGAAAGTTTGCTCTCAATCTAATAGAAAGACTTCGTTCGATCTAGGTTCAATCCCACCTGGATTAGTCGCATTAACGCACCTGGATCGCACCTGGATTAGTCGCTGTACTTAAAACTTTACACGAAAGAAGAAAACTAACTAAACTAACTGCAATAAACAGTAAAACTTGACGGGAAAAAAGAAAACTACCTGTAGTTCGGAAATCAGCTTACTATTTTAGTCCAAATTAGCAGAAATTTCACCTCAACGGAAATTATGGTAGATATTCTTCCCTGCCTACCTGTCTAAATGTTTATACATGCCTTGGAAACCCGGTAGTGTGAGTTTTATTCGTACTTAACAGTTTTGTCATTATCGTACACGACCATAACGAATATGTTCACACCTCTAAGTGAGAGTCTTATTTTTTCGGTGTATTTCTTATCAACAAAATATATTGAAGTGTAATTTATTTTTTTAAATACCTCTTTACCTGCTAAACGATAAATATTTTATGATTTTCACCGAATAATAAAAAGTCGTTAATGATAAATAATTGTAATACCAAAAAAAGAAAATAAATTTTCTTTGCATATGGCACACTAGAGAATTTATTTAAAGCACATTTGATTAAAGAAACAGTCGTTAAAGCTTGAGAGAATAATTAATTTTGTTTTTTTACTAGAACATGACTCTGGATTAGACAAAAAATAAGGCAAGTGAAAAAGGAGACGAAATTCGTATCACATTCAAAGTGAACGCGGTCTTGTGTTATATACTGTGCGTTTAGTCATGCCATGATTTTATTTAATGATAATAAGCTTACAACTGATGCTAAACAGATGTTTAGAAGGTTTTACCCTGCAAATACAAATAAAACACTTTTATGTGCTATTATTTTTAACCGATTCCATAAAAAAGATGAGACTATACGTGACGTATTTCTTTAAGATGCCTTAACAGATATATTAGATATAAATTCCAATTAGTACCACCAAAACTTCATCAGAATCTTGTTGGAACCTGATGATAATCAACCAAATCCTTCGTATGTAAATGGCACTGATTAACTCATTAACGGTAATGGTTGATTACTTCATCAGTGATAGAATAATAGTTAGAATTGAGTTCCTGAGTTATGAATGGTACAGACACTTTGAGTAGGTTAATTTACAATGATAAAATTTATGAGCATAGGCTCTCAAGGTGATGACAGAAATGTTATTAAATTATTTTTTTTTCTTTAAATGAAATTTAACTTAATTAAAGTTTAATTTATTAGAGATGATGAAAAATAAGTCCTGCGACAATAGAACAGTTCTAACTTAAATGAATTATGAAATTTTGAAATCGACTAAGTAAATGGCTATTTCTTAAAAGCTTCGATTGTAGAAGTATTTAATACCGGAAGAACTGTTAATATTTTTTGTAAACATTTGCAAAAAATATATGTGTATATATGTATATACATATATATATATATATATATACAAGTAAATATTAGAATTCGAACAAATAGAAAATTTTAGCGGAGAGCCCTCAATTTAGGACGATGCTAATTTCATAAAGCGATAGCGACGTCTTAATGCAATAATAAAGTTGAAAATTAACTGACATTTCCTAGGGGCGAAGTCAGCTGAAATATTTAAATTCATAAACTTGAAGTAGAAAGCGTAAGCTGCTAAAACAAGAGGTCGCAGAGGGAAAAGTGTCACATTGACGACAATTAATGTTCATTTTGCACTTAGTACCAATCTTTGCTTTTCTTTTGATGGAAGTACAATAATACAATAGTTCCATAAAGTCACATAAGAAATAAATTCCACTTAAGTCAAATATTACAAGTCATCAAGTTTATTTAGAAAAATGTATTTTCTTACAAAAAATACAAACACTCATATTTAATAAACAATTCTGACATAAAAATGTGTTTTTGACAAAATTGTTTAGGCCACTTTACATTAAAATAATCTCATTATACCCATCGATTGAATTAAATATTTTTAGAATAAACCATGCCGACAATTATATTTTAGCAAAAACTGAAAAATCAGTTTCATAGGAGGGGCGTTTTTTCTATTCTAATCACTTAATTAATATCATTATATTGCCAATACACGTCAATTTAACACTTGACTTTTTTAATGTTTTCAAAATATTGATAGTTTCTAATCATTTTAGTATAATATGCAGGAATGTTTCTATTTCCTTAAGTTATAAATTTATTATCGTGTACTTGAAAATTTTGAGGTTATACTCTATAATCATAAAGCTCCAAATTTCCTGGCCTTTATTTGCTCTGAGGTATATATCAAACCTTTTTAGTACCGAATTTAATTTTAAAAATAAATCTTTATGAAACTTAAAATATATACTATTTATTGAAAATTAAAGTTCAAGCGGTATTAAAACGAAATAAGAATTGTAAAAAAGGTAACATAGTAAGTAAAATGTGCTGTTATTTATTTTTTTTAATCGTAACACATACATAGATGTCACACACACACACACACAGGCTACGAAGACAAAAACGAAGTCATTCATAATATTATTGCACGCGGAACGTGCGGTATTTTTACTAACATTGTATTGTCGCATTCTGCATGAATGTAAATACTAAAGGAAACAAAATATTTTAAATGTTTCTCTATCTCTTGGGCTTTAATATTTTATACAAATTTTATTGAGATATTTCCAGCAATGAAGCCCATATTGCTCCAAATATCTGCATAAAATTGGTACAACACATTACAGTTAAGTATTGTATTTTTCAAATGACTGAAAAAAGAGAAGATTTTCAATGAAAACTGTTACGTGTATTAACACAAACTATTTTCAGGTTTTTTTTTTGAAAGAATGTTATTTCAGATAGGTTCCGTAAAAATATGGTCCAGATCTGATGATGGATCACGAAGATATCCAAAGGGGAAACCCTTAACTTAACGAGCCCTTTGGTTAAAAATCATATCCAGAGTCTGATGATAATCCTGGAAGACGAAGACGGAAAGTAGATTCACTTAATTTCGGCTCTTTAAACTTGTCTTGGCGAATTTTTGGTAACACGTGGTAGCCAGGGTCTCATAATGGAGAAATAAATTCATTGACATTGGACTCATTTAACTTATCTGATGAGTCCTTAGCTCACAAGTGGTACTCAGGACCAAATTATGAAGCCGGAAAGTATTGACAGGAACATCTAAATTGTGAAGAGGAAACTCACCGAATTCAGACTCGTTTCTCTTGTTTTAATGTAAGCAATAAAGTAACAAAATAAATTAGCAGGTACATATCTACAGCCACGTATAAAGGCATGAAACAGCTAAGATACAGGTACAGGTTTATTTAAAGGCACGAAGCGCTAGTCATGGTGAAACCGAAGAACGAAAAATGTTATTGATATGCACTTATGCATACACACACACACACGTGCTCTTGTGAGTGAGTGTTTGTGTGTGTGTGTATGTGTGTGTGTGTGTATGTATGTCAATTTAAATAAAGGTATTCGTGTTCATTAACGTCCGTTTCGATTTCAATACATAAGGTCAGAAATTTTTAGAGTTGATGCCAAGTTGAATATGTTGCTTTTCTTTCTATGTATGTGCAGAAAGATAGCGAGTGAGAGAGAGGCGTGTTTTAAGAGTAGGAGGAGTTTCCAAATTGGTTTATATCAAAATATAATTTAGTGCCGCAAAAATTCCAAGAAAAGGTTTTTTATTGTATTTTTATTATATTATTCTTTTCTGTGTCCTTTACATTAAATTGTTATTTGAAGTTTCGTAAAATAATTTTATTTAAACTCTGTTTCCGTTTGCAATTATAATTGTAAAATAAAGTGCCGCAATATATATCCAGAAATATATTCCGCGCAAGAAACTCTCACTAGCAATTCTCACATATACTTGCAAAAATATTGTCACATGGTTCTGGATATTATGAGATTTCTCTTCATTTTATTAGAAATATAATGGCGCATTGATTTGAATACATAGCATAAGAAATATTTTATTGTGGCGAAAAAGTTTACATCTATGTTAAACTATGTGTATCAAAGCGAAATAAATATGATTGTTTTCAAAATTTGGTATTGGCAATCTAACAGAAATTTCGTCCTATTCACCCGATCACAATAAATTTGGAGATTTTTTTACACATATTGGTCATATTATTAAAAAAACAAAATTCTTGTATTCGAGATATGATGTTACCAAAAAAATATAGCCGTAACCATAAAATTCTTAAATTCGATAAATATATTTATTTAACAGATGGTATTTATGTAATTATTTTATTGAGTGAATAAATACTTTTCCCACTTTCAAGCAATGTTTGTGCACTCTTAATTTAATTCTGACATGATATTGGCTTATTCATTACGAGGACATAAATAATAAAACCAGTAAATTATCTATTAAATTTTTGTCGAAAAAATCACTGCGAACGAGCCAAAATTGTTACAAGCTTACTTTTATGATAATATTGAAACTAGTAAGCTATCATCTACAGCACTAATATCAATATCGTGCCTAGACCGACTGCACCTTTCACCGTTTACGCATCCGCTGTCATAGTGTAGCAATACGTGCGTAGGCACGCTGTATATCAGCGCGGGGATAAGGATTTTCGTCTCGCTTCATATACAAGTAAACCTGACTTAAATTTATTACAATACTTATTCATAATACATAAAAAATAACACGAAGAATATAAAAAAAAATTAAAAATTTATTTTTATGTATATATATATATATATATATATTAACTGTTACTTAATCTTTTTTAACTAAGTTCAGTTATTTAATATGATCAGCATCAGTAACTACTAAAATATTACAAAGGTTAATTATAATTTTTGTTATCAATTATTCTCAAATTAAGTTTTTAACTCTTGCTAAAACATTTTTGTAATTCTTTCATTTCACATATTTCGTAATTATTAGTGGAGAACACTTCACAATATCACGGTAGAAATAATCTGCGTATGTTATATTTATCTTCTCCGATTTTATATTTAAATGTAATTTTATTTCAGTTTATAACATAACATCGTTTTTAGCGCCTAAACTACGTAATTGAAGTGGGCGTTTAAATCATGCCGCTTGATTAAATTTTACCTCTGTAGACCATTGAAATCGACAACGCTTAAAATGAATATAGAATGACAAAATTATAAAATGAATGTAGAATTACATCGTGGAAAATGGGATGGAATATGGATCGATGGAAATGGGATAAATAAGCAGACGAAAATCGATGGAAAATGGGATAAATAAGCAGACGAAAACTGTTTCTTTTTAATGGCATCTTGGAAAGAATTATGTAATAAAAAAATAATCCTACCTTTATAATATTAGTGTGGATAGCAATCTTCCACAATTTACGTTGATTGCAATAAGTAGAATTGGGTACCTAACTATTTTTTTTATTTCATAAATAATTATATCAAAATATAAGCTGATAAGTTACGGGAGCGAATGAGAAAGGAAGATATGCTTATTCTATCTCTATTTATAGACTTGCTTGCCTATTTTATATAATTTTATTAGTGCTGATTTTTAATTACCTGTATTTCCATAATATTTTACGGTCACTACCCTAAGTTTAGGAGCAATTAGCTACGCGGTTTTGCTAATTTTACATACACAATAATACCTTAAGATAGATTCTTACTTAAACTTACTTAAAAGTAATATAAATGTAAAAAGAACAAATAGCAAATCACTGTTTTTATTATGTATATTTCCGTGTAATAAAATGGGATGGATGCATATTTTCTTGTAACAATACGTATAAATACACGACTTGGCTGACACGAATACTCATACAGCGAAAAGTGAATTTGCGCGTTTGTTACTCAGTCAAACCTAAACGCTAAATCGATATTCATAAAACTTATGAATTATGTTATCCAGTAAGAGAAGTACTTAATAAAAATTCGGAAGCTATGAAAAGAGGACGGCACATCCCTGCTAAGTTCGAAAAATATTTTGCGAAACAATTTTTCAAATATACATTTTTTTTAAATTGACATTTATTTTAGTTCAAGTAATATATTTTTGTGACAATATTATCATCCATTCTATAATAATGTCACAGAAATCTACTTCACAAACTATGAAAAAACTTCATACCATTATAAATAATGTTGCTGAAAACGTTAACGCGCATGTATATACTTGCAGCCTTTCAATCCAAGTCAGAACTATTGAAGCAGCCCATACAAATATCATCTTCTATACGAGTACAAAAGTTTCATTGAAAGTGAGGAAAGGGTTCATTACCTCATTGCTTAAAGTTCATTCATCCCTTGTCACTTTCAGACGCCTGGTTCGTTTCGGTCTCACTTAGCTAATATTTGCTAATTATTAACTTCCGTTTAGACAATCTAGTTTACTCTACTTGGTTTGACTTCAATTAGCTTTATTTTGGAAGTTGAGTTTGTCGAATTGGCTTAATTAACGTCTTTCAGTTAAGCACTTTTGGACCCAAAATATCAATCGAGTTTAGTAAGCAATTGAATAACTATTTTCTGCCCCTGATAATTGTTCGACTATTGTAATAATTATTTAACGATATAGAAATTTCCTAATAAAATTTAATACGAGCTGCCAGTGACGTTAAAAATTATGTTTCTATAATTTGAACAGATTTGAATAAATTTGGATTGTAGCATTTAAATTAAAACCTGTCCCCTTTTCAAAAATATTGTTGGTCTTTAAGACCACGTTCTGTTTCTGAGAAGTTTTTCAATTATATATCTTCATGATCAAACTGATCGCCTTCGTCTCTTTGATTGAAGATGACTAGTTTGACTAGTTTTGTTTAATGACACATCAATCAATTCGTCTAATATTGCAGTTTTGCCGGAATCATTTTTCTTTTTACATCTAAAATAAAAATACGAGCACAAGTTTATACATAAAGAAGGTAGATTTTATTAAAGTTTCCTTTTTTATATCCTGTAGGTTTTTATAACCATTTCCTGTATATAGAAAACAAAAATCAAATGTTTGCATTTTTTATAACTTTGGAAAATATATCAGATTGGTTCAAGTTGATCGTCTATTTCAGGATATATCTATAAATGGGAAGAGGTCGAGACTATCATTTGCTGGAAAAGTTATATTTCCTGGTGATTTTAGACAATTTTTACTGATAGTTTCCCATGCTGAGATTTCTGTTATAATGGAACACTATATTGAGAGCAACGACTTATGATCATTCATGATTAATCTACAGCTTGAGAGAAATATGCGAGTAAAGGAGCGAGAAGTGATGGTCGCCAATTACTTGTTTAAAATTTAAAGAAACACAATCGCTGAGGATAAAACTGAAAAAACAATATTATATATACCATTAGAAAGGGCTATTTCCATTGATTTTACATACGTCAACTGGAAAAATGACGTATCTTCCCATTACTTGAATGAAACGCTCTTCTGACCCCAGGAAAATATTTACATAAAAAAGAATGTCTAATAATGAAGTAATATATAGATATATTCATTACTTAATACTAACAACCCAATTCAATGGCTTAAAATGATAAACATAACATAAAAGTAGTGCAAAATTTAATTTAGGATATGATAATGTAACACTGATGCCTCTTAGTAATTGTTGCGATTATTTATCTGTTTGACTAATATTCAAATATATTGTATGTGCATACATACAATTATATATACATATACATATATATATATATATATATATATATATATATATATATATATATATATATATGCATACGTGCGTATGAAATTTGCCTTAAATATTTCTGTTCGAATTCTGTATTGAAGAGCTTACGTAAATATTTAATAATGGTTAAATATGATATCATGTAAATCATATATATGAAAAATAAGTCTTATTTTTTCTCACGACTAAAAAACTTACTACATCTACAAATGACGCAATCTATTATATTCTTCACTTTCCAGCCCTAATGGTTACTTAGTACCGTTCCCAAACGCTTTATATTAACACAATGATATAGTTTACTTCCCAGAATCTCACCTTCATGCGACAGAGCTCTGTTGTGTAACACAACAAACCGAATTTTCAGTTAAATCAGTATTTCCAATCTTTTATAAACCCATGTCACACTTTAGCAGTAACAGAAATTAGGAGTCCCAGTTCACATTGGGCTATCGTCCAGTTCATATTCATCGAGTCCAGTCTGGCTCGAGTGAGTTGAGGAATATAATAAACGAATACATTTTTACTGCAACTTTAATTTTTAATACATAATCTTATGATTCCAATTCGATATTATCATAAACAAGTACTAAAAAGAAATAAATAAGTTTCTAATTTCTATTTTAGTTCTAATAAATAAATTCTAATTTGAATTCATAAATAATGAGTGAACCAATAAAAAAGCATTTTTTAAGTAAAACGGAAACTCGCATAAGAAACTCAGTTTTATAAAATCTTCTACAACTTTGGCGCTCTGCAATTTTGGTCGAATGGCGCGGCGCGCGGATTTAAAAAAAATTTTCAAAATGATATAGCTTCTTCATATCAAAGTGTTCAATAGATATATAGAATACAAACCATTTACTAACTGAGCTATTATGCGAACTAGAAAAGCAATCCTTACAACCTTTAAATTTCTTTATCATTATTACTTGATCTAGTGAAGTTATATACACGGGAAAAATATTCAGGTGTATCGAATAATAAAAGTTATCGTGCATTGGAGTGATCGTGAATATAATCGATAATACGTGCGCATCCATTTGGGGCCATGCCGAATAGGTACTTTCCGATAGTATATCCATCAGTATCCAACTTAAGACATTAGTTCGCAAAAAAATGGATTCAATTTGTATTAAGATGGAATTATTGAGTATAAAGTGTTTTCGAAAATTTTTCGAAAAGAAAAAACTGTCTTATTATGGAAAGACTCCAAAAAAATTTAAGATATTCATATCATAGAAAATATGGTTATTTCCTTTTTCTCTTGAAGTTTGAAATAATATTACTAATTTTTTATTTTCAAATTGTTGTGTGGGGAAATTTTCTGACTCATGCTATTATTTAAGATATCCTCTTTTCTTACAAGATACCCTCTATATACGTGTAAAGTATATAGAGGTTTAATTACTAAATATGTGGATAAATAAAAAGTCGAAAGCCATCCTATTCTATCGTAAACATTCAAAGCTAAACAAATAAATGGGAAATGAAAAAATGAAAGCACTAATACCAACAGAGGAACGGGAAATGAAAGCACTAGTACCAATAGAGAGCGTAGAGGAAAATTTCTGATTATCAATTTAAAGTCGTAATTATACTTTGAGTACTCTTTTTATTACCAAATAGGTTTGTATTCGTATGAAGATCCAATAGTAAATAGGTACATTATGTTACGTTCGATTCTTTCGTAAAATTTAAATAAAATGAGACATAATCTGTCGATTGTCATATTTTCATTAGATATCTTTCCTAACAGCATTCCAGACTTTAAAATATTTTTAAAACCAATTAAACATGAACAGAACTTACATTACTAGGTTTCATACACACTTATACACATATAAATATTTAAGAGTACATAGTAATTCCAATCAAATATTTAAAAATATTAATACTACTTTCACCACAAAAATATATTATTTGGTAAATATTTAAAAGGCGTAACAAATTTATGATATTTTAAAAAACTAAGAGAAATAACATCATTGGTGCAGTTTTCCGATAAACTCAATGATATTGTCTTTTCTTCATTTTAACATTTTCGCAGATGGGGAGAGCACATTTTTGGGGAGAAATTTCTAATAATATCTCTAAAACTACTTTGCATAAATTCTCGAAAAAAGTTTTGAAATCCTTATAAAGTGATCATTGAATTATTATTGTGCATAAAATGTATATAATGATTACGCCAAAGGATTTCAGAGAAAAACGGCTGTAACAGATATATATAACAGAAATAGCAACGTTTCATTTTTTCACTTGAAGAAGTATCAGAAGAATTTAGTATACATTTTTAAACGATGTTCTTAAAATTCAATAAAATTAACATAAAAATAACATACACGCCAAACGGCGTGATCGTAGTAAGTTCCTTTTCATCCCTAGTAAACGTTCACTGGTACCCATATCGTTTATGCGCCAATATCTCGAAATTAGTTAATCGTAGCGAGTCCTTACGCGCGACAATGTTGTATTTCAAGTTTATTAATTAGTTAGGAGGAGAAAAGTCTTGGTTTGCAAATTGGAAAAATAAAAAATATTTCAGTTTTTTTAATTAAATAGCAGTAGGTAATAATTTTTAAAGTTTACAGATATTCATTTATTATCTAAACTGCAAGGAAAATGGACTGTGTTATGAGTTTTACGATGTTTTTTGACACTTTATCGCCTGAGTTGCATATCTATATATATTAAAACAAGTACTATTTTAGTCTGGAAAAACATAAATTGATTTACAAAATTACCAAAATCACGTCAGTACTTTTTATATTTTATATACAAATTGAAGGAAATATGGTTTTGATCACAAATTTTAAAAATGTGTTTAAATTTATGGTAAAAATTACTAATTATTTTAGGGGAACATATAGCAAAATAAATTTAACAATTAACGAATATTTAATTTTAATTTGCTAATTTAAACCCACAGCGCCAAGTTTTTTGATCGTTCTATCTTATCTCAATAAATAAGATGGAATGATCGAAATATTCGAAAATTATATCATAATTATGTCTAACTTTTATAAAGTTATATATTTCCTTTATATGCTATGATTTGCTAATTAGATGGCAACATCTCCTGAATATGAATAATTTAGATTGAAATAAAACACTCATTTTAAATAACTTCTCTGTATAAATTAGCTACATGATTTCTTAAAACGTTTGTTTAAGGTTTTCAAAAACTTGTATGATAATGCAAACGCCCTGTACTGTTAGTGTTTTTGTAAATATTGTCAGGTAAAACGAAGAGACGGGTCTCAAGATTGATGTATATTTTGCTTCACACGGGACATGGCTCATCATTGTGAAATTCAATTAAACTAATGTGAAATACACCTTTGCCGAGTATCAAAATAGATAAGATTGTACTCAAAATAATATCACGGAATTAATAAACAATATATTAATTGAAAATATACAAGAAATCTAGTTAAGAAAGAAGGAAAAAAAAACTTTTTTAAACTAATCTACAAATTTATTGATTAGATCGGCTTAGGCAGATTTGCACGAAATTATCGGTATGGTCGATTCACCAAAATGGTGAGTTGCTTCGCGCTTTGGATGAATTGCATCGTTTATGAAAGTCGGTGTAACATTTGTACGTCGTTTTGCACTGCTCGTTGTTTCACAATCAAAATAGTACATCGTAGCAAACTGGGACTGGCGGCAACAAATGTACTTGAAAAGTCATTAAATTTAACTATTTTTTGTAGACGTGAGAAAGAATATAAAATATAAAGTTTTTCATATATATATATATATATATATATATATATATATATATATATATATATATATATACATATATATATATATACACACAACACACATATATACACACACACATGCGCGCGAGCATTTATGTTTGTAAGTGTATGTACATACGTATACATAAATAGTCTGTACTGTAAACTATTCTCGACCCCATATATTCATGTATGGATTTACGCGTGCCCAAAAAGAAACAAAACTCGCTTCATAAAGTATTCTGTCTAGTTTCATATTATTATCATTTTGTCTATTATCATTATCATTTCCTGAATTAATAAATTACATTCGACGTGTATCATTATCATTATCTGAATTAGTTAGTCATATACGATGATTATCATTCTCATTATCTGAATTAATAAATTACATTCGACGTGTATCATTATCGTTATCTGAATTAGTCAGTCATATACGATGATTATCATTATCATTATCTGAATTAATAAATTACATTCGACGTGTATCATTATCATTATCTGAATTAGTTAGTCATATACGATGATTATCATTATCATTTCCTGAATTAATAAATTACATTCGATGTGTATCATTATCTGAATTAGTCAGTCATATACGATAATTATCGTTATCATTTTCTGAGAGAAAGTTTTGTTAGAAGTAGGCGGTTTCAAGGAATAAAATAAATTTCAATTATTGAAAGGGAGCCACGGTTACATTCAGATTACAGAGAATCGAAACGTATTTTAAAATAAAAAAATATTTTGACCGAAATACACTGTAAGTTATAAAATTGGACATTACACTATATATCTTTTTATGATTTTAATTCGTCAAAAATCTAGCAATAAACATTGTCACTCATCTTATCACTTACTACTATTGGACAAAATGATTTTTTCTCTGATTGAAAAGCAAATATTTCAATAGAATCGTTCCTCATTATCGCTTCATTTTGACCAAAAATATTGAGTTAAGTTAAACTTGTAAAATAAATGTATAAGTATATATTTATAAAGTGCACACGTAAGAAATTAATAAAAATCAGTGCGGTTTGGATAAAATTAATTATATCTCGCGAAGTAAATATGTGAAGCTGAATAAAAAAAAATTAAGTTACTGAAAAGGAATCTTTATAAGTTCGTATCTTAATTCAACAATGAAACTGATGTTTCGCAGTGTATGGTTGGCTGGGAAATTGAAATGAATCTGATGCGGAAAGCGCAAGGTGAAAGAAGAATTTAAAAATTTCCGTTTCAAACAGCAATTTATATTTATAGATTTATGAATATGGATTCGCAATTCATAAGTCACGTTTTTAGTCTATTCATCTGAGGACAAATTTGACATTCGACATCTCCTGTTCCACGGTTACTGGTTATGTAATTAAATACCATAATTTGCCTTTTTAATCGAATTGTGGGAAACAAAATATAATGTTTTGTGATATTAATGGTCTACGTGTACCTTTTTTATTTATTCATAATAGAAATACAAATTTTTCAGAAAATAACAAATTTCATCCAATTTACTCTCGGACAACTAAATAACAAAATAAAACCAATGTGAAGAACATGTTGAATATATTATGAAGGATTGCGTGAAGGAAATAGTTATATCTCACACCTTGCAAGTTGTGTTCGAAACATTCATTAAGCGCTTTTATTTTCTTAATTTTTTTCATTTTTTATCAGCTTTTTCTTGGATTTGCTTCAATGAAATATAATTTTCCATCAGTGTTTCTTATTTTCTTATTTTCTGGAGCAAAAAATAATATTGATTAAATTATAATGCCAAAATTTTAATATTTTTGTTCATTAAAGGTATTTTTGATTTTATAAGTTTAGATTTTGTACTTTTTTAGTTTAGTGGATATGTTTGTTTTATTGTAAAAAAATAATAATAAAATGCTAACATATACCAGAATAAACAGTCCATAAAAAATTGAAACTATGTATAAAGTAAATACCATGAGTGAGCAAACTCGTATCCAGCGCCTGGTCGTACTCAATCAACGGATGTCCCAATATTGTCCACCAAAACTGTAATTTTTTTAAGAAATTTTTATTGTCCGTACACATTATTTAGACTAATTTACCAGAAACATTTTCATAATGTTTATTTACATTCGGCCAATAAATATGGGAAAAACAAAGCGAAAAAAATGTTTTAATATAAATATAGAATGTTTTAATATAAATGTATGTGTCTTTCTATTTTTCACAGTGCAAATAACCACCCTAAAATATAAAACTGAAAGAAGTTTTTAAGAACATAAACAAAATTACGACTTAAAACTTAACGGTATTGATTTCTTTATTATTTATTTGGCGTAACTTGCATTTCACAAAGAAATAATTAGAGTGCTACGTTGTAGATCGTAAACGTAAAACAATTCATGTAGATTATGTAATTCGAGCCATCATTAAATTTAACCTCTTCATATCTGCACAACATCTTACATGCAACGTGCCATAATTACATCGACAACAAAATTACATTTTAATGGCGAGTTCGTTGTATAATTTCTGCATGGAATTAATTTTATATTTTCTCCATCAAAGAAGCCTCGAAAATAAATATCTTACACTTCGTGTGTGAAATATCTCTTATAAATGACTTCGGGTATGAGAAGGGCAGAGAAAAATGTAACAGAATTCAAAAGTATGAAATTAATTTTATGTTTTCTCTATCAACGAACCAATTATCAAAGTGCGCCTATCGACCTCGTGTGTTAAATATATCCTATAAATGACTTCGAGTATAAGATTGGCAGAGAATTATGTAACAGAAGTTCAAAACTCTAAAAATAATTTTATGTATTCTCTATCGAAGAAGCAATTACCAAAGCAAAGATCTCGAGTATGAGATGGGCAGAAAATCATTTAATAGAAGTTCAAAACTCAGGAATTAATTGTATGTCTTCTCTATCGAATAAACAATTATCAAAGTGCGGTTATCGAGTTGGAAATTATTTCATAGGAGGCAGAGAATTATTTCATATGAGCTCAAAAATAATACGGCATCGTTAAATATTGCATTTTTCGTCATTCACCAATATTTTCATAACACGTTTTCTCCTTGTAAGCAAATAAAACATATGGGATTTTTCATTTCACGCTTATTGTGACTAATTTCTTTATATCTTATTTATGATTTCAACATTATTTCGTAGATAAAACTAAATAATTTTTCAAAATATTCTTTCGTTTTGCTAATACATTTGATTTCAACATATTATATAATCTCATTATGAAGTAAATTATCCATACAAAATATCAGCAAGTGAATTCAATTTAATTATGAATGGTACTATAAAGTAGCAAGCCATTATATGTGCGTTTTATTTTAGGCTAATGACGTATTTACATTAAACTCCGACTTTAACCTGGTGCCATATTTTTACTGCTACCGCTTTACTTTCGTTATACGTTTTCAAGGCACTTTCTATTTTAATTAAATTTTAATTTTTGAGGGATGAGAAATATCACAGATAATGTGTTTCGAATAACGTTAACTAGGATGTAGAAGTGTATACTTTTTCAAAAAATTTTAATCTACTCTATAAATAAATCGTATTTAATTACACAACAATGATAGATTACATGTTAAGCCGATAACACTCGAACTAAATGTAGGACCAAACTAAGGTATTACGTTTCTAAAAAAACATTAAAAACTCAAAATATCGTCGTCGCAGTGATGTGTTGAATTAATTGAAAGGCATATGGCCTTTGATAGCACAGCCCACCGCAATTCGATTTTCGATTCAGATTCGTTCTCGGTCCTTCGTCGAGTGGGGCTGGACTGGTGTTGTGGTAGCAATATGAAGGTAATAAAATAACAACTTCCCGCATCCATAACCATTCTTTACGTCCCGGTGGTGATTGAAGGAAGAAAAATACTGATTTATTCGACAAGATTCTACGACTTCTTCCATAGCATATTTTTTACGAGAGGGTAGGTTCCGTATTTGTGACTAACTATGTCTAAATATGTTTCCATTCAACCTTAGTTTATTGATTTATAAACTAATGCAAAAACCTGGTGCTAGTAAATCGACAAGCTGCGAATCATATGCTCAATTTTTTCTGTGTATACTCAAAAATATTTTTTTCACTATTTTGGGTAATGTATTTTCAGAAATGTAAGAGAAATGTGCAAAACTACTCCCAACCCTGTTTCCAAAACTACTCAATCTAAAATGAAGAAAAAAGATAGGATTCTGAAAAACCTACCCCCAAATTGTTAGGAAAATTACCGAATACTCTTAGAAAACATGTAAATGTTTTCACGCCTGTGAAAGATACAGTAGACAATATTATCCAGAAATCGTATTTATTAATAGTTTAATACATACATTAAGTTTATACGTGTCTAAATGGACCTAATGGGGAACCTTTGTAGTGTGAGTTAAAGTCGTGATTGATAGGTTTATTTTGTAAAGACAAACGAAGTTCATAGTTTGCTACGGGAATTATCAAAGCTTCATGCTCTAATATATTACTGATGTAAATAATGCGTTATTTATATGATAAATGCCGCCTTTGCTATATAGTAAAAAATGATACAGTAATCAACTCTATATCCAATAGTGTTAGCAGCTACATACTTACATGCTTTATTACAGTATTAATAACATATCAAGGGTGTTATGTCAATGATGTTCATCCTCCCATCATTAATTTCCCATTCCTCATGATTCTCGTCACTATTTATATTAATGGGTGGAAGACACTGCACTATTTCGAAATACTTTGGTTAGCACAGATGGATGAAAATGATAATAAAAAAGTGATTCATGTCATTTTTATTTTACCATAGATATAATTACATGATCCTTAAAAAACGAAACAACGAAACGGTTTCAAATGACCCCATTAGGAAAGCTTGACTGCAATTTATCGAATATGAAAAGCATTCTTGGTTGTTGAATAAAGCTAACTACAGCGTCGTAAGATTTATAAAGTTTTTATTTTATTCTGCGTTGTACATTTCGCTTCCAATGCAATTTATAATCGTAGTTGTTATTATTTATATTTTAAGTCTACTACAATAAAAATATGTACATTGCGATAATATTATGATAAGTAATAATATCAGTATAAAATAAGTCTATTCATTTATATTTAAACCAATTACAGCTAAGCTTTTCTAATGGCATGGAACGTGTAATTTTGTGGATTTACTTTTCTTCCACCACACTACATGAGTGAGTGTTTTATAATAACGAATTTTTCTATAAAACTAGCCGTTATTTTCTAAATTTAGATTTAATATTTTTGGCGTATCAAAATAAAATTTATTGTAAATATTAAGCTCCATTTGTAATTTAATATTTATAATGACAGATTATGTATTCAATTTAAATATTAGCGTGAAATATTTTAAAAACATATTAAAGTGAAATATTTTACAATTTACTTTGTAAATTGTATACGCAAGAAATTCTTATAATTCACTTGTTTTGTGTAAGAATACGACGCAATGGTCGGTCGGAAATTTAAACTCGCGAATCGAAAAAACACAAGCTTCTAAACCGACAGGGAAAAAATACCAGAATTTAAACTGTAATTCATTTTTATAAATTCCACTTGTCAATCTGAGTGAGGACGCATTATTCCATGGTTATAGCTTATCCGAATTATCTTTTCCGAATGCGGAAAACAAACGATGGCTTAGTAATAGTGTCGTGTATGTGCTAGTCTCACGTTATCATTTTCATAGAATGTAAAGATAGTATCCTATTTAAACGTCGCTCTTTACAGATGGAAGCTTTGACATTACTTAAAAGTAGTTTCTGTAGTAGTCCTTTGCCATTCTTTTCTGAAAATAAATTTTTCTTCTTCTTACTTGTTACACTCTTGGCAAAGTGGCCTTGGACATCGTGCCTTGCAGATGCGTGGTGAGCTATGTCAGCTCTTCTCCGAGTGCACTTATATTGGGAAATATCCACGACTACCTTGATCTGATCTACCAATCTCATAGGTGTTCCCCTACTGGGCTAGATCGTTGCTAAACCACGACACATATCCAAAGAATTTCATTATACGAGTTTGTACAATATAACATTTTTTTTCAATATCGCAAAAGTTTTGAGACTTCGGGCGAGTTATCTTTAGTACAGTCAACAATCATCATTAATTTTCAGTCCCACTTAAAGGCTGACGATTTCCATACTTTGCACTAGACCAGGGTTTCCCAATCTTTTTTTTGTTAAGGCTCCCCGGAATATAAATTATATTTTCATGCCACCCCCCCCCCCCTTTGGTTTAGTAAATTAAATAAAAATGGTAACTGAAGATTGTAAATACAAAAACTTACCTTTTAACAGTAAGACACAATAATTTTACACACTGAAACTGATTTCTCAACAAAAAATGTACACCAAAACGTCAAATTTTTCGCAAGTTTGTGGTAATACTAGTGAATATGATATTTAATTTCATTAATTTTATGCATGTAACTTAAACATTACATTGTAATGTTATTTGTCAATGTTGTTTGTAAATTATTTCATTTTTCTTTCTAAAATGCAAACGCTTTCCGCCCTCCTTGACATCTCTCTATGCCCCCCTTGGGAGGCGCGCTCCCCTAGTTGGGAACTCCTGCACTAGACTATCCATGAGGCGAACGCTAGTTGCAAAGAAGGTATTATCATCCGCATATCAAAGATTCTAAATTGTTGAGCCACCGATCATAATTCACCGTTCGCCCAGTTCTTGGGAACAATTCTCATTTTAAGCTCCGTATATATGTTAAATGATTATTTATCCTTGATGAACTCCTGCACTGGGACGCAAGTGATTCGACAATACATCATCTTTTCTGACTGACGTTATTCCATTTTCACACAAACCCTTGAGGAAGTGCAAAAGGTTTTTCGACGCATCCATCGCATGATGTTAGGTCTTTTTGATCTTGCCTACATGCTGCGTAAATCCGAGCTAATAAATAGTTCTAAATTTTTACTTCAGGGCCAATCACTTTCATTCTTCGTCTCTCCTCAATAAGGGTGCTTATCTGCAGTTGCCACGTCTAGATCATCTACTGGCTGCAACTCTATCCAAATAGTGAGAGAAATTTTGACTCATTTTTCGAAGCGAAAGTGGTTGTTGTTTCTCGAATTTTCTGACTGTTCTTAACTTCAGTTTTTCTTTGCTGATCGAGAGTTAATGAGCTGATCTACAGTCTTCTCCAGCTGGTGTATGGTTGTTCCCGATGAAAGTTTTGAGAATAGACATTCTGATTTTAAATTATGGAAATAGTTTATAGCTGGGTTTCTTAAAATATCTCTCGCATTCTTTCATTCCACCTTTTGTAGCAGAGTTATCAGAGTTATAATAAAAATAATAACCTCTAGAATTTTATTCGGATGACTTATCTATAGTCCTTTATGCCAAAGTCGTCTTTCTTTAGGATATACCTACAATCTACCAGGTTTTCTAAAGTACAAAACGTAAATTAGTTTTCTGCCTTTACCTGTAAAAATATTTTGTGATTATAACTAAAAAAAATAAGTACCATCTGTAATCAATGCGAACAGGCCGCAATTTTTTCGTTCCAGACCAACAAATTTTTCTTTAGTGTTTATAATATGTAAGTTTAAATTCTTGGTATCAAATCTATGAAGAAATTTTTGACCTCGGCATTGTTAACGGGTTTTTCATTCCGCTAAGCAAAATGAAATATAAAATATTATCAATTAAATGGATTCTTCTTTCAGATTTTATAAGACTTAAAGTGCACATACTTATGTACATACGTAGATACATATATACACGTACACATCGACGGATTCAAGCTTGGTTACTCACATTCCCTTTGGAAACACTCTTCTTCCCTTGCTTTATTGAGATTCCTCTTATTATGCTGACTCAATACTTTCATTATTTTAATGAAAGTGGAAATAATTTAAATAGATATCAAGTACGGTTTTTTCTACTTTATGACGTAAAGTATAAATCGATAAAAAATTACTTAAGTTATAAACTAATAAAAAATTACAACGTGACCGCAATGTAAGACATTTCATTTGAAACTAAAAAATGGTGGAGCAAGTAAATTTTACAGATTTATTCAAATTGTTTTATTTAATCAAACTTATTTTTGTAAAAAGTAGGTTAATCATTAACATTGTACCCTGTCCCCGAATATTAATACTATGAAAACATTAATGTAAATTATATATTAACAATTATTACCTGTTCTTAAAGTACATATATTTCAATTAAATTACTGTTGTGTAAAATTTACCGTTATTTACTGTAACATAATATATTGTTGGTATTAATAAAATATTTACGATTTTCATATTAATCGTTAGGGTTTAGTAGGAAAATAAGCAACATTTATAGTTTCAACAAATCTATCCCTGCGTCCATCCCATGGACTCAATAACCACCAACCCATGGACTCAATAACCATGTCATTTGTACAGTATTAGATAAGTGCGCATGAAGTTTTGCAAGTCAAATTTTTGAATGGGAATGTCGATTAATATGTAGAAAAATGTTAGAAAAATGATGTGTTCCATTAAGTAGAATGTAATTAAAAAAGTATTTCAAAAAGAAAGTTCAGATTTGGTTTAACATTTTTTTTATTTAATTTTAAGGTCCGTTTGTAAAATATTAAGCTTCAAATTGACTTGCAATGTATCGACCACATTCTCATTTCTTTAAACATCGATTATAAAAAAAAAGAAAAAATTTCAAATACTACCATTCCATTAAAAATTTTAATTTAACCTATTTTATATGATTAGCACAACAAATTGAACAGGTAAAAATAACTACAAAAGACTACGCGTGTCAGATGGAACTTAGCTAATTTTATTTTCTATTCAAGTAATCTCTTTCACTCCCATACATTAAAAAGATGAGTAACATATGCCTGCATTTTTATTATGTATACTCGTAATCTCTTAACCTAGTGCTAACAATAACGGGGTAATAGAGCTATCGTTTGAATTTAATATCGTTCAAATATGTAGGAAACATGGATTTGATATTTAAATATAATAAATTTTTATATAAATAAAAAATATTTAAATCAAGTGAAATAATATATATCTAATTTTAAACAAATGACTAATATTATGTTCGTAAAGTCAAAAAATAATATTTTGGCCCTAGTTATTGACTAAATAGACAACCAATTCGAATAACCAAAAAAAATGGTGAAATTCTTTATTTTGCAGAATATGTCTGAATATCAATCACTCTCTTACTAGAAAATTATCACCATTTATGTAAATCAAGTTACATCTACTAACCTGGGAACTACCGACACCTGGCAGGTCTTGTGAACTTTGGAGATTCCTTACAGCGAGGAAGTAGAACATCCGACGTCTAGTAAATCTTGATATTCATTGATGGGGTATTTGGGAATGAAGATACTACCGCCCGATGAATAATGCTTACCAGCTGATTCGATTAGAGTCCTCTTCAACTCCAATTATCCAATTCCAATCTATTCCATCAATGTATCGAAATGAAAGTAGTTCTGATTATTGATTAATTATTTACTTCTTCTTTGAACCAGAATTTACAATGGATGTTTTATCTTACATATATGGATGTTTTAGCTTACAAAACGTATACAAAACAATGGTCTTTTAGCGAAATTCATAATTGCTGTCGTAATATTTATCAAGAATGCTTTCACCAAATCATAATTCTTTTCAGTCAAGAAAACTCGTAGGAAACTATACCGAGAACTTACAGAAGACTTTCCATAGCGAGACATTAATATCCAAAGGTTGAGAGAACTCGCAGAAAAATTGTCTCGAAGACTCACAAAAAGCAACAGAACAAAACTAATATCAAACAATATAATATTTGTAAAACCATCTAGAAGTTTCTGATACGATGCTCATTTGTCAACTGTTCAGAAAGAAAAGAAGGATTACAGTGACAGAATAATAAACGAACTCAATAATTTTAAGTTGAAATAGAATATAATTCTATTTCTTCAAGAAAATTCTACACAATACAAATGGCTTTATATTTTTTCAAGGTACAATTGAAAAATTAACATTTAATGCAATGTTTTAGAATAAATTAATTAAATTACACGCCACCTTTTGTCATGGATAGAGATTGTCTTGTACTTAGAAAGAAACCTCTTGAAAACAACACAACAAAGTCTTCTAGTAAATGTAATAGAGTTACATGAATGGATGTTACATGAACTTTCCTTTTTATTTCTCTGCCTAGATATTTTCATATTAGCAGGAAAGTTCAAGAGATCTGTTTAATTAATTATTTTTGAGTTTAAATTAAAATTTCTTATTCATTCTTCGGATTAAAATCCTGTTTCTATAACCGGAAGTTAGCATCGTTTTATATAGAGATTGTATCGACATTAGATGAAACAAAAAAAATAATTAGAATGCTATCTTTTTAATTAGTTAATAGGGCATTTTATTTGGTAAATTATTATGCGTACATAGATACATATACACGCAGACATCATATAAATATATATGTATATATATATATATATATATATATATATATATATATATACCTCATGCATTATCCACAGCCCTAGTTTGGTGTGTTATCTTTTTTAAACTTCGTAGCAGGACTAACATAATTAATCTTAATTAGTATTAACATAATTATTATGTATTCAATTTATGTTGACCTTTTCTTGAAGATAATATAAGATGGTATTATGTGCAACATTTAAACGTTAAATATTTAAATGTCTGTTATAAATTTAAGCTTTTGATCGAGAACATAATTGATGTTGCATAATCGACTAAAAGTGGATACGTGCCGAATATTGAATTACTTTAAGAAAGGCTAAATTAGTAATTAGTAGTTAGTAGAGCTTAAAATTAAATATTATTTACATTCAAATTTAGGTACGGAAACCTAAAAATAACTCAACAGTTAATTGGAACTCTTATAAAATAATTTATATATCTGTCCGACTGTCCGTCTATCCCGCTTGCCATAGCGTTATAAAAAACTTAAAATTTAACAATGATAAAGCATATTCAACTATATCAATTTCAATACATATTATTTGCTCCCTAAAATGAAATAATCGAATTGTTTTTTTTTTATTAAAGTCTATCTGCAATCGGAAAAAAACATAGAATGTTATTTAAGGTTTCTTAAGTAGACTTCCATTTAGATTCAGATAGTTAAGATTTCAAATGTAGAGAATAATTGGTCCAGAAATGAGTCTTTCATTTTCTGTATCTGAATTAGTACTTCTTATGAAAATGTAAATGCGTATGATTTATGGATTAAAATGTAGCTTTCTATTTTACGAATGTAATTTGATTCAAAATATGTAGGATACCTTCTTGTACGTTCAAATAACGTTTTAACTGTTTAATTCTGTTGGAACTATTTTATATGAAAAAATGAAGAATTTCTCTATATTTTCTTTGTTTTTTTCACCAACTACACACAATAGAAATTACGGATGACGTATAAAAACATGACATCAGTGCTTGGCCTATTTTTGTTGTTATATATTATACACTGATTTTTGAACATTTAATAAAGTATTAAAAGTTATATTATAGCCTGTTATTTTTAAAATATACTAAGAGAAATTGAAATTTGAGTTATAAAAAAAATTAAAAGTATTATTTACATCTTAGATTTAGAAAAGCCATAAAAATTAAAATTGAAATTATTTTGTAATATTACATAAATTTATTTTTTATCATAAATATGTAAATTTTTCCTTCAAACTTTTTTCCTTGAACAGATACTTGAAATTCGCCAAATGAAGTCTTACAGTCTGGATTAAATCTCACACATAAATTTTTTCAATGTACAGGGAGACCGATTTTATAATTTTATCATAGGTATAGATTTCTGTTTAAAAAAAATGTATGTGCTAACGTTTATTATTCTTAAGGTTAATAAAATATAATTACTTATTCCCAATTTCAATAAAAAATTTAAAATCGTTCCAAATTAGGGATTAAATAAATAAACTATGACACAAAAGGAATATCAGGATTATAGTAAGTAAATTATATAAAATAAATATATTTATAAATTAGTAACTTTATAGACTATTATTTTAACACGATTACGGTGGAAGAGAAATAAAAGAAAATAAAATAATACTGATTACTTGACGTGGAAAATTAAACGATATTATGTCTTGATGTTGAATATATTTGGCGATAATTTCGTAGAAATTCATTATTGATATTTAAATGAAACTACGTGATGTAGTATTATTTCTACTTTCTTTAAGTTCTTTACCACGACCTAGGTATCGTTGTATTACAACATCTTCAGATGGGCTATTGGCAAAGATTCTTTGCTATATATATATATATATATATATATATATATATATATATATGTATATATATATATATATAAATATATACACACATATATATATGTATATATATATATATATAAATATATACACACATATATATGTATATATATATATATATATATATATATTTATATTACAACATCTTCAGGTCGGCTATTAGCAAAGATCTTTGCTAATGGCCCACCTGAAGATGTTACACGAAACCTAGATCATGGTAAACAACTTAAAGAAAGTAGAAATAATACTACATCACTAGTTTCATTTAATTGTGGATATTATGTCTATTTAAAGATTTTATATTTCGTGTGTGATTATTATCTGTTACAAATTATTCATAGTGTTTACTCCTAAGGGACCTTCAAAAATTATCAAGGTTAGGTTAGTTTATTTAGGCACCGTTATCGAATACTACCAAAGCACTGAACCCATTTAGCTTTTATTAGATCATTTTGGCCGAGAAGTATAAGTACTCGAAACATGTCGAAAAGATAATATAACATTAGAATAGATAATATAACATATTGAACGTAATTTCAACATAAGATGGAGAAGATGAATTTAAGTGTCTCTGAATCAGAGATTTTCTTGCCGAAGAAATAATTGAAGAGTTCCAAATTCATGTGTACCGAATAATAAAAAACTTGAATTAAAAATAAATTTTATATTAGCGATAAAAATGTATGTCAAAACAGATGATATAATAATATAATGTTTTAGTACTCACTTACGTATTATTGCCTTTCTCTTTTATAATAAAGTACCATACAATGAGGTACCGTTATAATACAAATTACACAAAAGCAATAACACAGCTTCATTTGTTCGTTATTGTAAATGTGAAACCAATTTAGGCATATTTTCATAGACGTCATAAAAAGCTTATAATGAAGATTTCAAACTCACATTTCTCCGATTCAGAACAGGACAAACGGGGACAAATTGCGAGAAAGTGGACGCCAAACATAAACGATGTTGATTCGGAATAGCTGAATAAAAATAAACGCGAAGAAAAGTTACAAAATGGTGCATTTGGATAATTAATGTGACCGTGAATGACTACTCTAATTTTTATGTATAAATCAGAGAACAGATGCTGTTTATACCCATCAAGTACACGAGTGAATCATAAAGGACTTTGCAACGACAAATGATGCTAAACTATTTAACGACTATTTTCATAAACTACTTGTGATTATGAAATCGTTAGAAAATCTGAGTTTACGTATGGATAATATTTTTAAAACCATGATTATTTCTATAACGTAGAAACATAAGTTTGGACAATTCAAAGATTTGTAATAAATGCAACCCCCGCATTTACAATAAATCTGAAATTGAAAACACTATACCCACTATGAAAGCGTACTTATTTTTGTAGCAATATTATTAAAAAATTTGAACCAATCTTCTGCCACTTCAAATTGTGTTACAATTTCTCATTTAATTAAAAAAAAACACACCTCAGTAAAATCACTTATGGAATTCAATTTCAGACGATCCAGCTTGAGGCATGACAGGTTGGTAAAATGCGTCATGGTAGTTGGCGGCCTAGTAGGCAAATGACAGCCTTCGAGTGTTCTTCACTCGAAAGAACGGTGGTTTACTTCCACGCAAAAGAGACTCTAATAAGTAAACGTTAAAAGTATAATTGGGTTTAAGTGTATGTTAAATACAAGTAGCAATGATGGTCAAGGTACAGAAAATACGAGTACAAGAAAGCTATAATACCAAAAAAGATAAGGAAATTTTATTATTAAAAAAATGCAGGTTTGTATCCTGCTAAAATTCAACATGATAGAAGTCTAATAAATAGAGTTTTATGCTATGTTTTAACATATTGAATACAAGATAAACATTATTTTTATTAAACTTTAAAAAATTGTTCTTCCATTTCGGCCTAATATTTCTTATTTTTGCTTATCAAACTATTGCTATCGTTGTACATATGATTACATATGTAACATATTAGAACACTACTTATATTTTAAGGAAAAAAATAATTAAGTCTTGATTAGCATGCCTTTAAAGCCATAGGCGCTAAAGCACTTATTTAAATATTTCAAACGAATCAACAAATGACGTTCAAAGACCAATGAATATTTCGCAATAAACCTTTTTCTCCCTTGGATAGTTAAAAAATTGCCCATAGTATTTATTTAACAACCAAAACCTACGTAATGTGTAGCTAAAGAAAACTATTTCAAAACGTAGCTTCATAAATTTGTACCTATCTGTATTTTCATGATAAATCAAATGAGTCTAAACTCAACGAGTTTACTCCTCATTACTAAAAAGTTATTATCACCATCTTCCGGTTTCACCATTATATTCTATCTTTGTAAAATAGTAAATTTATATCGCTTTTAAGCGTGTCTTGTTTCGTTATTATTAGATCTGTTTCATTCAAATCTGATCACACGCCCTGTACTATTCAGAGTAGAGAAATGCTATGATGTATTCTAATAAGGTTTTCATGCAACTATACCCTTACAAATAAAAAATAATCATCCAGATTTCGGAATACGTTTTGCACAAAATGTGAAACTTAAGTGAAAAAATAGTGTTGTATTTAAACAAGTGGAGTCTCAAAGTGATGAGGTCAGTAAATATTTTACCATTTTCTTTATTTACCTCAAATATGGCACAGTGGCTTTTGGATGGCAATTTATATTTTCTATTTCAGATAACACTAAAAAATCATGATGGATTTTTTTTTTCTAAATGAGAATACACTCTTGAGCTTTGTATGTATTCAACATCTGTTCATCTGGTAGTAGAATCGCTTTACACTATACTTATGTATTACTTATTTCCACTGACTATTAACAATGACGTGTAATGCCAACTTTTTATGTAAATTTAAGCCAAGGCTATATAGATGGGACCCCTTAAATTAAGTTCGACGTAAATGAAAAAAATGTCGTCGCCGTAGTGTGTTGATCACAAAGGCTTTTACATACGTTTCGTACGGCTTTTGACTGCGCGGACGGACCGCGGAAATCCGGTTTCGGCTCCTAGCAGCTCCTCGAGCGAGACTAAACTGGTGTTCTAGTTGGCTATAAGAGATTTCTCTCGTAGCAATAAGTTCACCATATGTATGAACTCTATATATTAAAGTGCATAACTAAATAAGTAAAAAGTTTGATTGAGATTTATATAGAATATAATATTTATAGCATTAGTTCATATACGTAATTATTTTTTATATATCAGTAATGTTAAAATTAGATAAACAATTAAAGCTAAGATACAGATTGTTCAGTGGAAAAAAAGTATTTACATTGCCAACAGCCAGTAAGTAGTTAAGGGTATAATGTATATAGCTCAAGTGAATAGCAAGTAATATATTCATCAATAGGTGGAAATATACATATATATATATATGTATACACGTGTGTGTGTTTGTGTGTACATATATAATCACTTTCGTATGAACAAAATTGTGCAAAACTATTAATACTGATTACTTCACTTAATTATCGTGCATAAAACATTAACGTTATTACTTAGATCCCAGATCCATTCAAATGTGGAGTTTTAAAACTGGTTTTGTTTTGACGGATAAAAATCGTATTTTTGTAAAAAAAATTGACGGAAAAACACGAAATTAACATTCGGTTATTTGCCAATGTAGAAAAATAATTTATGGAAAATTTTTAATATTTTACAGTTCTTCCAATTAATATAATCCCATTCATAAACCATAACTATAATTCATTATTATGAAGAACACTTGCTCTTGTTATAGCTTAATTTTTAACAATTTTACGTCGATAACTTATGTGGACCCATTGATTTGTTTGTACTATTACATGAAAAAATTATTATAATAGCATTACGTCACTGAGCATCTCTACGGGAAAAACTTTCCTATTACACAGTCATGCGTTCGTTCACCCCGAAACAATTTATTCCCGTCGAGATATCCGAGAGTTTCATTTGTTTCAACATAAACTCGCGTTAGTAGTAATCCCAGTTTTGAAGTACATTTATAGTTTATACTCGAAGTTGACTTTATTTGAAATAAAGTTACAAAGAATGTATATACTGGTTAACTCAGCGATAGGAAATTTACCAAAGTTTTTATTAAGAAAGTTTCACTCAGTTATTATGTTCCGTTATAAATTATTTTTCACTTGTTTAGTACATTTAATTTTACACAACTAATTTTTCACTTGTTTGTTATGTTTCGTTAGGAATTATTTTTCACTTTTATAATATTAAAGCAAAATGCTTTTGCAAAAGATTTATGACAGCGTCTTCTAAAAAGCTAAGTATTATCCAAAGTTGAAGTATCTATAGCAAGCAAATTAATGATCACCGAAGGATTAAAATTATGTAAGGATTATTTCGAATTTCTTATAATGATAACATCTCAACTCTTTGTTCAAAGACTAATATTTTGACATTAGACGGTCAAGAAAAAAATTGTGCCTACTTTTAGATAATATCGCAAAGTAAAAATTTTTCCTTGTTTAAATGGATCATATTATTGTCGATAATTGTTACCCTTGGCGAGATTTTAGCTCAATTTCAAAATATTACGTGGACATAGCGATAAATTAAGTCCTGTTAACCAGGACTTAATTTATCGCTGTGAGATTAAATGTTTTCTTTTGATGAAGAGAGAGGATGGTAACACTCTATTTAAACTAGATTACCTGTAAACAAACAAGAAACAAGTCTTGTGAAAGCCTCTATATTCTAGTATGCAGAATAATAGCAGAATATGAGCAAACTCTGCATAGGTACAAATATATAATGAGCAAAATATAATACTTTTTGTCTCACTCTTCAATAACATTAATGTTTTTACAATGTTTTTCAAACTTAGAAGTCTAAAGTACTTAACCAGTATTCTTCTATTTCTGAGATTCGAACTTAACAATAGCCAACTTATTTGTTCACTCTACACATTTTAATTTGTAACTTGGTTAATGTTGTTATCAAATAAGACAAACAATTCTATTGGGTCCGGCTAACTTAAACAGATAAATAAATTTAATACATAATAGTCTATATGCTACTACCAAAAAGCAACAGACTGAAATACGAGACAAAATTTTTAAAAAAATTCTTAAGTATCAATACTTAGATTAGATTCAATACAAGCTGCAACAATACAATAACGCAATATCATAAAATTGCAATACAATATAATAAAATTGTTTACCAATGCTGAATGGAACATAACACTTTCGCAAAAAGGACATTCTGTAAAGAAACAGTTAAAAAATAACTTTATTCAAAACCGCAACTAACGTTTCCAGTATTTTCTTTTTTATTTTGCAAGATTCCAATTAAATTTTTGCTTCCAACATCGCACGTTTTCGGTCTGGCAGCGAGCAATGAAAGATCTGCTTCGTGCCTCGTGCTTGAAAATATGGCTCCAACGGCTTACAATATTTTCTATGTTATTACTTTTAGTTCAATAGCTTTTAGTTACAAAAATTAAAACAAATTAAATGATATTAATTAGTATTTTTTTAAATTCGATAACCCCAGAATACTATTATAATTTCAATATATAAATCTGTTTAGTTTTTACAACGCAATACTCAAATATACAAATTCATACTTAATAATTGTAAAGGTGCCACTGGAATTACATGAAAGTGATCTCGCATTGCATTTGAAATTAAACTTTGAAGTATATATTGTGGTACAAAAGTAAAAATTAAATTAAATTAATATTTAATTAAATTATTATTTAATTAAATATTTTAAGCAATATTTTACTCCTTATTAACAAATCGCGAAATCATCTTTTATATCTTTATACCATTTTCTTTCAGATACTTTTCATCGTCTTGTGAAATGTAGTTTAAAAGAATATATTATTTAACAATCCTTTTGCCATATTTTTCTTCATGTGTTCCAATGCATATAATTCTATACGTTTTATTAATTTAAAATCTCATAATACTGTAGATTTTTCACGTTATTTATTCAAAAAACACTCTCATGGAATAAACTAATTTATTATGTTTTTCTTTCCACTTCTATTTACATTTTCTCTTTTTCACTTAAAATGTATGGGGCTGTAATATGATGACAATTTATTAAATTTCATTTTATAGCTATCATTTTGAAAAAATCCACACCTTTTTGAACTAATACAACTAACTGAGCTATAATTTTAATATTTAGGTTGATGTGATCAATTATGTATAACCTCGATAGTAGAATGAGTATTTCTAATTCATATTTACTATTGTTATAATAGTATTAAAATATCTGATTATAAAACAAATTTTAGCTTTGTTTCGGAAAGTACACTAAAACATTTTATATCAAAATCGTCAATTCGTAATTATTCACGCTTTTTTTTCACTGACTCATAGATAAATCTTTCATAGATCCTAGAATCTTTAAATCTGGTGACATATTCGGAGTACGGTGAGAGTTTTCCGCGATAAATTCATATCTCTGTATTATTTTGTCATGTGATAGGATATATAAAATCACTACAAATTCCTCTTTGTGTAACTCTGTTTGCCAAAGAGGTAAATATTTGAAAATTATCCAACTATCAGATATTCTAATACCACGGTCAAGTCATGGATAGGAAAGTCTTTCTGTCACTAAAGTGTAAGATCACAATTGCTACGCTAACAAAGCTAGGGGCAAATGTTAATTGTTATATGAAATTAGAAATTTAACAGGGCGACAAACAAATAATGGCTGTGATAAGCCTACTTCCGAACTGAATTTACAATAAATCATTGAAATGTTGTTATTGTAAATTCAGTTCGGAAATAAATTGTCTCATTTGAATTCCTTTATCTTTTGTTTTTTTCTTAAATTAAAAAAAATACCTAACATTTTATTAAACTTAGTCTAAATAAAATGTATTTAGGTACTAATTTCTATGTGTAATCTTCATTTAAAAGTTGGTTTGCTTTTCTCTTTCCCCTCACGGTGGAGGAGTGCCTGTCACTATCTTCTGTTTCCATTACTATACCTTTCCAGCTATCTGTGACTACAGTACTCGTCTAAATACGTCGAATGAGCTTAAACTCAGTTAAAACTACTCAGTTAAACTCAGTTAAAACTACTCAGTTTTCATAATTGAGGACTTCTACCACCAACTTTTGGCTCCATCGCCAGACGCTGGCTACTATTTATAACCAAAAGACTCATTAAACAAATGTGAAATTAGCGCAAACAAGATAAATCTGCTCCTCGCCATTGATATGTTTTTCCCAGCTTCTTCCCTAGACCCTTGTCAGCATTTTTGACCATTGAACTAGTCAAGGCAAATCATATAACTCTAAATTCTGACCCTAAATCTTGATGAATCTACTTCTTACTCGAGGTATTCTGTCACCACCTTCCAGCTCCATCATTATGCCGTGGCTACTATCTCTGACCAAAAGTACTCATTAAGATATGTGAAATGAGTTCACGCTCAATATCATTTTTCTCAAAGTGGCCTTATCCTCTAATCTATTCCTTAGGATATTTCCGGAGTCCATTATGAATACCTAACTATTCTGTATAGAGCCAATCTAAAATAATTATCTTTCAAACAAAAAAAAGGTATGAAAATTGTGGTAAAATACGTACGCGTCGAATTGATAACCTCTGTCTTTTTTGAAGTTGGTCAATGATATAACTGACTGCAGAATTGTTTATAAATCAACTGAGTTTAAATTTATTTATTTATTGCTATTATTTTTATTAATACTTTAAAGCGTAATAATAAATAATGATACGATAAAACAGAAAGTACTCTTGAATTACCAATAACTATTAATATTTTATTACAAAATTTGAAGCTTAACTTGTACTGCAAACATATAAGTATACCTCAATTTTACCTTTAAGCATAGCTATAATGATTTATATGCAATTTTTGTTTAGATATAAAAGAAAAACAAATTTAACAAAATATTTTTATCTTTTGTATGTGTCAATCCTGTACACTGAAAATTTATCTGACCTAGTATTATCCAGTTTACAAATAACACAGCGTATTATGGCCTCAAATACTAATCAAGCCCCAGATATGAAGGGACCATTTGCGCAATGGATACCAGCTGGGTAGCATTGAGGTCGTCGATCGACTCCGGCTCCATCATCAAACCCTTGTCAACATCTGTAAACAATGAACTCATCAAGTCAAGTCAAATTACCTAAATCCTGACCCCAAACCTTAATGAATCTACTTCTTCCTCGAGGAATTCTGTCACCACCTTTCAGTTCCATCATCAGACCTTGAACACTAACTTTGACTAAAGTGCTTATAAAGACTTGTGAAATGAGTTCACGCTCTAGAGCAGCCTTTTTAAATACATCCTCAGTTCTGTAAGTCCGGTATAAAGAACGTACAATTGTACCAAATTTTAGTCACGACAAATTTTAACTTTGAAAGTTTACACCATCGTGAGAAAGAATATTTTATTGGCGTTAACAAGACTTCTACGCTTCGTCTCATTTTGACTGTTTGTGCAACTCAATATATGATGTACATTTTTCTGTAAAATTATTTCCCTGTCTGTGTCTAAGCGCAATATGTGTGTAAGCGTTTGTAAATGTAGGCACATGTGTGTATTCGTGTGCATGCGAGCGTGAATCCCAGCGTATATCGCGTTTTTTTCTATATCCTGATGGAATAAAATTAAATACTATTCAGATTATATCAAAGAAAATCGCATAATAATATCCCTTTATTTTTTACACAGGAAATACATTGAACCTAGAAATAAGTAAATTTTGGGTCCTAATAGTGGATAAACTTATTCAAGGTGATTGAGTTATTTATTACCACTCCCGTCTTAATACTAAAAACAAATCACGTACGTTATGAAGAACCTATGCACATTTCTAGGTTGTACCGTGTCAGAAAAAAAAAATTATTTCGATAAGGCAGATATATTAACTTTTTGTTTCATGACATTTTGGTAATTTTATATGTATTCTTTTTGTTTCCAGATAACTTATTGCGTATTTAAAGTTCAATTCCAACTTATTTCCTCTGAGCGCTTGCAATATTCACTAAGTCTGTAATAAACCGATACTACTCAAGATTGCTCCAAAAAGTAATTTCCGATTATTATAACTCAATTACCAGGAAGTCTATAAACATACTTGTACTAATATTATCACCTAAACGTAATCGAAATACGTGATACGCACAGCTATCTGAACGTATAATTTAGTCTGATAATACATAAAATTTATCGTTATTATTTTTGATAAATAAAGAAACAAATCTATAACCATAACCAAAAACAGTACCATTACAATACTATACAAAATATTATACATCATGAAATACTTAATATGAGATTATAATTATTTATTTGTCTACGATAACGCCCCTGGCGTTATTGTTAAGTTATTAGTGAACTTAATTATGAAAAATATATTGATTACGCAAAAATTTATAAAGTAAAGAGAAACAGGTTTTGGACTTAATTGTATAACTATTTTTAAATTTATTTCTCATTTAAACCACCAACGACAAAGCGGCAATAAATATTTAAAAAAATTAATAAAGTAGTTATCTAAAAGTATTATCACAATTGGCTATGCAAAGAATACATAATAAAATTCATTCAACTTCTTTTAAAAAAAAAATTACGATAGAAATTACTTACCAACGCATTTGTAAAACATCTGAAGAGATACAACTTTAAAACCTATTTAATTTATTAATTGTAGGCCAGATTTTATACACATTGGACTTATGCAATTAGAAATCACATTCCAGTAAAACATTTAAAGGCGCATATTATTTATATAAATTCGACTTCATTGAGAATAGATTATAATAATCGGAGACATTTTTAATCCAAGTATTTTATTAATAATTACCGAATTTTTAAATTTTCAATAGCTGAAGATAAGGCCCTACTATCCTAATCGCAGGACATTGCTTACTTGTAGTATAAAATTGACTTCACTTACTTTAATTTTTTACTTTGATTGTATATACAAGAGACTCGTTAGTGTGTCATGTTATAAATGAGGTGAAAAGTATTTGTTTTCTTTTTAATTTTTGAAGGTAATACAAAAATATATTATTTCTGTTAAAAACTTAAAGTTTTAAATTTTTATTAATATTAGAAAGGCCAAATGCAAATTAAAAACATTTTACTTTACTACATTACTTTACTACATTTAACATGTTACTACATTTTTATGTTAAAAATATTTTTGTGTTAAATAATATGAAAAATTTATCCTTCATAAAGTGTGCAAGAAATATTTGTCGTATGCTCCACATATAAATATATAAATTTTTATCAACGACTAAATAACATTGCTAAAGTATGAATATTATAAACTTGAATACACTTTATATCCTAAACTTTCACTATTTTGGAAGTTTAGTTTCAAGAAACTCCTAATACTTATATTATGCCAGCGAAACAAGATTGAAATTGGTCGAAATAAGTAACAAAGAGTCCTGGTGAATTTTATTTCTTTTTCCATTAAATAAAAAAAAATACTTTTACAATAATATACTTCAAACAAAAACCATGCTAGTTTCTATATTACAAAACAGTTTAACCATTCAGAAAGCTACTTTGTCTATGCTGCCATAGAAGGACATGTCGTCACATGAATCTAACATGCTTTGTTAATTACAGTCGATATCCACCGAAATAAAAGTCGTTAACTGAAGATTACGTAACTAATTTGAATGTAAGTGCATTATGTACAAAATACATATTATTCCATCAAAAATATTATTTTAAAAAGGGACAACTTGCTTTGAAAAATTAGCAGTAAGAAGTAGTGAGACTAGAAATAGTTAAGAGTCGATAACTCAGAGTTTTATATTCAATGGATGCAGACTCTATTTATAATCTCAAATCTAGTCTTCACAGGTTCCATATTTTCATTCCAAGCAATGTTGGAATTTAATAATCACTTTACTAGCCCTTTAATTGTCATTAAGGTACCATTTAACATTTTCTACAAGTTGGCTTGATCCTATATTAGCAATATACACACAAAAATATGTTTCTCTAAGTATTCGAATTTTTAATAAAAACACTATCGTACTGATGAAGTTTGTGCGTAATAAAGAGACTTATATATTCATGACGAATGGCATTTATGTAGTAATATGAAGTAAAACAATAATGAGTTTATTACTATAACTATAAGTTCTGACCCACATTAGGTAAATATAGGTTTTATTTAATTTTTTATAACACCACAAGAGAAGCAAGGCCACAGAAACTTACTGTAAATATATAAGTAAAAATAAACATTATAGATGGTAAAAATTGTATCTCTGTACCTACGCCAAATATAGGAGAGGCTGATGATTTTTTTAAATTCTTTTAACTAAAAAACTCAAGCAGTACTAAAAGAAAATAGAGCGCTCTTAATTATCTAATCGTATACTAAAAACCTTTGCTTTTAAAAAATCAATATTTAAATGATCTGCCTTTTCTATTTTCATGTGTTTTATCATTACTCGAGCCATTAAAGTTAAAGGCAGAGAAGATGGAATGATTTCATACTAATAACTATCTGTAGCAAAGTTCTGCAAGAACTTGGTTGCTCTTGTCTCACTACTTCATTTACAGCTAACTTCTTAAATAGGAAATTAAACTTCTTTCACAGTAATGTTTTCAATGTGATATTTATTATCGAGGCGTCTGGATTCAACAGAGCAGTGAACTTTGCTTAAAATGTATAATAATATTTCAAATCCATAACACGTAAAATGGGATTACTTGAACTCAAGATAATGAACCCAAGGTTACGTAAAATTTTACGCGGTAGTTACGTAAAGAAAACATTAAAGAGAAGTTGACATCGTGCGTGAGTCACGTATACTACCTGATTCGCAGCCGTTACCCAACACGCGAAAGGTTGGCGTGAGTAATGGCTTCAAGCTTGTGAATCGCACCGCGCTGAAAGATTAAAATACGTAGCAATATATCGACTGAATGTTAAATGGATTCGATGTTTGGCAACGGTTTCAGAGTATTTTAGAAGCTTTTTAAGAGTAATAGTTAAACTATAGATCTTCTTGCAATTTCCAAATACAAACTAAAGTTGTTCATCACATTAGGATTTTTAAATGGAAAGAACGTGAAATGAAATGAAGGAAAAAGTAAAAATGTATCGTCAGATATTATCATGATAAAAATGATCATAATTTTGAATAAACTTCAAAATCAGACCCTCGTGTAGTCTCTCGATTTCATTAACTTTAAGGTATAACCACGACGATATAAATTTTTTTAAAGTATTTTACAAGGTATTTTCCAATTTTGTTTTTCAAAGAGAATATTCTTCAGTAGTATCATTGCAATACCGTTTTGCTACTATAGAAGTAAGTGTAGTGTATGATATAAAAACGATGTTAGGAGGGTAAACAAAAGTTTAAAAAGACACTTTAATTAATGTTATTTTATTGAGTTATATACACACACACACACACACACATATATATATATATATATATATATATAAATATATATAAATATTATAGATCCAGGATTTTTCTACGCATCATTGACACATTTCCGGAAAAGCTCTTGTAATAAAGAGTTAGCTGCTGCACTATAGGTGGAGTCCCATGGAATATAATAAAAAATGTACATTTTGCCTAAAAATATGTATGTATATGAATGCATATTTGACCTATACTAGGTATGCATTGCGGGTTAAGGAACGCGTATGTGATGATACCACAGTTTCAAAAAAATAAGAATATACAGATGTGCTTCACAAAATATATTACCAATATTATTTATCTTCGGAAATGTTTAAGATATCACTACGAAAGAAAAATTAAGTTTTTCCCAGGATTATCGGCAACATTTTAAATTCACATCAATAAGTCTAGTAATTTTCGGGTTAAATCTGTTCCTACGGAGAGCAAGACAAACAATCAGACATTTTCATCATTAAAGTTGTTTTAGTAATAGAATATATACTACCGGAGAAAGCATTAAAAAGGGGAAAATTGTATACAGGTACTTAAATTTATTTATATTAATTAAGTACGTTAAGAGAACAAAAGAGAAAAGTTATATTTTTAAAAATGTTTATTTTATATGTTTATGGACGCAAACAATTAAGCGGCTTTTTTCTCCAGTATGACCTTCAAACTCAGACGATTCAATTTATTTAGACTTATATGTAACCTTTCTTTACTTATACGTAATGTAGCAAAGGAGAAAAACTATGAAAAACGACATAAGAAATGATCATATGATTAGGTTATATATCAAAGAAATTTAATTGGGATAATAATCTCAAAAATCTTAAATAAGTAATAAATTTACGTCAAGAAGGTTAATCTTGTAGACATAAGAAACTTAAAAAATATTGTCACTTTTCAATAGTATAATATTAATATTAGCATTCTATAATAGCAGAATGGGTAATGGTGTAGGCAGGTGGATTATGGAATATAAAATAAATACACTAGAATAGCATAACTAAAAACACATGAAAAAACCCAAAATATATAAAAAGAAAAATTAAATGTAATGAAGGGAAAGACGTTTGTCGGAATAGCTACATAATTGCTTAGAACTTAGTCGCTACATAATTATGTACCTTGTACTTGTGTGGTGTATATATAGCAATTCATAAATAATTATAACCATTATCCTATTTCATTCAGCGAACAATTTTGACCTTTGACCTTTGACCTTTTGGTCTATCGTATTAAAAATATTAAATGATTATGTACTTGCAAGCCAATTATATAAATTATCCCACAATTTTCGTCAATAAAATAATCCTAATTGAGCCTCTTCAATTTTCGTGTATAAAAATAAGTAATCATTTATTCTTACTCATCGAACCGCAGGCAATTCATATTACCTGATCGTGTAATGATGATAACATTTAACAATTATGTGGCAATTTAGAACCTCTATATGTCTACCAATTTAAAGAGATCACGTTTTCTGTCATTGAAAGCTACTCTGCTGGGCCGTTAAAACATAGATACGAGAAACTATAGTTTATATTGTGCGCAAATTAAATTGTTAATGACAATATTGAAATTTAACCTATTAAGCGTATAAAATAATTACTCCCTTCGAAATTCTGGTGGAACGACTGGGCAGAATGGTTATTTTTAGCAATATTTTTTAGGATAATTAGAAAATTGAATTGTTAACACCCAATACTTATTTTATATTACGTACTCACTAATTATTAGTCTGAATTAAAAACTGATGTTATTTACAAATGTTCAATTATAATAAAATGTATTTTCCAAATTATAACATTTTTAATAAGGTTTGTGCTATCATCATTCGGTTACAATGAGTATACTTACATAACTTTTATATTTAACGAGTCATTAAACCTAAATCAATAAACATTAGTCTCACAGACTACGTGATTCCAACATCTTCGCCGTCTAAGTATCTTCCCGGTACATCCCCGCCCCGCCACGTTCAGTACCTTCTTTATTGAGGGAATCAGTGACCAGTGCATGGTCATCGCTTACGCACTTATTTTAATTTCCTAGATTTTGCGAAATATTAGCCTCTCAGACTAATGTGTGAAAATTACGTGTGAAAAGTGATGTAAGGTAAGTTATGAATTATTGTTTTTATTATTTATATTCTGTGTCAGTAATTAATTGTAAAAGATACACAATGACTTTTTTAAGCTTTGTATACTATTATTTAAATGATATTTTATGTTCTGTGTTTGATAAGACGTCGTCCGTGGTAGCCGGAATAGAAATATTATCATAAACTTTGACGATGATTTCTCTGAGCGATCGCAGCCGTGCGTGGGCATCACAACAAAACTTTAAGTCCAACAAACTAGAAGTCTAGGTACGGCATACATTTATGACAAAATAAACATAGGTGGGCAACCACTCCACACGCCCGTTCAGCGTCCGCACATCAGCTCGAAACATTGTTTACACAGCAGCTTGTAATTCATATAAATGCTGAAATTGAGATGAAAAAAGGGAAGTACAAAAAATTTACTCATGCGAATTCTTCAACTTCAGCAAGTGAAATAAAAGCTTTACACAATCTTTCCCTTCAATTAGCTGCTACAAAAAGTAATCACTTACCAACTAGAATGTTATTCGACACTAAAGGAAGCGGAAGCATTTTCAAAGTATGTATGAGTGCTAAGATATTTGACTTCCTGCTAAGATACTATCGGTTTGACAACAGAGCTGCCTGAAGAGAAAAGGAGCATTGGATAAGTTCACACCAATTAGAGTTTTAGAAATAGTTCATTAAAAATTGTGAAATATTTTACAAGTCCAGCTCATATCTTACAATGATGAATAATTAGTTGAATTCCGATGTCGCTGCCTATTTCGAATGTACAGGTATGTACATATAATAAACCAACAAGTATAGAACCAAGATTGCAATGGTTGGCGATTTAAATTCAAAATATGTTTATAATGCCGACCCAAAATTTGGGTAAAAGTACAAACTGTAGCGAAAATGTTCCTCTTGCCACATTTGTTGTGAAACAATTTGTGGGCCTGTCTACGGTACAAATAAAAATATAACCATGGACAACTGGTTCACTTCTGTACCACTTACTTCAGAACTATTTCAGACTCCTTACAAACTCTCAATAGCTGGCAAAATATTACTGCTTATTTTAATAAGCAAAAGATACTACCAGAGATGAAAAACACAAAAGCTAGGAATATCGGGATTTCAATGTTTGGTTTTGATGCTGAAAAGACCTCAGTCTTATATAAACCTAAATCCAACAAAGTGGATTTTCTTCTATCAAAAGCACACGATCAGCCAGATATCAACTCCAACATGAATAAGCTTGAAATCATACATTTCTACAATAGTACCAAACGAGCCGTCGATACTATCGAGCAGATCTGTTCAGGCATGAGTAGCAATCGCAAAACGAATAGATGGCCTCAATGCATATTTTATAACATTTTGAACCTATCCACCATCAATATGTACGTATTTTATGTATCCAACGTGGCTAGACAACGGGAAAGGCCAATAAAACGTAAAGCTTTTGTGCAAAGCTTGCCCGATGGCCTCGTAGCACCGTGGTTGCGGGATCGATACGAAACTGTGACTTTGAGGAGAGATATCAGGGTGAGCATCAAAGATATTGTTAAAATTCAAACTGTCATGTCGAGTATTACTCAAACATGGCAAATAAAATGCCAAAATTTGCGCAGTTTGCTTGTATCAGAAGCATAGGGTAACCAAAGTTACATGCCACTGCTGCAGAAAAGTCATTCGTGGTGAATACACCGTTCAGTTTGCAGTGAGTATAGGGAATAACTATTTAAAGTTTGTTGTAGATTTTAAGTAAATTCGATAAACATAAAGGATATTTATTCAATTATAACTATAACATTCTAATAATTATTTTATTAATAAATGCTTTGGTTCAGAAAAATATTGAGATTTTATTTCGTTAGTCATTATAAGTAATATTTAATTACGTGTAAGTATAACTCGAGAACATGTTTAATGAGGTGGGGTTAAACATTAATTGCCAAGAAATGGTCAGGGGAATCAGTTTTATATTGTGACACAATACGTAAAGCTGACCGCTCAAATTCTTTGCTAAATAATTATTTTACTATCAAAGTATTACTAGAAAATTAGTTTACTATGAACCCTGGTTCTTTTTAATTAGCAATATATCATTTTTTATCTGCCAACCCCAGACACTTGACTGCCGACGGTCAATCAGTGAGGAGGTCAAACGATAATATTAAATATGACACATTATATAATTTTAAAAACATAAGATGGCAGTAGTGATGTTCATAATGAACGTTTTTCAAAACATAGTCTTTCATTTCTAAAGGCGTAGCGTCGGGGAGTTAAAATGCAATGGCAACAATATATCACCCGAGCACATACAAGCAATTTTAATTTGTCTTTGCCGAGACTATATACCTCATCAGCTATAACCCAACATCCAAACCCTTCAACTTCCTTATTAACTTTTTTAGATATCGCGGCGGAACTAAATTAATATGTGTGTACTGTTAAAGAAGAAGAACTAATCGAACTAGTTTGCCTTTAGCTACTATGCCTTTACTTGAATACAGTATAAAAGGGTATCTGTAACTCATTAATTGAATTTTCAATTGGCTTTATATAAATGATTGAAGTTAAATATTTGCGAGAGTGAGACCAGTTATATATTTGTAAGTTAAGTCTTCAAATAAATGAATATCCTTTACTGAATATAAATTGTATTAGCCCCTGCGTGAAATTCGCTTTATTTGACATTGAAAATTCAATCAAATATGTCAATTTGAATAATTCAAATTGACGTATTTGATCGAGGGACTATTGGTCTTCTTATAGTAATTTTTAAATAGACTTGACGTCTTTACCACAAGTATATTTAAAGATTACCATTACTGAATTGCAAAAAAATTTTAATTTGAAATTATACATTGTCAAACTCTGCACATACTGCGTTCACATCTTCAGTTAAAAATAAATTGTTTAACATTTTTATTTATTTAAAATTCAATGTAATCCAATATTGTGTCCCAAATCTCATTCCAGTCAAAGATTCTACTGCCTCTACTTACGTTACCTACATAACATGTAATAAAACTAATCTATAAAAAAAATTTGGAAAAACGCAGTCAAAGAAAGTGAATTTTTTATACAGAAAACGCTGCCGAGGATCTTTTTTTTAATTTCTGGCCAAAAGTGTATATGTCAAATGTAATCAGTAAATCAGTAGATTATAATAATATATTGACTTTCATATACTTGTCAATAAGTGTTTAACCTTCAAAAGCACATCCAGATATCAAAGATCATCAGCTCGTAAGTTTTATTTTACTGCAGTATAAGGTAAACTGGTATATCGACGGAATAGAGAAGAAAAAATTTACGCTTAAATCTTAAGTGACGATTACGAAGCTCGACTCTTAACGTAAGTAGTATGCCTGGGTGAATTTGATATCCCCACCCATTCCTGAAGCAGTCAAATGAATAGAAAATATATCTAGACTGGTTACATCTCGCGATACTGCATTACACAATGTGAGTGCACAAATAAACGGGTAAACGCTATAGAAACGCTCTAGACAGTGAAAATAAACTATGGCATTATCCCCTCACGTAGCAGTCAGGAGTTTTAAGTGTTGCCAAACTCAACATGGAGGGTTTATCAGTTATGTTTTAATCAATTAAAAAAATGCACGAACAAAACCAATTCCCGACGGAGTCAAAGGGAATTATATCCCACCACATACATTATAAAATTGAAAGGAAATAAATAAGGATAATATTAGTATGTTTTTTAATACAAAGACCGATTAAAATTTTTCATATTTCATCTAGCATAAGGATGTCAACAATTTCATACGGAGATCAGATGACCGCGTTCGTTCCAAGAATACTACGGACCAAAGGATTAAATAAAGCAACGATAAAGTCGATATCATGAAAATAATAAGAATGCCATATGACAAATCCTAATAGTGTTCTGATAGATTTCAATAATATGACTAGGAAATGTGAGATGATTATCGATAATTACACCGAGATCCCACAGGGATAAAATTCTTTCAAGGGTAGTGCCGCTTAGCTGATAACCATGCACAAGGAGGACACGTTAGCGAAAGTATGTCATCATTGCACATTTGCTTATATTAAAATATTACTTATTGCTCAAACTCCGTTAGAATACTAAGTTCATATTACGTAGGGACAGCTCATTGAGGACTATCAGTTCGGTTACTGATACTTAAAGATAGTTTTAAATCATAAAACAGAAGACAACGAGCAATACTAATAACAAAAGGCAAGTCTTTTATCATAATGAGAAACAGAAATGGACCTAAATTAATATCTGGCTGATACCAGATTAAGTAACATAAGACCGAGGCCACAATTATTTACGAGCTCGGAAGTAATTAGCGAAAATGTTTACTAGAAAGAAAGACATTCCTGCCTCCGCCAATTGGTCCAGTAAAATATCCTTGCTGACTCAGTCAAATACCTTTAATGTAGGTTATATATAAGATACATTATAATTTTTTTACTTATTTTTTATAAAGAAGTAAATAAAATTATGTGATGTATTATTATATATACTTTATTTAAATTCTTAAGTAGATATAATATACATCACGTAGTTTCATTTAGTTGTGGATAAACATTAAGTGCTGATAAATTTTTACTAATTTAATGCCAAATATATTCATTAATTATTTTACTTTATTCGGTTTTCCTTATCATATGCTTACGACGTGTATAACCTACAATATTATCTATTATATTACCTACAATATATATATACACCTACAATATTACTCAGAAATTTGAAGCCTCTTAAAAGTCTGTGATGATACCTAAAAACACCGGACTGCAAGTTTTACCTCAAAGCATGCTTTGTTATCACAATAAATAAGTCATAGGGGCGTACTATTAAATTCCCGGAAGTAAGTAAAGACTTGAGCAGGACTGTTTTTTTCTTTTTTTGCTTATTTGGATGTTCCTCGGTTACTTGTTCACAAACATGTGTTGTAAATATCCTAACTTATGTATAATATTAATCAACCGAAAGCGGTGGTTACTTATACGTAATTACTATTTTCCTACTGTCATCACTACCGACACACACGACCTAACCTAATTTAAAGTTATGGATACTTACTGTTTATGATTTAAAACTCTTCTTAAGTATCAATAGCCGAAACTGCTCATCATCTTATCATCGATACATAGTTGCTCGTGGAATGTAATGGATTTACCTGTGTAAAGATCATTTAAACAAATATATTTTAATTATTATGTGGGTAGGTATCTAGTGGTAGACCTACTCGGGCCACGCCAATAATTCAAAATACAGATAGCTTGACAAAATTTAGAATTGTATACCAATATTTTCTAATTTACCCTAATTAACGTAATGAATTTAAATCGAGTTATTTACTTTTTGTCTGTTTGTTTCACTTTTGGAGCTTTCATTTTCATATCAAGCTTTTACATTGAGAAAAACCGTGAGCAACAACTGATATATGTACATTTTTATAATTGAAAATGACAGTGAGTATAAACAAAGAATAATAATCAATGAGAAGATTTTCGTCGATCATTAATTTTAAATTGATTTATGACAATATATGTACACTTCTTTTATATTTCTCTAATAAAATAATACTTTATAATGAGTATCCATTCATTGAACTGAAAATTACTAACTAGAGGAAAAAAATCTAACCACAAAAAACTGATTTTTCTTTTAATAAAGTCTAAGCAAACTGATTTTTCTTTTAATAAACTAATGAGCATAGTTCTAATTGTGCTATCACCTGAAAAAAATTTTAATGTTCTTTGTGAATACAATCTTAGTTTACGGTTTACAGTGGGGATTGGTAAAGAGAAAAAGAACACAAAATAAGAGCTTGTTTTATTAACATTTCACTACTACTAACCACTCATATATATAAAACGATGGAAGAATGGTGAATGAGCTATGAGTAAAATCGACAAAAGGGCGCTTATTGCATCATTAGAAAAATTTAAATGAGAATACATAAAATGTTGAAAATAGAATGTATAATAAAGCGACTATTGTCATATTATCCATTACAATTGTCATATTATCCATTACAATTGTCATATTACTAAGACAATTGTCATGGTATCGAATATTTATTGCTGATCCCATTTAACTATGAAATAAAATTGTTTTGTTTAGCCAACTATGAAATAAAATTGTACATTGCAAGTCTTTAGGGTACAAAAGTAACGCGTTTCGTATATAACACTACGCTCTGTTTCCAATATAAAACATTTCTTTGCCAATTCATAACTGAAACACAATCGATTCAACTCAATTATTAGCATCTTAGTTCTTCGCGGTTCATCAAAATGCAAAAACTCTATACAAAAATGTAAAGTAAGTTGAAATACATATTTTAACAAATGTATACACGATATAAAATGTACACATAAGAATTTCTCCCTTCTTACAATTCGCTTGTTTTACTTGAAAACTGGAGAATTTAATTACATCTCATGATTTAAACCTCTTAGGCTACGTTAATATAAAAGCAGGACGAATTATTAAAGAGGGTACGTAATAAACTCGAAGTACCATCTTAACGCAATAATAAAACTGAAAATAACCTGACATTTCCCGAGGCCACGTCGGCACGGAAATTTAAATTCACGAATCTAATGCGGAAAACGCAAGCTGCTAAACCGACCGGCCACAGAGGGAAAAAATGTTAGAATTTCGAGTTTAGACCGTAATTCACTTTTAAAAAGTCAGTTCGTTAATCTGAGTGGATACTATAATTGGTTTCATGATCAACATGTCTCAGTCCACGGTTATCGCCTGCGTAATAAAATAAAATCAATGACCTTGTATAAGATTCCGGAAAACAAAGAATGATATTGTGACCTGCTATATCCTTAAGACTAGAGAAGGTTCCAGAATGTTTTATTGTAAGCTACGAATAGATAAAAGTGCACTCGGTTAATGATGTTAGGTGACAAACTTTCAAACATAATAAATAAGAAATGGAACGGATAAAGGGCAGAAAAAAACTTCACCGGAATCAGTGATGCATGAGAATGAGTACATGAATTACGCTTATAAAAGTATGACACAGTCAACATTTCATAATAAATCAACCAACATCGTATTAGGTCACTAATACATTTAGACGATTTTGCATCTAAAGTAGTTGGCTTATCCAACTTATAGCATAAACATTATAACCTCTGGAATCTGATTTATCAATCTACTTAACAATGGCAACGGTCTTCACGCAGAAGCAGTCATCTTTCAACATTGCATATACGCAGCAAACCAGTAAATTTATAGTATGTCCGTAAACGCATGATAATTAAAAACGACAGGTACCATATATCAAAAGGAAACCTGTAATTTTCTCGGTTCTAACCTAATTAGTTTTTTCTCCAATTTTTTTAGAGCAAAAGTTTAAACTTGTCAGTTCCATAACTCAAGGGCAGACCTAATTCCAAAATCGGAAATTTATCATTACCTACGGGATTAGTACCTAAAAGCATACATGAAGTATAAGGATTTTAAAATTGGTATTGGTCTTTAATATGTATAATATTAAATGTAAGACGTTATGTCTATATTCCTTACAAAATATAAATATAAATATATATATATATATGTGTGTGTATATATATATATATATATATATATATATATATATACATATATATATTCACAAATGTTGCGACGTTTGTTTTGACCAAAATCAGTCAACGCGTTCCGGAGTTACTGGCGTGAAGGTTTTAAAACTCAACGGCGTATGTGGTTACGCATCGCAGGAGAGGATCGCGAAAAAAGGAATTGGCCTCATACATTTTGTCTTATTCTATCACTCGATAGCTTATTGTGTCTCTCACGTTTGGGATTCGGGAGTAATGTGCGAAAAAAATGAGTCCTAAAATTATGTCTGTTAATTTTGAAATTACTATTCAGTATTGGATTTAAATAATAAAGGAGTTCGGTTCAAAATTTGGTAATAAATAAATCTTCGCCTCCGATTTTATAAGCCTTTCACAGCACATATACGTACGTACGCATAAACTCACGGATTCGTGTTTATCCACTAATATTTTCTTGAAAACATCCTTCTTCTTATACTTACAATGAAACCCTCTGATCGCTAATACAATATTTCATAATTTTAATGAAAATATAAAGAACTTAAATCGATTTCGAGTGCTGATTCTTCTATTTTATAAGTTAATGTCTGTTAACAATTATTGACTTTAATACATAATTTCGATTGTCTGAAGCAATTAGTAACTGGTGATGAGGTATGGGTCACCTACGTCAATACGTATATGAGAACACCAATGGCTTAATGCAGGACAATCACGAATTTCAGTAATCAAACTTGGACTTAGTATTAGAAAGCTAATGTAGAGCGGTTTATGGAAACTTAAAGACGTTATTCGTTGGAGTTATTTCTAGAAAGATCTACAATGCATATGGAAATTTACTGCCAACAATTAGATCAACTAGTTAAAAAACTAAATAGTCAACAGGATCAAATTTATTTTCTTCATGATAACGCTAGGTACTACCGTAAATTATACTAAATAAGAAATGGGGAATATTGGGCTGAAATATATTATATCACGTCCACTTTCTTGACCCAATATAGCATCTGATTGCCACTTTAATCAATACGAAAAATTACTCTCTTCTTTTTATTTCTCTTTAGACTATTTTTCCAAAAAAAAGCAAGAATCACTTTCATCCTAAGCATTAACATCAAACTCAATCTCATTTTACTATTAAGAAGAAGCTCTTCATACCCATGACAGCTCTGTAATTACTAAAACCGAACGTATTTTTCTAAATCAAAACTATAGGAACTCTAACCTGTTTTTATAAAAAAATATAAATGCATTTCAGTGTAACTGTGATGATATAATACTGAGTAAATTAAGGTTGAGATTATTTTTAATAAAACTCTGCTCCTTAAAGGAAGTTTAGACTTAACTGGCTTTGAATATATTTAGTTAGAAAATTATAGGAATAATCAATGATGATTATTAACATCAAAAAAATTATTTATTTAATAAGTAAATCTATCAAAATACTCAAGATTTTCAAGAATGACAATTTAAGTACAAGAGATTTTTCCTATTTTCCATCCTTTTCCAAATATCCCTAATCAAGAATAAAACAAATTAAGATCTATTTAATATAAATAATTCAATAGATTACCAATGATAAATATAACAATTAGGAGTCCAGTTATTTTAGAGCTAGTGTATTGTAAACTTACATGTCCTAGAATGCAACTTAGTCCTTTTAATGAATCGCGATAAACTATCTCCATAAACCGACATTGTTGGGGCAATAAATACGTTGCTTTCATTTAAAGTTACAGCTTTAAAACCGTTGCTCGACTATCTTTAAAGTAATATGGCATCACATATCGAATGTTAGAAAATATCACTTTGATAATTAACCTTAAATAATAAAACCTACAATAAAATATAATTATATGCCTTTGAAAGATATTCAAGCATGGTAGAAGGTATGGAAGGTCATTGCAGGTATGAAGCACCTGAAAAAGTCACGAATTTTTTAACTTAATGATCTGTAAATAAAAGAAAGCAACTAACGACTTATTTTCTAACTAGCTTTGCCCTCTTTGCAAAATATTACTAAGTTAATTGTAAAATTAATTTACGTAATGCCACCCATTCAAAAAATATAAAGGAAACTTCTTTAGACATGTGCATTTTTCATTGAAACGTGAAATTGACATATCATCTTTTTAATTGGTCGATTGTGATAAAAATATAACCTATATGTTATCTTAGAGCCAATAAAATCCACCAGTAAAAATTTCATCAAAATTATTTCAGCTACTCTTACATGGTGCGTGGAAAAATAAACAGGCTTATACACACATTATTTTTGTGTTCTGTTACATTTGTTATGTTACCCTAAATATTTTTTTTGTAACTATCTTCGATGTACAGATAGGCCAATTCTCCATTTTTATTATACTAACTAATGTAATGCTAAAGTATGTTGGTTTGTCCGTTTTTCACGTCGCATTGGTTTGTCCGTTTTTCATGTGCGAGGGATTGATGTGATTTTTACACAAAGATATTATTTAGGATACTTTTCATCAAGAGGAAAGTCTTATTTGGAACTGAAAAGTACACAAAGTGAATAAGGAAGCAACGTCTTTTTCGAATTTTGGTCCTTTTTTCATGTTACAGCTGAACAACCTTTCAACATGATTTTTTACCTAAAGGTAATTGACTTACCGGAAAAAGAGGTAACCTATTTTTTGTGATATATATACATACATATATACATACATTTATATATATATATATATATATATATATGTGTGTGTGTGCGTGTGTATATATAAGTTTTTACCTGTAACCATGTGAGTAAAGCTGCGGGTAAAAGTTAGTATCTATAAATAAAACGGATTCTTCTTTTAGGCGTTTTTTATATAAACTTAGAATATATAGGTGTTATTCTGGAATGTTACTTTGAAATTTTCATAACAAAGAAAAACAGAATTCGTGACTTTTCATTCGTTTTCACGTATTCGAAATTCAAATCAAAACTTAACACACGAATGGACAAAATAATTCAAATACTTTTTTAAAGTTGACTTGTTATAACAATTTAAACAGTCTAATAATTAGAAATACATCTAAACTAAATACAATAGGGCTGAGAAATAATTAATTTCATTATGAATTCACGCTACTATTACAAGGGTAGAGAAATTTTAAAATTATAACTGTAAAGGTATTTACATACAATTCATAAAAATCTGTCAGGCATGAGTAGAACTCGCGCTACGAGGGTTCCATACACATTTAGGCAGAAACATTTAAGGGTACATAATTTTTCTGTTAAACTATTTCCCAATATTAATTTTTCATAACATAAATATATTCAGTAGTTTCGTAAATAAGGGGAGAATGCTAAACTTTCGTATTTATTTGAAATATATTTTTCCAATTACAATTTATAATATTTGTGTATGCTTCATAAGCAAATGATGCCAATAAGACAGAATTAATAACATGATCAAAACATTTAAAAAATTGAGGCCTTTATTACTCGTCATTAAATTTTTTATTTGAAAATTAATAAATGTTAGTAAAAAATATATGGGTTAACAAGAAGCATTGCTTTGCCAATTTAAACTTTGTACGACGCACTGTTTCTGAGGTAATCGGTTGAGAATGTAGAAAAACATAAAACATAAAAATATATTGCCTACTACATATTCATAGGCGTAAAAATACAGTGTTTATTCAAAAAATTATGACATCTAGATACATCGCTTTAGTTTTCTTATAGCCTTTGTGAGTGCTACTAAAAACCCCTATTTTTGATAATTTTCAGTCAAAAGGTTCAGAAGTCTCGGAATGTTTTTTTTTCAGTATATTTTTTTATATTTTTTAGAATATATCTGAAAATGTGATATCTAAAATTATTAAAAAATATTTACCCTTTTACTTACTCCTTTCGAATGATACCCCACACTATATAAGGAGTTAAAAAAATAATCAAATAAATATGTATCTCCACCGTATAGGTACGTATTTTCACACACACGCGCACACGCACGCATACGCGCACGCGCACGCAAGCACGCACGTACGCACACACACACACACCACGTGTATATAAACTCTTTTACAAAAAAAAACGGACCCTTAAAGGAATAAACCACATCAGAGTTATTTTATTATTATTTGATGCATTTTATATGGCGATGTAATGAGAATATTATTATTTATTATTGAGATATCCTTTTTACCTACTTCAGTCATTAAAAATGCGAATAAATAAAAGAAACAATGTAAAGTCCACAGACGAGAGTTTTCATACTGGTACATTAAAAATGGCTAAAGTTTGTTTTTGTATATTTTTAATTAATTCAACATAAAATTTGGAAATTCAGGAACGAGTATGGCCTCCTCTAGCTAAAATCAATGCGCTTAATCTGCTAGGCATGCTTTCAACGATGTTTTTTATCATTTTCTGAGGAATACGTTCCCATTCAGGGACGATCACATTTTTAAGGGCCTGAATGTTTTCTGGAGCTGGTTTTACGGCTCCGACGCGTCGTTTGAGATTATCCCATATGTGTTATATCGGATTGAGGTTGGGACTTCCAGCTGGCCACTCCAATCGACGAATTCCGGCCTTCTGCATATACGTATCAACGTCTCTAGAGCGGTGAGCGCGAGTGTGGTCGTCCATAAAAATGGACTTCTTGTTCCTCCTTCCCAACCCGCATTAACTGCTGTTAATGCGGGTTGGGAAGGAGGAATAAGAATCTCTGTTATGTACATTTACGCATTAAGTATTCCATTTTCAATAAAAACTAACTCGGTATGGTTATCTGAGTTAATTCCAGCCTAAATGTTACGGAGCCACTACCGTAAGGGATGATTTCCTCAAAGCACACTTCTGCAAAGCGTTCTCCAGGTCTTCGTAAGACTCGCCGACGTCGATCCTCACTACTAATCAATATGCGAGCTTCATCGGAGAATAAAACACTATTCCAGTCTTGTTGAGTCTATGACGAAACATTTTGAGCGAATCTCAATCTGGCAACTCGATGCTCACGGAGCAATGTAGGGCCCCGAGCTGGGCCATAGCTACATATATTGACGGCTTGAAGTCTACTTGTGCTATAGGCTTACTCGTTTACCTCTGATGTTCTCGAGCTTCTGTTTGAGATCCATGTACGTAACTTGACGATTTCATAGCGCTTGACTGATTATGAAGCGGTTGTCCCGTGGCTCAGTCCACCGTTTTCTTCCAGAACCGGGCCTTCTACTGACGGAGTCCGTTTCATGGTATCGTTGCCAGGTCCTTTGGATGGTGGAATGGCTCACATTATACTGCTGAGACACATAACATTGGCTACAGCCTTCTTCAAGCAGCGCAATAATTTTACTAGCTCTTATCGTTTTTTTCAACCATACTGAGAACAGCAAACAGAAGTAGACTAATGCAGCAAACAGCAGAAATTTAATTAAAATTTATTGGTTAAAATAAAAAACGTAACAAATTAAAAAGAACTTAATAAGAGTTGGATTTCATTTACCGCCAAAAAATACGTTTTTGTCCGTGAAAGAGAATTTTCATTCAAAAAGAATAAATTTCAAAATTATAACGTTCGTTTTTATGTGCCAGAATACATTATTCCTGCCAGGCTTAATAAATAATATTTTGATAATAATATGACAAAATCAAAACCGCCCGTATTTTATGCAAAAGAGTATATATATATATATATATATATATATATATATATATATATATATATATATATATTTATATATATATATATATATACACACATTAATTTGTTCGTAACGTAAGCATTCGTTTATGTTTGCACGAATTGTTATCGCTCAGCCTAATGCCAGATTTAAAAAAAATTTAGCAATTTTGCAATCATTACAATTCAAAATCTAAAATTTTTTTCGGCGGCTTCGTCTTAATTAAATGTCTAACGTTAAAATAACTTAATGCTTAAAATAAACGTTTAATATCTCGATTATATCGACAAAAATCACCCCTGCTTAAAGTTCCCAAAATGAATAATTCATTGCCTACTTAAAATTTTTTTATTTATTTTTCCCCAAAACATTTGCGTAGCAGTAACAAAATTCAAAAATCCACCTTGTTATTTTTTTCATTTCAAAAGCTTTCTTAGTTAGAGATGCAGTTTCTTATACATTCTTCAAATTAAATTTCCATTTCCATAATCTAAAGTCTGGTTCATAACATATTTTGTAATAGGTACTGGGATTGTTTGAACATTAAAAGGAATAAAAAAGAATTAAATTTATTAAAACCTTTAGTTCTTACCTTTTTAATTACGTATGAATTGATTTAGTATTTCACTTTAAAAATTTCTGTATATATTCACTAATCCAGATAATCATTGGCCCCTAATCAATATTCAGCAGGCTGCATAAATTAACCATAGTCTGTCAATTGTATCAGACCCAACACATCAATCAGTTTCACGCGTTATCTTAGTTAAACATCACAGCAGGACTTAACCATTGTACTATTAACATAATCGCATTCAATTAATATCGACCTTTACTACAGGATAATGTAAGAGAGTATTTATACTATATATAATGTAAGTGTAAAAAATTTAGTTATGTTAATGTTTTCTTGGGAGTCGTTTGATACAGAAGCTTTAAATTTATCAACATGTATTTCAATAATAACCCTCGAAAATTTTAAAGGAAACAACTACTTCATTTGTTTTTTTTTTCATTTTTTCCCAATTTCATATATGCGTCAAAAAAATCGAAAATGTCTGCCAAAAATATGTCCCCTTCCCCCCCCCCCCCTCTCTACGCTCCATACTAATAAAGCCAAAGTTATGAGAAAGATATGTCTACCAGGGTTGGTCAGAAGTTTGGAGCAATGTATATAATTCTCATAATTTTTAAGAAATGCGCAAGATTTTTCCATCTCTAAAATGAAATGTAGGTAAAATGGTGAAAAATAATATTAATATTAGAAAATATTTTATTAAAGCTAATATGCACATTCAAATGTTTTTATCCACTTAAATATGCACCGGAATCCTCATAGTTTTACTGGTACATATTTTTTTCTGTTTGGAGTAGAGTTACGAAAGAAAACTTAAACTACAAATTCTCATTCAATTTGATGTAAATAGTAAAATTAAGCAAGTTTAAATTTTGTCCTGGCTAAAAAATTAATAATCTACCATTTACTCATTTCTTATGTTCATATACTAGAATTTAAAATCAGACGTGATATATCTGAAACCGTAAATTATTACTAAATATTCATTATATTTTATACAATAAGACGGAAAATTATTTTTTTAAGTAGTCTTTATTCATTTATAACTTTGAGTTGCAAAACCACGGACATGTTCAACTTAATCGTTTGCAGAACAAACAACTTAGCGATAACATCTGTGATTAAGATATAATTTTCTTCCATCCATATATACTCATTTGACTACCTCCAAGCAATCTTGAAGACTAGTTGGAGGTTGACGGATACATTAATAAATTTTCCTTCTTACCTTTCTGCAATATCACACTTGAAATTAGAATAAAATTTGTGATTAAATCGTACGTATTTGTTTAAAGTTAATTGTCAGTAGAATAAAACATAGATTTACATTACTATCAATCAAAGGTCTTAAACCTAGAGAATAACTTATATTTTGAAATTAATCCTATAATCCTCTACACTCAAATTTATGCCTGTTGCCAATATGTAGACATTTGAAGATATTCTAAAATAGATATAAGATATAATCTAACATAGATGTGTGATAATCTAAAATGAATGCAAAATAATCTAAAATAGACGTAAGATAATCTAAAATAGATTCAATACAATTTTAAAAAATCTTTACTACTTTTGAAATCGTGGTTTAAATAAAAATAAGTTTAATAAGTCCCTGGATGTTCAATCAATAATTTAACTGATTTATTAATAAATAATTCTTTTAGACTTCACAGTTAAATGAAACTACGTGATGTAGTATTATTTCTACTTTCTTTACCACGATCTAGGTTTCGTTGTATTACAACATCTTCAGGTGGGATATTAGACAGAAGATCTTTGCTAATATCCCACCTGAAGATGTTGTAATACAACGAAACCCAGGTCGTGGTAAAGAAATTAAAGAAAGTAGAAATAATATTACATCACGTAGTTTCATTTAATTGTGAATAATGAATTTCTACAAAATTAACGCCAAATATATTCAATCTTTTAGACTTTTTAAGTAAAAAAATGAATGGTTTTTTTCTTATTTTCACTAACTATTCATAATAAGAATTAACAAAACAACTTATATGCTAGTATAGAGGAAGGACAATGTGATATCAGTGCTTGCATATTTTTGGTATTTAAATTCAATTAGTATTGAAACAAGAAATTTTAAAACTACAATTTATATCTCTGGATTTAAATACGGCATGAAACTAAACATTTTTATTTTGTTTCAGTAAATAAGATAATTTTAAATTTCCATCTATCCGAATAAAATCGCATAGTCAGTTCATTTATCCATTCATTAATCAAATAGCACTCTCTTGCTTTCAAACTCGAAAGAATAATTGTATAAAATTAATACAGATTTTGCAAAGTTGTGCCTGAATAGCAGCATCGAAGTAATATTTTTATAAAATTCTGATAGCATTGTGTTCATGTAAAGGCAGCAATGAAAAAATAACGTGAATATGTATCTAGGCGATTATCGTTTGATGGAATATTGTAAGTCTCGAGTTATGCAGCGGTAACGGGCGCTGCGAAACTCATTACAATATAGTCTATGCCTGAACTCTATGACGGCCGGTAACAGATTGACTCTCTCCTCTTCTTTGCTTATGTTCATTGGCTCCTCTCGTACATCGTTACTTACATTAAATTGAATAAATCGCATACAAAACTACATATCGACTATTTGATTCCAAGAGTAGTTGAATTATGTTCTGAATATAGATGACTTTACTATAATCAGTTTTTTTTTAACATTACCCTATACTGACTATTACTCGTACAATTATAGAGCTTACATAGTTGTGATAATTTTCCCTTTAATTTCTTATATATCCACTATCGTGAATACTTTAAAAAATAACGGTTTAGCTAATAAGGGTAGAGAAACGAACTTTAACCAAAATTACCACTTCAAATTTGATATTTCGTAAGAGGATCCATATTGAAAAAGTGTTCATGATATACTCCCAATATTTTTGAAAAACCTGTTCAACGATACATTACATAAAAGGTAGGCAAAAAAATTCACCCCGAATTTATATGTAAAGGAGATATTCTAGAATTTTTTTTAAATATTACATTTCATAACTTTATAGGCGTAATAAATTTGTATAACCCTACCAAATTTCAGTTTTATAACGCTAATAGTGTGGGAGTAACATTTCTGTGACATGCAGACAGACATCGTGAAAATATAAGGGTTCTTAGTTTTGTTATAGAACTCTAAATATTGTGAAAATGCACAAATAACTAGTCCACTAATTTAATGTAGAGTATACTAGAAATATGTGCAATAAGTTAGAATTAGTATATTATAATCTCACGATTTCCTGTCAGTCAATTGACCCTGAATCCTGGAGAAATACTGTCTTTACATATTCTGGTTTATGCCTCAAGTTACCTATATGGGGAACTTTAGTAAGTGAATTTATAGAGTTTTTAATTACAATAGAGTCGCTACTTATTTTAAGAACAAACTGAATCCCCCACATATATATTATATAGTATATTTGCATCAAATTCCTCTTGATTAGAGATATTTGTAGATTACGGAAATTTCTGAACAATATGATTCACTTATGGTGTATACGAGGCAAGCAGGTCTAAAATGTCCAAGTTCCAATTTAATCCCTTCAAAATCAAATAATACAGTTTCCTAGCAAAACTGTTAAAAGAAAACTTGCTGCTCTGGTCGCTAGTGCAATTAAATGAGTCCGATAAGTCAGTTTTTGTATTTGTATATCAGGTGAAAAAGGCGTAATTAGGAATTAATAAAAATGTATGAAGTGCCATGCCTATTCATATAGAAATATATGAATAGGCATGAAACATCTGGTAAGTACATAATATATGAGAGGAAAGTTTGTTTTTCTGGAAAAAGGTTTTGTTTGGCTTTAGCCTTTCTTTAGGTAAATATTAACAAAAATAAGCACGACGAAGAAGCTGAATGAACCAAAAAGTTATGAACATGATACTGGTTTCGGATTGAAAGTTCGGATTTGCGCAAGTTATTTTAAATTAAATTTTCTTATTTGATATGTATGCAGGCAAGCCACTTTTTCATAAATTCTTATATACTACGTTTTGATATCTCCTTTTGAGGTTACATAAATAGAACTCTTGTAGAGGGAGCGTTCCCTTTTCAATTGTTACTTAAACGATATTCTCGTAAAAACATATCTTCATATCAAATGAGATAATTACCAAGGTCGATATTAATTTTTTCCAAGCTTTCCTTAATTCCCGATTATTTGGTTCCTGGTGAATAAAGAAGGACGTAACTTGACACGTCCATTATAGGGTCGATATGAACCATCCATCATAGGGTCGATATGATATTATCAAAAATATTATATTTATTGAAAAAATTTAATTTAATTTCATCGAGGAGAATTTTATGGCCACGATATTTCACGAAAATTCACGTTTATTTATTCTGTCACTTAGATATATGTCTTACATTGGGCAACAAACTAGATAAATGTTTTTTTTATGAATCGATCTTATAAAAATAACATCCTGATGTCACCAACTGATATTTTATATTGTCTTTATTTTTTCTCTGATGACATCATAAAACTTATTTTTTGGATCTAAATATAGATCGTTCCAAAAATAATTTTCTATTTACTTTCCTCCTTCTATGAACGCAGCAGGCGAGATGGGAAAGAAACTTCCGCTGATTTTTGGAGCAGTTTTCGGGAATTTATTTGCCATTAAGCTAAATCGGAGCGGAAATCGATAAATTTTGTTGAAATCGGATTAATTTTTGTGTATTATAATTTTATAAAAACAATGATTCCACGGTTATTGCTCGGAAAAAGTTTTGCAATTACTATAATTTGAGAACGTACAGAAGTTTGAAGAAATGGATTTATTTTCGTATAAACATCGAACGGAACGATCATGATTGTTAAGAACTAATAAAAATGTGAAGAGCTCTTGACTGTCAGTCTGCGAGTCCCCCGCACTATCAAATAGCAAATGAGCCTTAAATGTTCTAAAAAATTATCTTTATAATATTTCTGTCACAATCCCCATAATATACAGATAATTGGTGTAAGAAGTAAAGCCAAATAATGCTACTCAGAGGTTTAATTTTATTAACCAGGTATTTCATCGTTTTTTTAATATTTAACAACATTTTGTTTTCGGACGAGTTACATTTCCGCCGTTACGGTTGGGTAAACAAACGGAATTACCGTTTCTGAAATCAAATTCAAATAAAAAAACAGCATAAAATGAATATAGGTACGAAAAAAAAGAAAAGCATGAAATCACGCACTAAAAATGAGTATAGGCTGAAATATCAACGGGGGATACAATCAGTGCGTACTTTTTTGAAGATCATGGTAGTCGCACAATCACTGTTAATTCAGAGCAATGATTGATAGAAAGAACAGAATGGAAAATCATGACACACATAATTGATCTCCAAAAAAGGTGAAATAAATTGACCTCCAGACCTGATTCGATGCCAATACATTTTTTCTCATGAAGATATCTTCAATGTTTGATAGACTCAAAGCTCACAGTAATTAACCTCGATTCCTAGATCAATTAAAAGAAAATAACTGGCAAAAAATAGCAGCGATCCCGGAAACCATGTACCGAGCAATGATTAGCAATTTCACCGAGCGTTTACAAAAGTATCGACACTGAACTTATTACAATCAAATGATATTATTCACAAGAAATAACCTCCAAAGTCAATAGTGTACCATAAATGAAAACAGCTTTAGAATGTCCTATAAATAGTTTAAACATCCAATAAAGTAATTCAATTTGAACGCATTATGGGACGCTATTTAAATTAAATTGGAAGATTTAATTCGTGTTCTTCGTAGCGAGGATACAAGCAAGGAAATAGATATCGGATCAAAGAAATATATTAAAGTATTTAAAGGATAATGTTTCAATTTTTCAATTTAAATTAGATGTGTTGATTTTGACGAAACTGATTTCAAAAACACTTATTTGAAATTTAAAAATTCGTTTGAAAAAATAATATCCTTAAAATTTTTATGGACGAAGATAAATATAGACATTCGTATAGTTTATCTCGTAATGGATAAACATTTTGTTATCTCGCATTTTGTACTCTGGAATCTAATAAAAGACGTGTTAACTGCACTTGCTCTTAAGTAATTAAGTGTTTACTCAATACATGATACACTCGATTTATTTTGTGATACACTCGATATTAGTTTATTCACAAGCTCGGTACAGCTCTCATTTTTACTGGTTTAAAACGTTGGCAACACTTTCAGAAATATTTAGGAACTTCAACTACCGATATCATTATCTTTTGAATAAAGATCCGCTCGAATGATAATCTGTGTATTCTCATGTTTTATTCTAATTTGAAACAACATACAAAACGTTTTTTTATCCCGTATGTAAATAGCCCTGACTGAGAAGTGTTCAAAGCGATGTGATACACCACCAACATTCCCAGTTCTGGTGAGGGCATTTATACCAACATATTAATTCTGGATGTTCAATTTTAATACACACAAAATTATGAAGTAGCATGATATCCCGGTATAATGGTAAGCTAGTAACGTTTCCAGTAACAAAATTTTAGGAATGATTTAGTTTGGTGGTTAATCCCACCAATTCAATAAAGTTACGACGATTACTTTAATTGCAGTTAATCAAATTATGCTGGTTAGATTTTTCAGTCTTGTAATAATTTTCACTGCATTCCACGCATCATATATATTATTTTCGGGACCGAAATTTTCACCGGATAATTCTATCGTTTCTTCTTCCTCAGAATTTGAATGTAATTTCATTATTCGCTTTTAAATATTAAGATTTTCTTCATAATCTTATAATTTTTATTCTCCCTTCCCTTTTTTTCACTAATATAATCCAGAGATGCGAGTACCTTTGCTACTTGCTTGGACAGTTTCCGAACGCTAGTAAGCAGTTCTACAACTGAATACATGTCAATCAGATCATTTGAACTTTAAGACTACCAGTCTCAAGCCTGTTAAATGTTTTTTATGCTACAGTAATATTTATAAATTGTTCGAAACACTTCATCTTACTTATCTGAATTACTTTTAAATATAAAATAAAACCTATATAATCTAAGTTACGTATGCACATAGTGCAAATATGCACAAAAAACATTTTTTAATCACAAAGAGAGTATAGCTTATCATAACAAGGTACCGAATAGGTCTGATTGTCTAGTTTCTTCACAATAAGATACGACTATCCCTATATTTCAAAGAACTGAGAACATAAGATACGCAAAAGCAACAACATGTCTGTATTGTTTCATAATGTTAAATGTGAAACAAATTAAGGCGTCGTTTTCATAAGCATCATAAAAAACTCATTATAAAGCTTTCAAACTTACATTTGTCCAACTCAGGAAGGAGTAAATGAGAGTAAATTGTGAGGACGCAAGCGCCAAATGTGAACGAGGTGGATGCGAGACATCGGAACGAAATAGAACGCATAAGAAGGTCGTAAAATAGTACTTTTGAATAATTAATTCGACCCTAAATGGGTCGGTTTGATTTGTAGATATGAGTCAGCAGACGAATGTTGTTTAGACTCATTAAGGACACGAGTTTCGATCATACGAATTGACCAAAGTCATTAAAATATTTTCGAAGCAGGGTAGATAAATTGTATAGTAAATTATAAACGACAGTCCTCTGACTGATGATGCCTACTTATTTAACGACTGCTTTCAGATATTAGCCGTAATAATAAAATCGTTCAAAAATCATTGCGCATTGACATTATTTTCACAAACATAGTTATTCCTGTAACATAACAACATAAGTTTCGGCACTTCAAAAATTTGTAATAGGATTTGGTTTGACAAATGAATGGTACATCATTTTGTTTTCCTATTATTACTTCATTGCTATTTGTTATATTGTTATTAAACTATTACGCTTCAACCTTGTTTTCTTTTTTCATTTCGGGCATAATAAAATATTTCATGCGAATAATTGTCGCGCTTTAATATTTTTTTTTTTTTTAAATTTGTATCATGCATGTTAAAATTAAAAATAAACGTGCCTATTAGATAGCCTTTTTAAATTGTAAATTAAAGAAGACAATCTAACAGGAAACAGAATATAATATAGTTTGGGTGAATAAATTATTGATTGTGATAAAAGATAATGGTTCTTAAGGTTTATTTAATAATTTAATGGTTCTAGAAGGGTAAGATATGACCAGATATTTGAAAATAACTTGTTTTATGACACTAATGAGCAACAAGATTATCATTTACGCATTTTCAGCTTTTGATCTTCATGTGTCTTTGAAATACTTCACCATATGTAATCAGAACAGATATTTTCGAAAACTATTTTATTCAAAAAATATTTAACTATATAAAAAGTATAATGCTAAATATCTCTCTTATTATCCTAGCCATATTCCTTTCATATTGGCTGTATTAGTGACAATTTAGCAAAGAGTATCCTCTGATCTGAGGATACAATTCGTATTTCGATTCGACCATTCGACCAGAGGATACAATTCGTATTTCGATTCGACCATTCGACCAGAGGATACAATTCGTATTTCGATTCGACCATTCGACCAGAGGATACAATTCGTATTTCGATTCGACCATTCGACCAGAGGATACAATTCGTATTTCGTACGTCTGATATAAAAATTATCTTAGTTGTAATTTGAATCTGGTATATAACAATATTATATATATATATATATATGTATATATATATATATATATATATATATATATATATATATATATATATATATATGTATATATATATATATATATATATATATATATATATAAAATTTAAATATTGCTGTTCCAAGTAAATATTTGTTTTACCTTGAACCACATTCGCTGTTAACTTACACTTGACTAAACTTAACTTACACTTGGTTAAATTCACTTCCACTTTTCATATGTATTGGGCAGACATGTTTGATAACACATTTAAACACACTTGTTGACGTTTTTGTAACTAGCGTTTCAAAGAATAAGTATGTTTTGGTTATCCATGATTTTTAATTCGCAAACATTTTGCTATTTCTTTTAAAAAAAAAACAATATATAAATTTTATTAAAAATTTAATTTTTTTCTTTTGCAAAATTTGATATTAAAGTGAAAAAGCAATCGTTTGTTCTCTAAACAAGTGTCATATCAAAGTGATGAGATTAGCGAGTACAATATTATTTTCATTATTTGTCGTAAGTATAATATGGTGACCTTAAAATATAAATTTCATATATCCAATATTTTTTTTCATCTTTAGATAATACCTTTTAAAAATTAAAATGATCTTTTTAAAAAAAAAACGTATTTTCATGAATTTTGTGTATAATCGACATATATTCATCTACCAGCAGAATCCTTTTAGTGTACACTTCTTTGTTATACTCGTTAAACAATAACAAGTAGAATAAAACTTGTGTATAAATGTAAAACAAGGCTACATATTTAGTACGACCCATTAAATAAAGTACATCGTAATTAAAAAACGTGCTTTAATTTTAAATTATATATATATATATATATATATATATATATATATATATATATATATATATATATATAAATATATATATAATATTGTTATATGCCAGACACAAATTACAACTAAGATAACTTTTATATCAGACGTCTTTTGCTTTTTTAAAATACAAAATTTGAAAAGGTAGTAAACATATGTGCATGCATGCGAGCGTGCATGCGTGCGTGCGTGCTTGCGTGCGTGCGTGCGTGCGTGAGTGTGTACGTGCATGCTCTCGAGCGTGCGTACGTGCATGCGTGCGTGCGAGCATGCGTGCGTGCGCACGCGCACAATATACACACATATTTGTGCAGCCTTTGATTAATGTCAATACTTATGGTAACTGGGTTATATTACATTTTTCAGCTGCAACAGCTGTAAAATGTAATATATACAAGGAATCAAATGGTATTTCATTAAATCATTGTATATATAAGAAAACTGATTCAATTGCTGATACCAAAGATATTCTTTCCTGGGGATTTAAAAACTAGCTCAGATATTTTGATTTAGAAGCTTTTAGTCTATCAATTTTTTTCTGTTTTTTTGCAGGGGAAAATTTGTTACAGCAAAGTAGCGTCCAGGATTACGTCATTGCGCATCTCTACGGAGAAAACTGTTGGTGCATAATCACACGTTCGCTCCCACCAGAACATTTGTTCCCATCGACAACTCTGATACTTTAATTGTATTAACTCTCAAGGTGTTTCTCTGACCTAGGTTTCTAGCTAGCTTTACTGAGTAAGCTATATTTCAAAGAAAGTTGCAAGAAAAACATATTTTAGTTAATTCCATGACATGAAATCTACCAAAGTTTTTATTGCAAAAGTTTCATCCAATTCTTGTGCTTCATTATTTATCCTATCATATCTAAAATTCATGAACACCGCAATTTGATGCAAATTTGAAACAGCCACTGACGTAACATCCTCTCAGATGTGAAATATTTTCGCAGATATTTCACCGGCTTCCGTGGAAATCTTAATTATAATCTAAAATTGAATTAGCTGTAGCAGGCGTCATATTACGATCAGCAAAGATTTAAGTTTATTTATGAATTAAATCGGATTTTTTAAAATTATATCATAAATATGATCAAAGTAGTCTTAGTTCAAAGTACAATGTTTGAACGCTGGATGGCAAAAATGTTTCTTTTGATCATCTAGCCTCCATTTTCTAGACTATATCGTAAACATTTTTCCATACATGCATTGATTATTACCATTGCTGACAATTTCGATATTTTAGGTAAATGCCTTTTAATTTGAGACTAAACTGTTATTTCTGATATTCTGTTTAAAATTCGTTACTGACAAACAAACAGGAAAACATGTTTTACCAGGGCTCCTATAATTCACAATGCTGAAAGAATATAAACATATTATACATAGATACATATATATATATATATATATATATATATATATATATATATATATATATATATATATGCATGCGTGTGTGTGTGTGTATAAAGCAAAATGTATATTAATTAAATCTTATAATATTGATATTTTTACAACCTTTTTCCCAAAGTCATTTTCCGAGGCTTTTTAGCTACGCTTCTAAGTCAATATTCAAATATTGCAAAAGGCAGCACTTGTTCACTCCATACATTCTACGATTCTATTTATAACTCGGGTAATGTTGTGGTTAAAAGGAAAAAAGTAAAATAAATAAGACAAAAGTAAATCTATCAGTTTTGGCTAACAAAATGATGACTTACAGCTATTTGGCTGAAACACAAAACGAAAATGCGAAACGCAAAGCAAAATCTTAAAGCGCGAACTATATTTAATATTTCCTACAGATTAAAACAATAAACATAAACACTTTCTACAAAATAGTGTACACAAAAGCTTCATTACTGCGAATTGTTCGATTTAATATCACCGCCGGGAAGTTATCAATACGATGTGATATATAAAACATTCACAAAGAGGACGTATTAAAAAGACAACAGATTAGAAAAACCAAATAACATGATACTGTCGTCTAACTGCTCACGATAATTTTTATGTTATTACAGATATATTTTGAATAGATTTAAATTTTATAAATGATAATCTGGCCCATTTTTGTCATCGTGTTGTCTCACCACGATACTCATGCCCACACTTTCAAAATTAAGAATTGTCGAGGTACCATAGGAGGCAAAGGGAACTGAGCTCGCAGTGTATTTGAAATTAACTTTCGAGTAAAAATGATTGCATTACAGCTTGGAATCTAAACAATACGTTAATTCACATCGGTAATAATTTTCATTTTTGAGGACACAATTTCATTTTTGACGTATTTAAACTATTTTTGATACTTTTCTCCATCTGTTATCAGAAAGGGGCAAGAATGCGTGGTCTAAATATGTTCTTCTCCATTTTTCTCCAAGTGTTTTTAAAATGTTATAATTATATACATTGTCTTGTTTTTATAATGTGCAATATTTTCGGTTTTAATGGTTTGCATTACATCTATTGAAAAAGCTGTTCATCGATCTAACTTGATACATCAGCACTTAATTAATCAGTTCGTTGAAGAGCGGCATTATGGTCTCAGTATGACTGATCACAAACTGAGTGACGAGTCAGCTAACAGGAAGCAATATCTTTTCAGCGTAATTTTGCATAGCTTGATACTCGAACGTTTAATTAATATAACTGATAAATGGAATCAACTGCAGCGTGATAACATTGGCCCAGTTTAATACTCCAATGCCAAAGGAATGAAATCACAGATTAACTCAGTTAAATATACCAACGCTAAAGAGCACGCTCGAATAATGTTGTTACTTTTATATTTCCTGCGCATAAATGTTGTCTAATCATTTTTTTGCTTCGTTGCTTATGTCAAGATAAGTTAAATGAGTTCCATGAATTTACACTTCTCAAGTAAAAAACTCATGCCACCATATTTTGGTTCCATAATTATATTTTGACTAACACTTCTTACCAAATAACTCGTCAGACAAGTCAGACGGAGTCCATTAAAGAATTTCTATTATCACCTGTCGGCTCTATCAAAAGACCCTAGCCACTGCTTGTGACAAAAAGACTCGAAGTGAAAAGTCGAACAAACACAAACATAATGAACCTACTTCTCGCCTTTAAAACTACCTATTACTACTGGCTTCATCATTAGACCCTTGTCCAGCATCATCGTTATACCCTTGTTACCATTTGTGACCAGTGAACTCATCAAAACAAATCAAATGATCGTAAACTTGATGGACTCGCTTCTTCTAATAGATATACCACTTCTTCAATAGATGTACCACCTACCACTACCGTCATTGGACCCTGAACAGCATCTGTGACCAAAATATTTATAAAGACCTATGAAATGACTCTAAAGAGGCATTGTACTCTTATCGGTTTGCTTAGGATATTTCCTGAGTCTATTACCAGGTCCTAATCATTTTTCAAGGGAAATGTCGAAAATAATTTCCGTTCAAACAAATCAAATGTAATAAAAAATTATCAACACGTCCCCGAGTTATAGCTGCATTCACATGAAAAATAATTAAATATACGTCGAGTTGATAATCTTCTTTTTTCAAGTACGATTTAACTGGGTACAAATTCATTTCTTCATTATTATTGAAATTAGTACTGATTGCACTAGTAATAAATAGTAAATGAAAACTGTTAAGTTACCAATAACCATTTATATTTTAATATTATGATATTCGAATGTTCATTGTGTTTTATATATGGATATCTCAGTTTTTACTTTAATCATAGCAATTAATCTCTTAAGCGCATGTTTCAATTTTCCATTTGAATATAAAAAAAATTAAATTAATAAAATATTTGTGTTTTTTGTCTCACTCTCACTCAATCTCACTTATTGAGAATTATTTGGGTCACCAGGAAAAGTTTACGGGTAACCCAATAATTTTAAATAGTGATTCAAGTTACGCCAAAGACTCTTGTACAATAATGTCCCCTTATTTTTCAGATATATGATACTTCATATCTAGAAATAAATAACTTTTTGCACTAAGATTAGAAAAAGTTACTCAAGGGGGTCAAATTGTCAGAACTTTAAGCTTTTTACGAACCATAAACGTCACAGATCAATCATACATTGCTCAGGATTTGGCTTATACTATTTATGAAAGTAAAGAAGTTTTACTTTGATGAAGCAGATAGATTAGCTTCTTGTTTCATAAGAACCTCAAATAATAACAAAAGTTTAGTGGTTTTTTTTATATTTTCTTATTTCATTTCTAGGTAATTTAGAAAACATTTAAAGTGCAATCATAACTTTTCCGTCTAAGTACTTGTAATTTCCAATAGTACAGTAATAACTGGATACCACTCAAAATGACCCCTAGAAATATTTTCCCCTTATTATAACTTAATTTGCAGAAAACTAATCAACATACTTAAAGTAAAATGATTTCCCAAAATAAGTAAGCTTTTTTTATTACTTTGAACGAATAAAAAAAATAAATCTGTCGATTAAAAACTTTATATGAATTTTAAATCGATCTATGTACTTCTAAAAATGTCGAAGCAAAATATTGCACATTATGTTATAATTAATATGTGATTAGAAGCATTTTTTGTCTACTTGGCAATGGCTAATGGATGTTATTAATATATTACTGAAAAAAACAATGGAAAAGAACAAAAATTTATGGCATTAAGGGAAAAATATCTTGGGCTTAATCGTGAAATTATTGCTTTAAATTAAGTTTTTCACCTAAAAACCGATGATAACGCAATATTAAATATTTTTAAAAAAGTAAATATATTTGCTATAATTTTGATTTTTCACATTAAACGTATATATATACTTATTATATATTATATTTGATATGTATATATATATATATATATATTTATATATAAACGAATATATATATATATATATATATATATATATATATATATATATATATATATATATATATATGTATATATATATAAACGAAATAAAAATGATTCATTGCCTTGTGCGTGAATTACACTTTAGGTGCTCATCCGACAATTATCGAGGTATAAAGCTTGATTTCATCTTCGATCATTTTTATTCGACATACCCACTTTTAAAATAAAAAAAAAACATTTTTTTGAAAATAGAATTTCGCTCAGTGATTCCAATATTTTTAAAGGTGTTTCAAGCCAAACCATACTATATTTAAATTTCCAAATTACTTGAACAAAATCCGTTTTTCGAAGCCAAAATAGAAGGTTGGAAAACTAAATCATTAAACGATTAGTTTACATAAATAAATGACCTATACGTAGTAATACATAACTAAAAATAGCGAGTTTGTATCTGTAACTCTGATTGTGATTTATTAATTTGCTTAATTTTTTTAAACCACAACTTTTATTATTGTACTGCGTAAGACAGAATATTACTCCGCATATATAAAGCTTTATAGATCCATTAATGTAACATTATCTTTATTTTGATGATCTGTCAATAAGTGACTGAGATAGGAAACTTACGATTTTTGATTTCAAATATTTCGGAATACACTACTGATACAAATTTGAAATTTGAGATGAAATACACCAAGAATTAATCTCTCTACTTACTACCCTGCTATGTTCTTTTAAAAGTCCGGCTTACAGTATTCTTTGGAACTGAATTACGAGGTTTCAAAAGAGCTGCAAAGCACTCTGATAAATGGTGCACTATTGGTTAGTACAAATTAAAACTTGGTGTTTCGAGTGTACAGATTGAGGTGTGTTAGTTCTGATACTTAAATGAGACAGTCATTAGTTTTCTGAATAATTATAGTTTGCTTATGTGTTTAATTTAAAAAAGGGACATAATAAAATTAGTAAATATTTATGTAAAATTGAACCATAAAACGACTTATCTGTTTTGTGGCCTCCAAGAAAATGGAACAGATGTGTGACTATTGTAGCCACATCACTGGTTCATATATTTGTTTCCTCGTAACTTTACATCAAGCGCAGGTGAGCGCATATCCGTCTACTCTAAACGACTTCTTTTAAACCACTTTAACGATCGAGCTAACATTTTATAGTATTAAATGAAGAATAATCGTCTTCCTATATTACATTACAAAGAGGTGATTTTTATGAAGGATAAGTAAATTAAGGGAAATGTTCAAGTTAATTTCAAATAAATAATAAAAAAAATATCCGAAAAAAATTCCATGAAATCTAAGTGCACGGTAGTGTACTTTCAAGTTCCTGATTGGGCTACCAAACACTATGCTTTAACGAATCGCTCCGCAGTTATCTTTATAAATCTAGCCAATACTAAAAGTCTGATTTTAACAATTGTGTTCAGAACTTTCAGTTTAAATGTATAGTAATTTTTGAGATATATGACAAAAAAATCATCAATTTCGTAGGGTGTTTTATCATTAACTAACTGACAGCTCCCCAAAATGTATAGTACTCACCTAGAAGAATAAAAACATTGAAAGTTTGGTACGTGGATGATATTTAGAATGTCAATGGAGGAAGAAGTAGTGTCGATGTTTAGAATGTCAGTGAGGAACTTTGAAATGTTTTTATTAGAAATAAAGTATAAGTCAGCGTATCTATCAACGTGCGTTAATTTGTGCGTGTTCTAATTTTTAAAATACTTGTAGTATTTTAATAATTTTCGTAATTCCAAAAAATAATAAATAAACAAATAAAATGTTTTATTGCTCAGAATTATAAATTCTCTTACTATTTCTATTCGACATAGATGACGCAACTCTATTTCATACTCATACGATTTTCTTTTATATAATCATATGAACATATTTTTAATGAGCATCAATATTCTGGTCACTAACGTTATTTTTTAACTACTATAATACCTTGTTTTAAAAATACTTTGGTTTTAAAAAACAATATTGATAAATAATACAAGTAAATGGCAAAAATGTATAACAAGTAATTGACTATATTATATGGTTTGGTTTGAAATACCCGAAAAAAATTCTTTAGTGTGGTCGAACGAATTTTTTTTTATTGAGAAAGCAGGAAACCCCAAAAAATAGAAAAATAATAAACAAAGGGGAAAGTAGTAATCTGGATAAAAGATCAGCATTATCTTAAATTTTTCGGTTATCAGAAATTAAATAAACTTTTAAATAAAATCAGTTGGAGCTTTGCGTCTAAATTTATTGAAAATTTTATCTATTATAATTTAAACGTGATCGCGGTAAATAGTTTTCAAAAACGTACCATTTTAAACATTCTATTTAGAAAGACAATTTTAAAATATGGCAAAGCGATTGAGAGATAAAAGAACATAGCGGTGAAGCTCAGTGTTGTGATATTATATTCAATAAATTTAGATACAAACTGTTATCTACATTTTTATACTAAACCTCTGGAAAAAGTATTTATGGAGGAGCTTGGACGAATCCATAACATATGAAAATAGAAAGCGAAGTTACCAGCACTCAAGTTTAATGAATTTACGGTTAAGTAAAATTTCTCGCCTCAGTTACGTATCGATAATATAATAGGAGAGGTTACATCGTGCATTCATCCCGGCTACTACCCGGCTCACAGCCGTTACTCAACATGAGAAAACTTCACGTGATTAATAGCTGCGAGCTCGTGAGATGAATAATTATTATGCGTGGCAACACAGCGACAGAATTTTAAATTGATTCCGTACTTAACAAAGTTTCCGGAACATTTTCAAAGTTTTTTAAGTAAAACAGTTAAACTATATATTATTTCATAACTACAAAATATAAGCGATAATTAAATGCGATTGTATATTTTATATACAAAGAATATCTTACAAACTCTTACTTTTTTAAAGGATAAGAAGAAAGAATAAATCTTTGGATGCCATCATTATAAAATTATTTATTAGTAAGTAAATAAATAATTGTATAATGATGGCATCCATCAATCCATGTACCTAATTGATACATATGGCAGACTTACAATTCAATACAGCGACGACAAAATTGTGATTATGAGATGAATGCAGAAAAATTTATTTTTTTAATAAACTGGAAAAATTGCAAGTCTCGTATAGTTTTCCGAGAGCATAAGTACTTCAGTTTTTCAAGTTTCGAATAATTGCAATGTTTTCGGTTTTTCTTATTACATAAAGATGTATATTTTTTTAAAATGAGCATTATTATGATAGTACCAATGCTGTATCGTTATACTACTACAGAAATAAATCTAGAGTATAGTGGACACTGCGTCACTAGCGTATTTAGATCAAGCTTTGCTAAGTGTTATCTGATATGGTAGTACAATAAGATCTAGTATATCTCATAAAAAGCTACAATGGTGTAATAAAAGTAGATCAAACGTTATAGGAGTTAATTAAGATTCAAAAGGGAGTACACAAAAAATACTCCTCAATATCGGACGTAGAAAATCCAATCTTCTTCAATGTACACTATGAATAAATAAAAGATTTTCGAAGATTGAAGGGGAAACCGTATATGTAATCCTCCACGTACTAAGAATAGTACACTTCTGATAAGATGACGGTGTTACTGATTCGGTTTGAGATCATCAGTGAAAAATTTAGGACTCTTCATAAATCGAACCAAAACAAAATGTATATTTGTTGATAAAGCAGGAAAACTTGAATAAAACAGTGCCCTGAGAACCCTCGAAGTGATCGAGCAGTTTATTTATCTGGGATTTCTGGTAACTATAAATAATGACTATAATATATTATAACTCTAATAACTATAGTATATCATACAGCAACCATAAAAATAGTGAGAGACAGAAATAAGCCGTATTTTTCTGTCAAATGTAGAAGGAGATCAAAATTAACCTTTGATATACTCTATATTTTTCCATGATTCTAAAACCTTTGCCATAAACCCCGCAGATTCCCAGCGAAATTTGTATCCTTGATAATTTGTTTTCACCAATTACACCTCGGGCCTTAGATATTTTGAATATAGTTTCAGGAAAAAAAAAACCTGACGGCTTAAAGCAGAATATCCTAGAAAATACAATTGGAAAAAGTCGGCGAGACAAGACATCCAATCCAAAGACCAGCTCATTAGATCGACCAAATCACAAGCACCATACAAATAACTATACAAAACATCATAAGGTTAGTCTAAGATTGCTAGAACTAGCGCCAAATAATTTTAATCAAGTTAACACGTATCATTGTGGGTCACAACCGTTTGTAAATGGGAAGCGATTAAAGAAGGTGGTAGATAGAAACGAGCTTTCAAGTTTGCAACCCAAGTTTGAAAAGCTGTTATTAGATACGATTGTGCTTAAGTGTTATTTATATTCTGAATTATCTTCATCAAAAAGAGAAAAGAGAATAGTGATATTTTTTAAAGAGAAGCAAAAAAAATTATAGATTTTCTTCTCCGGTAGGATTTGTTTAGATACCTACTTTTCCTTTACTATTGTCTAATATAGGAAAAACCAAAACTGAAAAATTACGTAAGACATGATTAAGCTAAATTAAGGAAATTTTAGTGAAAAAATTATTTTAAAGATCTTAATAACAAAGAGCCACTCTATGTCCTGCAGCTTATCCACATTGGTGGAGGAAATGTAAAAATTTATTGACTTTTCAAAATTATGATATTATTGTAGCTTGCGTTCTATAGTGCCATACGAGGTGGTGATGTAAATAGATAGATTATTAAATAGAAAATAAAAGCACTAAAATTATGTTACTAAAGATCGCCCACGTGAAAATGAACAATAGTATAAAAAATTAAAATTAAATGTGATGGAGAGAAAGAGACCATCAAAGTACAACATAATTTTTTAGAATTTAGTCACTTAATTATGTTCCTGGTATTCGTATGGTATATGGAAATTTATAAATAATTACAGTTATCCCATTTCACTCGGAGATTATCTTAAATTCTGACCCTTGACCTTTGACCTTTCGGTCTTTAAAATAAAAACTCGTGAATGATTCTCGTAGTAACAATGTGTCTGTTAATTCTTAAATGTCCATGAATGAAAATTCCTAATTGGGCCTACATTTTAGAAATAAGTAATAATTTATATTTACTCATCGAACGGCAGACGAAATTCATTTTACCTGCTTGCATAATATACTTAATGACAACTGTTAAGCAGCAATATTTAAAGACCATATAGAAAACTAAAAACCATATAGATACCTAAATATAATTATTAAGTGACAATATTGAGAGACTTTTTAAAAAAATAATCATTAAGTGAAAATATTGCAAAACTATATAAACACAATAATTGTTAAGTAAACACAATAATTGTAAGTTGTAATATTGTATGTTTATCGATTCAGAGAAATAAGTTTTTAAGCAATAAAAGGTAGAGTACCTTTGGGCAGTTAAAACCTAGGGACTAGAAACTATAGTTTATATTACCAGTCAATTAAGTTGACAATGAAAATGTTTAAACTGAGAAGCAGAATAATTACTCCATTTAAAATTATGATAGAATGACTAGACAAACCGGTTATTACAATTCATAATTTTGTGAAAATTAGACGTATAATATTTGCATGCATACTTGTTAAAACTCAATACTTGTTTTATTTTGTGTATCAACTAATAAAATTATTAATCTGAGTTAAAAACTGATGTCGTATACAAACCCTACACGTTAAAAATGTTGTTCGTGTACTCAGTCGTAACATATTTTGCAAAATAAAAAATTTATAGTACGGGCTGCTCAATCACTCTGTAATTGGAAGAAGTATATTTAAGTAACTTATAAACTTAATGTTTAAATATTGATTATCAATAAATTACTAAAGAAATCAGTATCTAATTGTGGTATAATCAGTAAAACTGACTAATTTGTATTCATTGTTACAGCTTGTTTTATCATCACGGTATGCACCCTAGTTTTTTTAGTTAGGAATATGTAATTTTTTAATAGCCAACCTCAGACTCTTAACTGACACTTTTTATTTTGGAAAAGACAAGGCATAATGAAGATTTAGGTCGATTTCTCAAAAGCCTTTGGGAATTATGTATTTAATTTTTTTTTCAATTAACTGAAAAACAAATTAAATTCTGCTTATACATAAAGACTATTTTCTTAGTATTCTTATATTCGAAAGTTTTGGTAGGCCATGATTACTGAAAAATATTGCTCCCCTGCATTTTTGCCAAATCAAGAGTACCTGAAAGTTCCCCTCTTCATCTTCTACTCTTCAATGCGTACTTATATGACATTACTATTTGCCTCGAATATCGTCAGTATAATTTATACCCACAATTAAATGAAACTACGTGATGTAGTATTATTTTTACTATCTTTAATTTCTTTACCACGACCTAGGTTTCGTTGTATTACAACATCTTCAGGTGGGATATTAGCAAAGATCAAATCAGAGCAATCTTTGCTAATATCCCACCTGAAGATGTTGTAATACAACGAAACCTAGGTCGTGGTAAAGAAATTAAAGATAGTAGAAATAATACTACATCACGTAGTTTCATTTAATTGTGAATAATGAATTTCTACAAAATTAACGCCAAATATATTCAATAATTTATACCCTAATGAGCTGACAATATTTACTTAATATGACAATATTTCTGTAAAGCCTTTACACCAAGGAATTCTAATATAAGTAGATTTAAACAGATTGACTGATTTCTGTAAGAGAAACAAATTGTACATGAATCCATTAATGGTGATTCATTATTTCATGCATATTGAAGTATAAATAGTTGTTATTATAAATAGATAAAACTAGACAACATATAATAAAAAAAAATATAAAACGGATGCTATTCTGGACAGTATACTACTTTTCGATCAACACATGGAAAGTATCCTAGACTTACCGCACCGCTGGATATGTAACTTGTACTTTCTTGATATTTGAAATTAATATGTCGTACGTTGTGTTCTGAAATTTAGATCGCTGATATGGCATCCACACTATGAAATTTACATAGCACAAAGTAAAGGAATGCAAACCAGATTTTTGAGACGCTTGAGTTTTCGGCAGCATGTTTATATTAATTATGTCTTAACTTTTACTTTAAATATTTTCACTTTAAATATCTTAAGTTAAAAATTAGAATAACCACTCGCAGAATAACACTTTATAAAATATTACACGAAAATTTGAATTGTAAAGATTTTATCTCCGAAATACCTTTTCGAGTAGCTGAATATAGAACTAGTATCCTTCATTTTACGTGAGAAATACGCGTACAAAATACGGATCTAATTCACCATCAATAAGAAACATGTCAACTTACAGTACTCTTTTCATTAATCTGGGTATATTTAATTTATGACTAACTGAATTTATTAAACTTGTTAACGAAATGCGTTGTACGTTCGTACTGAGAAAGGTGACGATTTCATAAGCTAGATACGTAGGTGTTTATATATACATTAGTGTGAACAGGATTTCTTAGTTACCGTTTTAATACCTATGTAACATTTTTTGAAACATTAACTAACACTAATTCGTACACAGAGAGATTTAAAATACATTTTTTATATCAGCATGCATATTTTAAGATTTAACTCGGATGATAACATGTATATGTCAAGATTTAACTCGCATGATGTATTAACGACAAGGAACCACAATTTTTAAACAGATAACTAGATACATTTTTACACGAAATATTGCAAAATGTTGTAAACTTGTAGCCACAAGTGAATTTTTATATTTCGTAATGGTTGTACTGCGTATACTAAAATTTTTCTCTTATAAACCAAATAAAGTAATAAGTTTGACGGTGGGAATTTTCATCATATATTTAAAAGAAATTTTTATTTTAATTTTTAAAAAATATTAATGTACAAAAAATAATTATATATCGTTTTTATGAGCTATAATTCCGTAATACGACGAGTGAAAATATAACTCTTATGATTTCATATGCTACTCATTTTGTCACTTTTATGTTTCTAATTAAACTTAACGAAGTAAAATGAAGATGTTGTTGAACTCATATTGTCAATATTACTTATCTTACACGCCGCCCATTAACAATACTTTCCATTTGCTTCTTTATTGATTTACAAATTGTGATAAATTCTCCGAATTCCTATACATCATAAAAGTTATTTTAATGATGTAATAAAAGAGGAAGGTAATATATTACCCTAATCTCTTTTTCATATATATATATATATATATATATATATATATATATATATATACATATATATGCATGAAAAAAACCGTCTCATATTGTTTTCAATTGTGATTTAACTACAAAGTCTAATTATTACCTATTTCATTGATTATTTTCTAAATTCTATGTGTAGAATAATGTGACTTGTTACAAATATATACGTCAACGAGTGTTTTTGAAAATCATATATGCATATATGCCAAAATGTAGAATTCTGTTAAAAAAAATTCTGCATATTGACAAACATTCATTTATTTCCACTCATTTTTTATAACGCATTTAAACTTAACATCACGCTCCATTTCAGTGAGGGATAAAGTCGCTTCAATAAATTACATCTAAATTTAAATAACACACAAAATAAAGCTAAACATCATGAAATAAAAACCGCAACATAAACACTACAAGTTATGCCGGAAATAAGAGAAAGAATGCTCTATATGCTAATGGAACTGCGTCCTAAAATCGGATATTCAGTATATGTGGACCCCGTAGTTTATTTCGTTATATTTGGGGCTATACTCGCTCATGTTACTTGCATACAGACACATGTATAGCAATGAATGAATGTTAAAAAATCAGTGTTGTATTCAGAGAAACATTTTCATTAATATTATGAAAAGAGACTTTTCCACCAGAATTGGAATAACTGAAACTTTATGACTGTTTATATCTCTCTTCCATCCTATCAAAGCGTTATAATATTTAACATATTTATGATAAAACCTAAAATGTCTCAAAGTCATAATTTATCACTGGTTGCATAAATTCTTATTTTTAAATTAAATTTATGGAAACATAAAATCGCTGCTTCGTTGGATAAGAGATTAAGCGAAGAATGTTTTCATTTTTCTTTCTTAAAATATAAACGGAATATTTTTTAGAATTACATAATATGTACAAAAATATGTAATTATGTGATAATTTCTTGCAAAAAAATTATATTATGAATAGCTAAGGAAACTATGTTTAGGTAATATCTATTTTAACTGTATGTTTACTGTAAACAAAAATATAATGAAATTGCATCTCTGTATTTAAAACATTTGTTAAAACCTAGTACAGTGAAAAGAAAACAAGAAATTATAATTAACATAGTTTCATTTTGATGGCTGCATATATTTCATACAAATAAATTGAAAATATTCAAATCTTCAACCAGAACCAGTAAAAAAGAATAAATATGTTTAAGAGAGACGAAATTAGAATTAATTTATCTTAACAACAATCGCAACGTTTAAGCCTCAATTACTCGTGCGTGGTTCATTTTACCCCACTGCGTTTTAGAAGCGTTTTATCTACGCCATTTTTAAATTTAACGTAGGTAACGACGTTCCCAGAAGCTCCCTAAATATCTCCACCCGCCTCAGTTCAGTCGCGAGCGTCGCTCCGCACCTTGTGGTTGTATTAGGAGATCGCGTCTGTGGTATATATTGCCAGTGACAAGTGGGTATTGCTTGTGGTTTTACTTAGATTTGCTTTACATATCTGGTGTACTGCGTTTTTCTGACTTGAATTTTACGGATCTATGGGCTACCGATGGAACAAGCATCGATTTTTTTTCTAAATACAATATCTTTTAACAGATTTCTTTTTATAACAAGATGTTTTGCTTGGACAATAAAAATACTAGAACAGAAAGACAACTGACAGATAATTTGCAACAGTAAGAGAGTTCACTAATATGATGAACAATAATTTCAACTCAAATTATCCTGCGTTTGAAAATGTCACCCTTGATGAGCATTTCGAGGCAGATTTTCTGGTGTTGTTTATTTGCCTGATAAGCCCACTAAGTATGGCATAAAGCATTACACACTCGTCGATTCGGAAATATTTTATATCTTGAAATTCGAAATTTATGCTAGAGAATATCCCGATCGTCCATATGTCCAATGATACAATGAATCTGGTGAAGTGAATAATCGAACCCATCTCGAGTACTAAGCAAAATATCACGATAAGCAATAGGTTTACTAGCGTTCCTCTTAGAAATACACTTTTGGAAGATCACCAGCTCACTATGGTTGGAACTATTCGTAACAACACGCCAGAAGTTCTACTTTGCTTGCTCAAACGAACCCGAGTTGAGCAATCTTGTTTGTTTGGATTTCAAAAAAATTTGCGAGCCTTAAATACCAGCAGCATATTTGTTACAATCTCTCCATCATTATATGTGATGAATGTACTGATTAAAAAGTTCCTAGATATATCGATCGATCTCTTTATTAATTTAACAAAAATGTTGATTATGAAAACTGTTACTCTATAGAACAACAAAGATATAACGAGTGTTTTTCATTTTACCTTTAAAATTGGGCTTATATGTACCCCGTGTAAGCCTAAGTGTAACTTTCTTGATGCAAATAATTAAGGTTTAAATTACATTTACTGAAATATAATTTATTATAATTAATTTACTATAAAAAAGGTACAACAAAGAAATAAAGCGAAAAATTTGTAATCACTGGTGTCAAGTGGTATAAATAAATAACACTTATACCTTATAGAGGGACCGCCTCAGAAACAGCCATACAAATATTCTACAGATGTTTGAATTAAGTTGAGAGTTAATTTTTAAAAAGGTGTCTCTACTGAATAGACGGTATTTTAAAAACTGGCTTTGGTTCGGTTAGACTTGGGTTGGGGACGCAAAACAAAAATAAAATTAGTAATTTTCATTATTTTTCAGTTTTTAGTAACCAACGAAAACATTCGAATATTTTGTTATTACTAACTTTTGGTTGTAAGACCTATGGTTTTGTAGTTAGTCCTTATTTACTTTCACAGTTAGTTGAACTCGATAACATAAATTAAAAAGTAACATAATAAGATAGTATGATTTAAAATGTGATATTAAAGAGAAAAAGTCTTAAAATAACAAAATCCAAGATTGCGAAGACGACAAGAGAGGTATTCTATCAAACATTGATAAAGAAATTCATATTTCCGATGAAGCTAAATATCTGAAATATGATCTGTTTTTCCCAAAAACTTTTGCATTTGCTTCTGTGGAGAGAAAAATAAGAATATTTTATAGATAAGAACAAAAATAATTACTGCTATAATAATTAATGTATTGTTAACATATAAGAGCAAAATAGTAGTAGGAGCTGTATACCTTACACAGCTAAAATTGTTAACAATATATCGCAATAAAATTCTAATCCAATAATACAATTTAATTATTAAATGATAAAGGTCGTTTAATAAAATAACGCGCTTACTTTTCGAATTACGTCCATACCTGTATTTAAAAAGACCATTTATTGTTTCTTCACCTACTATGAATTTCTGAGTAATGAAAACTTAAATACATTTTGGCTTATTTCTTAGCTTTCCTCATTTCCAATTAATTATTTTTCGAACTTGTACTGTTGAAAGCAAATTGTGATTTTCCATAACCCCGCTTAAAATTTATTTAATATTTTTTGGAAACCAAAGTCCTGTGTTATATTACTTGTTTCATAAAAAGTCTTAATATTCAGAATTTTTTTACCATAAGCTATTTAAACATTTAAATTGCACATGGGCATAAAACATGACGTTCGAGAATTTTACTTGTCCATCGTGAACATATTGTAAATATGTTAGTCATGAATTTTAATGATATTATCAATTTTTTTAGAAGAACGTAAATAGATAATTAAGAATTACACTTATGTGGCTATTAAAATTTACAGGATATGATCCTTTATAAGCAAATTGTTAGTATACTAAGATTACAAAGTATCAAAGCATATCTCTGTAAATAATATTGTAAATAATGTTAAGTATTCAATAAAACTTTAGCATTTAATAATATATATTGCAGGTATAAAACCTGCAATATATATTATTCTCACTTTTTTCTTGTGTAGTTATGTATTTCTCACCGTGTTGTCACCGTGGCTAATTGGGTTAATCACAAGGTATACGGCCATTGACTGCACGGGGCACCGCGGGGACTCGGGTTCGATTCCCGGCCGCTCGTCGAGCGGGACTGGACTGGTGTTCTGGTCAGCTATAAGAGATTGCTCTAAGTCCGCCATATGTATCAATTAGATACATTAAAGGACATAAATAAATAAATAAAATATTCCTCATTTTGATATGGGATAAAAAATTATTAATTAAAATATATGATAATGTGTATACACCCCTGTAAATAATGTACCGGAAAATTTAATTTTGATGAAAGTTTTATACGATCAATTTGCTCGTCAGAAAGCTCATTTTTGTGTGAACTAAGTATATTTTAAAGAAAAATGTTAAATAATAAAATTTCGTATTAGAAGTGAATTCTGAGCGTACTTAAATGAGATTAGTCAATTGATTCACTAGTCGAGCGATGACGACACGCTGCACCCGCACAATCACGCAGAAATTTATTCAAAGCGACAAGCTGTGCGAGCTAAATTACGCAGAAATTTAGTCAAAAGGACATTCTGCGCCCGCACCATCACAAATTTAATTACATTTTTCAGCCGAAATGATATAATGGCATGAAAGCTAATATTCAAAGTTTATTTTCGTATACTGTGCGGAATTATAAATATTTTTTGCATGTACAATCTCTGGGAGGATATTTTCAACGCAGTAACTAAGTTTTGGACGCGTAAAACGAAAACTATGAAAATTTTCCAAATAACACTTAGAGTGCTGTTACTTCACGAATCCCATTTAAGGTGAAAAGCAAGTTGAATAACATGAAATGTGTGCTCAAAGTTTTATCGACACTTTTCATCCAGGGCAACCACCTACATTAAATTTAGAATAATTAAGAAGCGTAACTGAAACAGAACCTAGGCTGATTTTCGTAAAGCTATTTGCATACTGCAAGAAAAAAGAACTTCATACTTTGAGGTAAAATTATTGTGTTTGAATACACCGTAATGAACACGGACATCGTGATGTCAACTTCACAAGAGGATCAACATATATTTGAAACTACGATGAACCTATTATAACAAGGACTGATATAGAATCTTATGGTCTGTGCTCCCTCACCTACTATTCTTTCCAAACCACCCTTTCTTTTAACTGTCACCTCTATTGCTCGCTGTGTAATGATTTATGCGATAAGATCCCACAGGTGCAACTTAAGACTGAACTTGTCCAGTTTTTCCGTCAAAAGCACAAGAAGGGAATCAGTCTTTGTGTTGGCAATGCTTATTTAATTAAAGCTTGTTTTTTTTAATTATGTATAAAAACGAAGTCAACTTCGCGAATTAAAATGGCGAGTTTGTTCTTTACTAACATGGTTTTTTTAATTTAATTTGAAGAAGATTCTTTTAAAACACGTTTTTTAAAAAACTACTCATACCTCATCATCATATTTGGCACGACAGCCCAGGGTGGGCCAAGGCCTTCTGTTGGAGATTCTTCCAGGAGGTTCTACTCTTCGCCTGGGTTTTCCAGTTCTTTATCCTGAGAATGTTAAAATTTTCTTCCATTCCATCTCTCTCTGTGATGGGAATTATTTCATCATTATTTACATTTACTGAGTTGTGTCTATAATTCTCCTGTGAATTTTCTGAGTTTAAAAGATTGTTAAAATGTTCAACCCATCTTGAAAGAATTTCTTGTTTGTTAGCCAAAATTTCCCCTTGGTCATTTTGGCAAAAAGTAGAACTTGGTTTAAAGTCAGAGCGACTACGATTAACCCTTCGATAGAATGCTCTACATTCATTTAGGGTTTTAACATTTTCAATTTTTTTTAGGTTTTCCTCTCCAAAAGTTCTTTTCTTTGTTTTGTGAAGTCTTTTTTCCTCTTTTCTGGCTCTTTTATATTCTTCTGTATTGTTTCTGATATTTCTATTTAGCATCTTTTTATATTCTTCATTCTTTTTCTTGGTAAGTTCGGTACATTCATTATCATACCAGTCTTTATCTTTACTGTGTTTACCATTGCCTACTGCAGATTTAGCTGCATGACAAACACTTTCCTTTATTTTCATCAAATTATTATCTAAAAAGTCACCATATTCCTTTCGTAATTTTTGGTTTTTAAGTTTCTCACAATCAAAGGTCTTAAGTGGCTCATCACGTTCTTTCTTGGAATTAGAGAGCCGTACTCTGATTTTAGAAATAATTAGATAATGAACTGAGTCTATATTAGCACCTATATATGTTCTAACATTGAGTAAGTCTGAACAGTGTCTAGAATCAATCAAGACGTGGTCTATTTGATTTGAACATACACCACTTGGTGCTTTCCAAGTTTCTTTATGAATCATTTTGTGACAAAATAGAGTGCTTCCAACAATCATGCCATGTTCTATCGCAAAATCAATCAGCCTACAGCCATTGTCATTTGATTGATCATATAGACTAAATATACCAATCGCTGTATTGTATTCCGGTTCTTTCCCGACTTTAGCATTAAAGTCCCCGATAAGCAGTTTAACATCTTTTCTTTAACATCCCTCATATATTCTAGATAGATCCTCATAAAAAATCTCCTTTTCCTCATCTGATTTCTCCTCCGTGGGAGCATGGCAACAAACTATACTGTAGTTAAAGAAACTTCCCCTTATTCTCAACTTGCACAGTCTCGGGGAAATTGCCTGAAAACCCATAATTATTTGTTTTATTCTCTTATTTACAATAAATCCACTACCTTCTACATGTTTTTTTGTATTGCAACTATAGAAGACTAGATAATTTTTGCTGCTAAAAGTACCACTACCGGTCCATCTCATTTCCTGAAGTGCGCATATATTAATGTTATATTGTTCTAGTTATGGCATTACTCGCAATAGCGCTTTACTTTTATATAAAGACAATATGTTCCAGTTTCCAATTCTCAAGTTTAAAGTCCGTTTTCCAGGTCGTTTTCGTATAGCTGTCCGGTTATTTTCTCCATTAGATTTCGAAACAAGTATTTTTTTCCGGGTTGGGGTAGTCAACCTCACGCCCAGCCCCCAACCTGGAGGACCAGGGTGTACCTCTTAGTCTAGTGTCTCCCTTCCAACCTATCCGGCTTGGGTGACTCTGCCAGTAGCTAAGCTACCGCCGGCATAGCTCTCGGGATCAACACACACAAACCATTGCACTACTACAAAGTGGGAACACCTACGCAGTGGTACTCATACCTAAATTAACATTTTTGAAATTTTTGTTTTTGTAAACTTTTCCAAAGCTCGGATATAGGCAGACCGACATATTATACAGACTTTAACTGACAAGTTAAAAATAAAAACATTACACAGAAATATAATTTTCTTTTCTTTTGTGTCCTATTCCCAGCCAGCAAAAGGCAAACAGTTTATGGAATTTCCTTGTATCTTCAATGACCTCAATATACCAAAGTTGAAGTCACTCATAGCTGATAGATATATGAATGCACCGAATAACATTTTTTTAATATTCTCCCCAAATGATTGAAATTAAGACCAAACACTCAAAGAATTACTTCCAATCAATTTCATCCAAAAGTCCAGTAACACACTCACTCATTCTTCTCCCACAGTGATGTCAAAAACATTTCACAATCTTTGGAAACTTAGAAGGAATGAAAGATGAAGGGAATAATAAATATTTGTTCATCCACGCTAAATATGTTTAAATTGAGGGTATATTGATGGAGAGTAATATTAGGAATAGTAAAAATACATCAACTTGCAAGAAACACTGTCAGTTCAATGAGTGCCGAGGGCAATTACGTTTTTATTTTGAATTTAGTAGCTTTATACTTTGAGTAAAAAACATAAGTTCTATATAACTTATATATTGTGAATAGTTATTTAATATGTGTTAATAACTTTTAGTAATAATTTATCAGGTTATTGCTGTAAAATACGATCGATGCAATAAAATTCAGGTACAAATATTGGTAATCACATTTGAAAAACTATTTCAAATGTTTAAACTCTTTCTTAGCCGACCCAAGAAAAGCGAAGGTTTGATGAAGAAGGATTGATTAACTACAAAAAGACGTTAGACCAAACAGTTTACACCAAAACCTCTCAAGTATTAACATAAATAAAATTACTGCAACACTTGATAGATCAAAAATTTATAGTGCAATTACAAGGATGCCATAACAGTAGATAAATGTTATCAGAAATATTCAAGTCAGGGAATTTTTTTTTCTTCAATGTCTATATTTTATTCAGTATCTATGGTATACATATAATAAGGAAAAAGCTAATAGATTAATATGACGAAATTGAGAACACTGTATTTTTACGAAGAAGACTAGAGTGGGATATGATTTCGTGGACACTCTCAGCAAAATGTCTAGAATAATATAGTTCCAATATTTCACTAATACTTCATAAAATTCCGAAAAATTAGTTTAGATTTATAGTTTCAGGATTGTCATAACTTTCTATTTCAATTGATATCCCGGAAGACAGCCGGATTAAAAAAAACCTGTTACTTTATTTACCTTAAAATGTTTACATAAAATTTTACTACTAAATATTGAAAATATACAGTAAGTTAAATACATAAGTGTTCACATAATTTATAACTGCATCATATGTTAAGTTTCTGCGTCAAACATTTTTTTGAGAAATGTAGCTGAGATCGACGAAGAGACAGATGTACAGATAAGATCTTATAAGGTGCCTTTTTCTTGCTTTCGAGGTACCGATTGCTAATATTTCTAACGTACATACGTACGTACGCACGAAAGCACACACACACAACGCACGCACGCACATACACACTCAACAATTACGCCCGCACACACGCTTGGATATTAACACAATAAATACGTTAATAACATATGTTACATATTCTACATATGGCTTTTCGTTTTTGTGCCGACTATATATATATACTGGATATAATTTACATACTAATAAATAAAACATTTTGTGCCGTCTAAGAAAATCAAAAATTAAACAATATACATGTATATATATATATATATATATATATATATATATATATATATATATATATATATATATATAATATATATATATATATATATATATATATACCCTTTTGCAAAAAAACGGGCACATACAGGAATAAACCATATCTGAGTTATTTTGTTATTATTTGATGCATTTTATATGGCGATATGATGAGAATATTGTCATCTATTACTGAGATATCGTTTTTATCTACTTCAGTTAAAAATGCATACCGGTACATTAAAAATGGCTAAAGTTTTTTGTGAATATTTTTTATTAATTTAACGTACAATTTGAAAATTTAGTAACGAGTATGGCCTCCTCCAGCTAAATCTGCTAGGCATGCTTTTGACGACATTTTTTTATCATTTCCTAAGGAATACGTTCCCATTCAGCGACGATCACATTTTTAAGGGCCTGAATGTTTTCTGGCGTCGTTTGAGATTATCCCATATGTATTCTATCAGATTGAGGTCGGGACTTCTAGCTGGCTAGTCTAACCAACGAATTCCGGCCTCCTGCATATACGTATCAACGTCTCTAGATCGGTGGGCGCGAGCGTTGTCATCCATAAAAATGGACTCGCCTCCAATTGCTGTTAATGCAGGTTGGGCATAAGGAATAAGAACCTCTGTATGTGCTATTTTCAATAAGAACTAATAAATTTCAAATTTAGAACGTTCGTTTTTATGTGCCAGAATACACTATATCTACCAGTAACAATTACAATTAATACAACTTCTTAATAAATAATATTTTGTTAATAATATGACAAAATCCAAACCGCCCATTTTTATGCAAAAGAGTGTATGTATAAATATATATATATATATATATATATATATATTTATATATATACATATATATGTATGTATATATATATATATATATACATATATATGTATATATATATATATATATATATATATATATATATATATATACGGTTTCCCGTTTTAGAAATGAAATTACAAAAAGTCTCGTTGGCAGTTCTTGCAAGCAAAAATCAAACTGATATATTATCGGATCAAAAATAACTTGTTGTATACATAATTATACTAAAATATAATTTACCGAAAATTAAAAAACCCTTTGTTTTAGTTTATACCCATGTCATAAAAGAAAATAATTCTTTAAATTTCGTATTTATACGTCAATAGCTTTTTACAACCTCTTGACTAGTCCCCAAATAAAAGATCAATAACTTTTTTTATCATTTACAATTTAAAATAATATACAAAAAATATTACATTTTATATCATGAAATAAAATACAATAAACTTAACAATTTCACGCTTAAAATCATCTATATCGGCGAAGACAACGTAAAAAATGACTTACATGATGAAAATTCGGAATCAATAAACAAAAGCTAATGTGTAAAGTTAGTTTGACTAAAATTCTCATCATCAAACCGCGATGTGATACAAATAAATGGTGCGTATATGCAAAGATTAAGCTAGGCATTACGAGTAAAAATTTAACTAGTTCTAGGAGTTTCCAGACAAGGCCGTAGACAATCTCGTATAGAAGATACACCCTCAATGAAAAAAGTAGATATTCATCTATCTTAAGCATGAAATCACAGACACCTTTAAATATAACACAAAAACATACTGACAAACACGTTCCAAACAACTGAAGAAAATATTGACCTACACTACAAGAGTTTATTCGGTTTCATACCTTTTAACTAAACCAAGAAACAATAAAGTCGGCTCTCTGCAAGATATGGACATTGGCAAGAAGACCTCAAAATGTTAAATCAATAGGATGCAAATGGATACTTCCCATCAAAGAAAAATCATCGTTTATTTCTCTTTCAGTAGTAGAGAAAGAAACTTATTGTTTACCAGTATCCATGTTAAAATTAGAAAACTGTACCATTAATTTTATTAAAACTTTACAATGACATTTTTTTAACAGAAAAACTGGTGCACTAAATTAGATCCTAGAATTATAATTTTAAAAAGTAATTTTTAATAATATATACATTTGAATTGAGCATCTTGAAATTTGAATTTTAACTTATTTCATAATACAAATTTTAAATTTTTAGAGCTTATCTAAAGATAGATTTTTACCTTCATTAAAATATGAAGCTTCATAAATATATGTATAGACATTTCTTGAACTTTATACAGATACTACTATTATGACGACCATGAACTACCTTATAAATATGATATTTTCTATCAAATTCCAAAAATAATGACAATTATTTCATTGCACCATACTGCACCATCAACTTCAAAGCAGCACTATCACATGATTTAGCCTAAAGCCCTTAAAAGCTGTTTTAACATTCCCAAATCTCAGTGCAATAAATACTCGATATATATCAAGAGAGGAAAAATAAAAGGCAATATATTATAAATTTGCATCTTTATAAGTTTCCGAGATATTTGACGTCAAAAATTGACAATTTCGTAACTCGCTCACTCATTAACAGAACATCAAAACCTACAGGTCGTATCCAGCAGAGTTGGAAATTTTGTAGAAAAATAGCATTTAGAATCCTAATAAATGAACACCAGAAATCTGGAAATACTTGGCTAAAAATAAAAGGCAAAGTCTATTTGTTTCGGGCTATTTAGTTTCATCGGAAGAATCTAAGAATCTTTACATCTAATGTAATAACAGAAATGGTACTAAAATAATGAACAAATAAATAAGCTGTATAATTATATTTTCAGTTATCAATATTATCTAGTAATATACACCCTGCCACTTCCATGAAGCTACTGCCACTTCCATAAAATATTATTGAGAAAAAAAGACATTTCTTTTTGATGGAGAAACTCAACGACTCAGTTGATGTAAAAAAATCAACATCAACATTACTGCCATTACACTGCACTAGGGATATATCACACAACCATAACTGTTATATTGCGCCGAAAGCGTCCTTTTTATGTTTTTGGCTTCGCGAAAACTTTTTGATGTGGTGTATCGTCCCACGCGATGGCATATCTTATGCCCGATATTTTATCGTATCGTAAACACTTTATGCACATTCGTGTTGGCAATATATAGCTTGGATCGTCAAGACGATAGATTACATATAATGTGGACCTTAATATAATAATTACGATAAAATAATATAAAGCATTTAACTTTATTACGAAATTAATTATATAATAACGCCGACGTAAACACAAAGAGGAAAGGCGACTTTTGTAAAGCTCCCAATCAACTACATTGTTTAAAAATAAATAATAATAATTGTACAAGAGATAAATATTTGCATTTAAGTTTACATTAAATGTTTGATTTCTGAAACAAATATCTGCCTAAAAGACGACTTAAGGATTTTGCCTTAGATTTTAAGCTAAGCTAATTTGTAGCTAAATCCTTCCCGATCCATAAAGAAATTTGGCTTCCAGAGCGTCTACAAGTTTGATTACATTCACATAAGGAGATATAATGGTTCTACACAACTGGCAGATAATTCAGAATTTTTGGTAATATAGTGGTTATTACAAAAGAGTTATAATGTTAAACATTTTTTTGATAATATTTTAATACTGAAATAAAGTAAAGAGTGCGTTTATGTTTATAATTTAAATTCTGCATTTTAATTCGTACATGCTATAAAACAGAAAAACAATCCGGATGGATTCTAACCCGTGCTTTCACAATTTGAGTCTCTATATAATGAGTCTCCATATATGCCTAATCGGCAATTTTTTTTTAAATAAATTATTTAAAATATTTAATACTAGCAAACAAATTTTATCAGGTCAGCGTCAGTTCTCGCCTATTTTTAGAAATTTGTGCATTTCTGATAATATAATTATTAGTCTCGTTTTGAAAAAAAATCTTTATTAATTAATATCAACACGACAACAACAAAACTATACAACCGATTTGAATACATTTAAGATGACGACAAATTTGATGACAATAGATAACAACAGATAACTTTGGATAACAACAGATGACTTGACTATTTGTTGAATACATTTCAGATGACAATAAATAACAACAGATGACAACAAATAACAAGAGATGACAACAAATTTCTAGTTCGTATAACTGCCATACGAGTATTTGTCCATAAGAAACAAATGATATGCAAATTATATTAATCACCGCAATATCCAAGTTCCCAAAAACGATTTTATATAACAATAATATGTTGCAAACTCTAATAATAATCACCACAATATCCAAGTTCCCAAAAACTATTTTATATAACATAATAATATGTTGCAAACTATCAATAGGAAACTAGCTAAATTGCAATTTTTTTTTAACTTACTGACAAAAAAAAAAGTTTCTCTTTCACTAAAATAAAATAATGTGTATATTAATCAACATTTTTTAACAATTTTTTTCAGATTTCTTTTTTAAAAAAATTTTCTTGTAACTGAGTTTAAAACATTAATGGCATAACGAAATACCTAGGCAATCAACATGAAACAGGGCGTATCTAGAATTTTTTAAAAATGGTTTAAGATTACGGTACCTGCATATTTTCATATTTTCTTGAAGTACATTTCATCCTTAGAGCCTAAAACTTAGAACTTCCGACTGATGTTTCAATAAGTTTAAATCCTGAATAAGGTCACCTGTTGTAATACAAAGTGAAATTGTAATGAATTTGTAAACTATGGTCATTTTTTTCATTGCTGTATCTTTCTTCTTCAGTTTAAGTAAAGTCAGAATCAGAGCAGTCACATACAATTCCTAAATCTGGACACTTCGGTACAGACAATTCTTTGTTATGTAAGAAGTTTTCATTACAGCGTAATTCCTTTAACGTTAATTCGTTAGCAATCTGTTAAATGGTATTTTTTCTCTGCAGATCATCAAAACGGTCTAGGATATTACGAAAATGAAGTCAAAACCTGTCTCAAGTCATTTATTTTGTTGCCTACGTAAAAATAATTTCCTTAAAAATTAACATTCTTATGTAATTTCAATGTAACTTGAGAGCAAAGGAGTTTTCTAACTTATTACTTGATATTGTAATAATTAAATAATAAAGAGATAAAATGGTTACAAACTACCAAAAATCATATCGTATCAGATCATACCCTTCACACATCATTTACCCCAGCAGTAGGTATTTCTTCACTTAATCTTATTATGTGCACTAAAATATACTAAAGGAATTAATGTTAATTAAAAATTCTCATCAAATAATAAAAACTGATATTTTTCAAAGTTGTAGTTCAAAAATTAGAGGAGTCGGAACACTCTGTAGATGAGTCCCAAAAATTTAAAACTGTGTCCAAGTATATAGGTTTCAATGAAACATTGGATAGATTCCCATATATTATGTTTATTGTTATATATATATATATATATATATATATATATATATATATATATATATATATATATATATTACAATATAAAGTGAACTTGATATTATCAAAAAGTTTGATGAAATGTATCTGAAAAAGTCAAAAGCTTCACAAATTGCATGCCGACATAACCTCGAAAGTGTAAAAGTATAATTAATATTCAAGTGAATATAAGAATGAGAACACTCATTCTTTGAAAATTTTGGAAAAGTTTTTAACGAATTAAAGCAGGCAGGCATAGTGAAGAAAAACTAAATAATAAATCATGTTGGAAATTTAATAGATGTTTTGCCAAAAAGTGATTCATTATCTGAAAACAAGCTAAAGTTAAAAAGTGCAGAGGAAAAATATAATGAAGCGTCAAATTATAGATCGAACTTTTGCGAGCTGAATGCTGTTCTCCATTTCAGAATAATTTGAAATATTTTGGTAATGGAAAGCCCGGCCATTTAATAAGGTATTGCCATTGCGGAAATGAAAACCTTTGTCGATGACGAAATCGTCACCATACTTGCAATGAATATCAAGAAAATAGTTTTTGCTCAACCATCGCAAATAATATTTATACAATAAGTAAAAATTACAAAGCAAAGTCAAAAAGAATGGTTTTTTAATAGTTGTTGTGTAGACCATATTGTTCATACTGATGAGTATTTTAAAGCTTGCGAAACATTGGAATCTGTAAAAGTAAAATTTGATGATGGATGAATATTAGAAGTTAAAAAATTTGGTAATATTAAAAGTTGTTCCCAGTTTATGGACAAAATTCTAAACTAACATTGAGAAACGTTTTTTTATGTAAAAAAGATGAAGGTAAACTTATTAAATTATTTGAAAATCACAGACAAAGATTCAGATGTTTCAAGAAAGAGATTGTCAATAATATAAAATGTAGTCGCAATTAAAGATGATAGGCTAAAGAAAATAAAAAGTTATGTGAGTGAAGAAAAGTTACACACGAAACTCAGTAAAAATGAGATGACTATTAAGGAAAAATATACACTGTTCATTGGGATTTATCAATTCTAAAAATTTGGAAATGAAGTGTAAAAATGAATCATTAGACCGAATACTCAAAGAAATTGAACAATAATATTTAAAGTATGCAAGATTTATTGAAAACAAAATATATAACCTACCGTTTCATAACAACAAAAGTAGAGCAGAGAATATGCTAGTGATTGTACATACAGATTTAAATGGATCAAATCCAACTGTGGGAAATCACGGAGAATTTTTTTTAAATTTTCATAGATGACCCTAGCAAATTGTTTAAGATTTATTATATCCGGACTAAAAATGAATATTTAAGTGAGTATGTTAATGAAGTACAAAACTCGACTGAAAACATGACAAAGAAACTACGACGTGACAGTGGGATGGAGTATATGAAAGCGAGCGTTTTTCCGTTCACATGTGCATGAACTAAATGAAAATGCAGAGAGATACAATCGATCATCAATGGATATGGGAAAATATCTTTTATCGGAAGCTTTTGAAAATCTTGGCCAGAAGTAAAAAACAGCTACATATCTTAAAAACAACGATTACTAACACCATAGAGAAAAAAATGCCATATTAGATATCTTTTAAAAGGAAGCCATCGATAAAAAATCTAAAAATGTATAAAAGTAAAGTATTTGTCAGAAGAAAGACGAATATCTAAATGCGACAAGAAAGCAGAAATTGTAATTTTACTTAGATGTACTAACACCGGATATAATCTTTTGATAAACAACAGAGGGATAATAGCAAACTGTGACGTACTAGAAGAAGACATAACCTTATTTGGATTTAAAGATAAGAAAGAGAAAAGTAATAAAGAAAAGAAAGACAAAAGAATTCAGATACAACAGAAAATAAGGAAGGAAAAAATTAAACTAATATGGACCAGAAGGAAAAGGATACCACAAATAAATTAAAAAATGAGCATACGCATGAAATAAATAATGATGATGCAATAAAAAATGACGAAAAAAGGAAGAAAGGAAAAGTTCAGGAAGCCAAATAAAACCACTACTCTTTTTGATGAAGAATTGGATTATTACTGTATTAGTTTTAATTACTGTGACGCTGTAGTTTCAGAAAATTTTAAGAATGCAACGACATGTGACGTATCAAAGTAATGGAAAGCAGCAATGCATCACGAGATGGATAGTCTTGTAGAAAACATTACGTGAACACTTATAAGCAAGCCTCCTGAGGACAAGAAAGTAATTAATGTGAAATTGATATACAGAAGGAAGAGTGAATGTTAGAGATGAGTGTTTTAGGTCACTTGTGTGACCTAGTTCTATCTAGGTCATTAAAAGTCGAAAACTAGTCCTTTTAGTTCGTTCTTAGTAAATAAAAAACATCAACTTTCTTCTCATATTTTACAAACTTGAGACTGGCAGTCTTATATCAGACAGATTAGCGTGTCACTCCAAGACTGTAACTGTTGCTACTATTGTATATCTACAACTAGTCAACCAAGTAGACAAACGTAACGAAAAATAAGGTATGTGTGGTTTAGCAAAAATGTGAATTTCCTAGGTTTTTTTGGTTCAAATGAAAGAATATATATAAAAATTACATATTTAAAGAATTAGGGCTCGGACTCGATTATTTCATTACAAAATTGTTATGAAGTATGCACTTACTATGAAGAAATGCACGACAGTTGGTTGTCAAACGAACGTTTTATAACCACACTTTATCTATCTTTTTTGCTCATTTTTTTTTTTAAATTTGCAAATTCGGTTTAATTTGCAAATACATTTTTGCTAAGAAGTAATTCGGTCAGATAACTTCTAACTTATACTTCTTTGGAAAAATACACTTTTATATGTGAATTTTTTCAAATAATTTTTTTTTAAACAATCGCAGCCGAGCCCTTGTTTTTGATTGTGCCACTTCGCTTTTTACTTATACTATTTCATTTAAACTAAAGAATAAGCAAAAAATTCGCATCTTTGCTATACCAGACTTGTTTAGAAAAATAAATATATTAATAAACAAAATACTTAAATTTTCTACCAAACTAATTCATATTCAAAACATAAGCTGTAAAATAACAAGACTGTCAACATAAACTCGTATAATGTTTCCATATTTCACTTCGTATACGAGACGACATAATAGTATATTTGTAAAAAAACCCTAATTAAATCTGCTAAAGTAAATACAAAACGTAATCTATATACTACTTTAAAGTTTTTAGTAAATTTAACAAAAAACTAACCACTTCAACGTATTTAAATAATGCACTATCACATAACTAAACGGCGAATATCAAAATACTAGTTAACTCACAAATATCTATCGTTTTTCTACGGATTACTATCGTTTTTCTACGGTTTACTATCGTTTTTCTACGGTTTACAAACGATGTACGACGAATAAGACAAAGACAACTAAGTGATTGATTGAGATTTGCGACCTATTGATATAAATCTTTTAAGATAGATACATTTTTGACAGATCGATTCTTTCGAACTGAATGAGATCAAAATGAAAGAGACCTATGATTTTAAGTTCTGTCAGTTTAGTACATTTAGTATCCCACTCTCTCTTGAAAAAATGATTATGTGCCTTCTTGTTCGCGCTCGCGAATAGGTTTTGTGAAATGAACGCCGCACGTCAGCAATGTTGCAAATATTGTTTATTTCGCACTTCAAGAATATCTTTTACTGATTTAATTCCCAATATATACACAAATATTTAAAAGTAAATTACTATGTAATATATCATAATACGTAAACGTCAAGTTGGTATATTGGATATGGGGCATGTGAGGACGGAATATTAATTTGTGTGATTTTTGGTTAAATGAACAAAAAAATGAAATAATTTTGATTCTGTAACCTATACGGTCAAAGAATATTGGCGAATTAATCCATTTTATTCACTCAATCTTTTCTGCCCGTCGATAGTGAACATGAATATAAAGCTGTACTCCAATCAATTTCAAGAGCGAATCTTTTGTAAACAAACAAATTTGACAGTTAAAACATTGGCACAAACGTCGATCAGCAAACGACTTTTGATAAATAATGTTATAAATTCAAGTGTTATACCATTATTTTAGTATAGGAATTGTTAAATTCATATAGTAATAATGGACAATCCTCCATTTTTATTGAAAAATTACCAGTCGCTTTAAACGTTTCGAGAAAATACTCGAACTTTCGACGCTGAAAAGCCCATATGCTTTTCATTAATTTTATAAGGTATTAGAGTAAAACAGCTACAGTGTGTCAATTTTTTTAATAAAGACGTTATTCCTTGACAGAAAATTAGTTGATTATCGTTAAAATAAAATTGACAAGGTGACTTTTTTCAGAAAATTTAAAGTAATATCCATAATTACTTGTTATCTTTTAGTACACACGATACATGCGCACATTGTTCAGCGCCGCTCGAGGAAATAACCCGCGAGCAGCTGTGAAGGCATCGCATCGCCACTGCGGGTAAACATCGCACTCCGGGCAAGTTATGTGTAATATTTTTTTGCACTCAATTAGAAAAGGGCGTGTTTTATGTTTTATTTTAAGGATAATTTATTCCTTTATCGTCAACAAACAGCGTCTTTCTTTGTCCAACATCTATTTCTGGACACCATGTTCACTAGATTTGATTGCATTATATACATAGGTTATATTTGGCGTATTGATAACTAAACAAACATTGTGACATATTATTTTCTTTTCACATAAGTGTTGGTATTACAATATTTTCCAGTGTGACCTGCATATTGTTTACATACTTCAGGATAATGTTTTATAATAGCTGAGCTTTTACTCTTATTTCGATGTATATTTTCGACGATTATTCTTAATGGTGAACATATTTATTTTAAAAAATTAGAAAAAGGTATTATTTATATGCGCTTCGCATTATACGTATAATGACGTAAATGTCACTGGCGCCCATTTAAGAAGCCAAGGGTTCGATTCCCGGCGGGGTGTTTCAACGTTCATAAATTATTTATCTAACCACGAATCATTTATTATACGTTGAGTTTGGCCGATAGACATATTTATATAGACGGCCGCAACCCATCACGTTTTAGCCTTAAAAAATGGACTCGTGAAGACAATTTATTTTATAGAAGGAATTGTATACGCTAATTACCCCGAATGCTGAGAAGTGGCCGAGAGCCAAAACGCAGCCGTGATTGTATTTATACATATCATATTGCATTCGCAATTATTTGTTGTGACGCATTTTAATATTGCAAAAAAAAACGCATTATGAATGGCATAATGTACTAAGCGAAAAATAATATAATAATTGAAATATTATTATAAAGAAAAAACTTACGCGTTTATAATTTCGTCAAGTAGTTTTAAAAGTAATATATTTATGTCAATGGTTGCGGAAAATGTAATATTTAATATTTGAAATACGTTCAACTTTAATCATTTTTCAGTATGGCTATCTGAATTTTTAGCACCTCACAAAATTATTTTGTATTATATTTATTATATTATTATGCATTTTATAATGTTTAGTTCTTTGTACTAAATTTGTAATATTTTAAAGTTTTAGTGTAATTAAAATGGTGATAATTGTTCTAAGCACAGTATACAGCCGTTTGAGAATACATTTATTAAGATTGCCGTCATATCACTGTAAAATAAACACAATCGAAATAATCTGGGCACAAAAAATATTATACTTGGCGAAAGAAAACACAGCTTTTAAATCAAACGATGTCAAAAGATTTATATTTGAAGCAATGCAATTTAATAAGCCCCGCGGCATGGCTGAACAAACATTATTGATGGTTTCCACGCGATGTGCTGGATATATTTATGATGAATATGTTCTGCAAATATGTTTTTAATAGATATGATATGTTCTGTAATAGTACTTCTCAGTGATATTGGCAAATGTATTAGTGATGCGAGAGAACGGGCCAGCGTTCACATTCTATACCGTTAGCCCGATCTCTCGCCGGCGCTAGCATTCCAACGCCTTTGGTTATCGGTGTCGATACCCAGGTCCATTGTGATGTGATTGTATATTTTTTCTGTGAAATATTTTTAAATTTCGTATATTTTTTACATTAATGTGTTTTTACAAAAATATTTCTATGATTACTCAAAAATTAAATATTTGTGATTACTTTGTAATAATTTAGTTTTCTGTATAAATAGCATTTAAGTGAACTACTATTTCTATAAAATTTTTGATATTACTTTATTATATGTTTTTTTTATGTAACAGTAATCAGCATTCATCAATTCTTCGAAAGACTTCATCTTACCTATCTGAATTTCTCTTAAATATAAAATATAACCTATGTTATTTAAGTTACATGTACGCATAGCAAAAGTGCACATTTTTAAAAAAAAATATTTTTTAATCACAAATACCACATAAATCTATTTTAAATTATTAACGTGAATGCAAGAAAAAGGTTTGCAATACCTGAACTGTCAAATTTGTTTACTTACAAAGATTCTCTCTTGAAATTAAATGGAGTATGTGTTAGTAGTAAGAGGTTTTCATCAAACTGACTGTATTGATAATACTTATTCCCCTGTTGTTAAAATACCGCTTAAAACTGTTGTTACCTCATTGCTTTACAAATTTCTAGATATTCATTAAATGGGCGTAGAAACAGCATATTTCAATGATAACGTTTTGTAGTTTAAAATAAAATAAAACAGCCAGTTGTTTATAAAGATATTACTAATAGTGTTTATAGATTAAATAAATCATTATAAGGCTTAAACGATGCCTCGTGTATGGTATGAATGTTTTAAGGATTTTCTGACATCTCCTGGTTTTTGCAAAAGTAAATATGATTATTATCTGTATGGTATACATGATTATTACTAGTAAATATGGTTATTATCTGATGGTAGAATAACTTCCTGCGTTGATGATTTTTTTATATTAATATAAACAAGTTATTTTTGACATTCAAAATAAGTTATCAAAGTGATAAGTAAACAAGTGATCAGTTTAAAATACAAGACATGAATATGGAGCAAAAACTACTTTGGTATTGATTTTGAATATAACTGAGAACAGGATAGTGTTTTAAGTTTGAATCCGAATCTTATATTGGGCCTTTAGCTAAACTTTATTAAAAATTAAAAATTGTATAAAACACATATCGAAATAAATTTAAAACTTGAACAATCTGATGTCAATGAGGATGTAAAGTACAGAAATGTTGTACATCATCTTTGGCTAGATATATCTGGCAGTGTAAATTATCTAAGCTAATTCTAAAATCATTATGATGATACACATTTTAAACATGGTTTGCAACTTTTGAAGTATTTGTGTTTGACAAAAGATCTTATATTGAAATGTTGTAAGAAAAAAATGCTGATATATTGGATTGTTTTGTGGATTAATTTTTTTGGATTGTTTTGTAGGTTTTGTGGATACATTCCAAAAAGGAACTCTGCCAAGGGACTTCTAATTAGATTGTTTGGAAATGTTACTTTTCGAAAATAATAAAAAAACATAACGATGTAAAAAAGTATTCTAGATTTGCCGGGCATATTGCTTTATCAGAAGCTGTAACAGAAACATTTTTTATAGTCTAATCACTTTAATTTTATTTTCACTAAAATTTATAAACCAATTGAGAAAAATGAAAGCAACTCAGGAGTAAGTAACAATGCTAAATATGGAAATTTCACTAAGAATTCTAAACATATTGAGGTTCACTATCATTTTCTTCGTAAACATATTAAGAAAGGAAAAATTGAATATTACTGCCTGAATGACAGATTCAGGCAGTAATATTGCAGATATATTTACATAATCGTATAATTAATTTCACAAAAAAATATCTCTTCCCTACTGCGACTTATAAATATCCAAAACACCCAAATGAAAATTGGTAAAGAATAAAATAATACCCTCTAATTAAAAATATCGAATGAATGTTTTTTGGATGTTCAATCATTAGGATGTATTTATTTTCATGTGGATTACAAATAAAAAAGACTTCTAACTATCTGCACTAAAGTCATATATAAAATAATAATTGAGGAAACACATCGAAAGTTCGTGGCATTACCCATAACAAATCCATCGGAATGACTTTTTGGCTATATGTAGCCTCTAATAACCACGAGAAGTCAGGCGCAAATCGAATTTAACTTTTAGATCGGCTACCTCAATATGTCAGCATAGGAACGTCCCGCAAATGGTTTATTCATACTCGGAGGAGAGCAAGCTCAGCCGTAGCTGATGAGCTACGGCAGAGCATTACTTAAATTGAGCCACAACTCCCATCTCGAGAACAGCATCGACATTATTTATAATCTGATATACCTTCATTTATGTCCAATTTGAAGTTTGCGTAAATTATAGTTTGTAAGGTTAATGCGTTTGAAATAATCTTAGTCTCGTGAAGAGTAAATACATGTGTGAAAAATATTTTTCTTTTGGGACTTAACACTGTAATAAGCATAGTTTTTTTTTTTATTCAGAGACACATATTTATTTTTGATTTCCTGGATGAATGGAAAACGAAATGACAAACAATTAAAAATTATATACATTTAATACTTTTTAGTATCGGCACTATGATACTTATGGGAACAATTTAGTCATTCCCTTACTTTCTTTTAAGCCTGTTGTTTGAAATATATCAACAGTTTTTTTATTTATCTATTTATTTATTATTAACTTTTATGTACAGTATATATGGCGGACTTATTGCTACATGAGCAATATCTCTTCCAGTCAACCATAACAATTTGTATTGAAATTTAGTTGGTAGACTGTAAGATATTTTACAATGAAAATTCTTCATAGCACATTAGACAAAAAATATACAAAAGTAAATTAAAAAAGAAAACAAAATATTGTCATGATTTGGGATGGGAAAGATAGGAAAGGGCAAGGACCCAAAGGAAAAGGTTTCAGGAAATGCAGGACTTTTTCACTCGATCTTTTAAAATATTTAGAGACGTGATTTTCCTGATGTCAGGATCCAGGTGATTCCAAATTTTTGTTGCTTGGACAGTGAAGGATTTTTCGTAAGTGTTAGAGGTATGTTTAGGAATAAGTAGGGTGTGTGAACTTTCAGATCGCAGCCCAAGGCCGTGAGCAGACAAATCTTTAAATTTGCCACTAAGATAATTTGGGCTATGAGGATTTTTTAATATGTTAACAAGAAGTGTAAGTATGTGAAGTTGGCGTCGATCACGGATCTTTGAGAAGTGAGCCATTTGAGAAGTGATCTGTATTCAGAAATGTGATTATATTTTCTGAGGCCAAAGATATACCGAATGCATAAATTTTGAAGACGTTCCAACTTGCACAAATATTCTTCATTAAGATCAGGATAGCACACGTCTCCATAATCGATTAATGGTAATAAAAGTGTTTGACAAAGGTAGATTTTCGTTTTAGTCGGTAGAAAATTTTGAAGACGTTTCAAAGAGTGTATCCTGTTGAAAACACGATGACTAACATCATTTACTTGAGGCCGCCAATTAAGATTTTGATCGATCAGTAGGCCCAGGTTTTTAACAGTTCACGTGTATGATATTATTGTACTATTTAGTAATAATTTCGGTAAACTAAGTAGGTTTATTTTAGAAGTCAGTCTTTGACTACCGATAATGATAGCTTGTGACTTACTTGGGTTAACCAAAAGACCCATTTCATGAGCTCACTGACGAATTTGAACGAGATCTCGCATACATTTGTAGGTCATCAGCATAGAGATGATAATTGCTAGAAATGTTTTTAACAACATCATCAATAAATACTGAGAAGAGGAGAGGAGATAGAACTCCACCTTGAGGTACACCATCTGTAAGGTCAGTCCACTCAGAATACGTATCTGACAACTTAACACATTGCCTGCGTCCATGAAGATATGAACTAAACCACTCAAGTGAATGTTGGGATATATTAAGATATTTCAAGCGGGCAAGAAGAATATCGAAGTAGAAGAGTTGAACGCACTGCTGAAATCAAGAAGCACAAGGACAGTGACTTGTGTATTATCCATAGCCAAGCGTATATCATCAGTAAACTTAACAAGGGCAGTTGAGGTACTGTGGCCAGCTTTAAAGCCAGATTGAAGTGGATTTAGAGACTTATGAGCATTGAAGAAAGGAACAAGTTGACCATGAACAATACGTTCAAAGACTTTAGATAGAAGCGGTAGGATAGATATAGACCGAAAATCCTTAGGTTGCGTAGGTAATAAAATTTTAGGTACGGGCACAATATAGACTTTTTTCCATTCCAAAGGGAAGACAGCAGTTTTCAAAGAGGTATTATAAATTATCAGCGATGACCGGAGCCACGATATCTATTATTGGTTTAAGAGCACTAATATTTAAGCCATCAAATTCCGTGGATTTTGATTTTATCGCAAGAAGATTAGCTTTAACTTCGGACTCACAGGTATCCCTTAGTGTAAATTGATGTTCATTTTTTTTAATAAGAGTATATAAATAATACGTTATATTCAGTCTCATTTATTTCCTTTTTAAATTATTTTCTCCTCTAATTCAGCCCACTCAAGAACTCAACTTAAGATTTAAAGGCATGTATTGCATGAGATTTGAGTTGGATCGTTTAATCATCAAATGTACAATTTGCTATGTCCTCCTTCATCTCCCAACGATAGGTCCAAAATAGGAAATTATTGGTTTTATTTGGATTTCCCATTTTATCACATATGATGAAAAGTAAAAGCAGTGATTCCACCAAGGTTGGGTGATTCTTACCCTGAAAAGGCCAAAGTAAAGTATAAAAGTACTCTTGTATAGAAGATTTGCTATATCATGCATTTATGATTAAACGAAATCAATCATTAAAGAGGTTATTTGTTATGTTAAAATTTCTTCCAAAAAGAAACTACTAATACTTTATAGTTTAAACGATACACCCGATACTGCCAGGCGTCCCGTGACGGCTCACTGTTTTTTTATTTAAATTTAATTACGAATTCTGCTGATCTGTGCCAGAAGTTTATATAATTCAGCTAATCCTTAACATAAAATATAAAAATAGCAAAATTTTTAAACATCAGTTGTCAATTTGAATAAACTTTCATTATGATAATTTTTGGCATTCAATAGTTTTTATATGTTCCGCAAATAGTGTTTAGTTATTTATAACGTTTAAAACAAGTTTGTTTTTAAGTTTTAGTTCTTCATTTTTATTACTCTGAAAAACAATGCATCGGTTTTCACAATTTAAAAAAAAACAGATATGAAATATTTATAGTATTCTATTAGTTTCAGTAAGCACTTGAAATACGGAAAAAATTAATTTCATAAAAAATGTATTTGAAAATATATAAACCAAATTATACAAAAAAAATTGTTCCGTAAAGGTAATACATGACAAAATTTTAAACCTTTAATAATTACAAATTTCTTGTTTTGAAAGAAAAATATTCATCAGCTCAAGGTGACAGATGCAGAAATACCCGAAATGAAAAGAACTGCATAATAATTCAGCGTAAAGAAATTGTGAATAAACTACTTTTGTCTGATCTGAGAATAAATTAATACATTTTTTTTGTTATTGCAGTTAGGATTAATTTTATACATATTTAAAATACATTTCCGTATTCCGTATCACATTACACTTATTGTGTGCTAAAATTCGTTCTCGAGCTGACGAGCGGTTTGTAAGCAATAATTGTTTTTTTACATGAAAACTATTTAGACGACAATTTTTCAGCCAAGTCTGACTACTAAAAATTACTTAAAAACTCGTAAAAAGTAATTGAATACAACTTTTAATTAAAATTGATTTCAATTAAAAGGTCTCGGAAAAAATCGAGTAAATATACGTATACGACAATGAAAGTATGGTATGATGCATTGTTATACATAGATGCTTTGGTTAGTTGAATGTATGTATACATTTACTTATATTTCCTAAAACGTAAATCGAATTGAAATATATTATAAATAAGATCGATCTAATATCAAATTTTTTCAGCAAAATCATTTCGAAAGATAATTTATGAAATTTTTTTCCTAATTAATATACTTTTTGTTTTGCAAATAAACTTACTAGTATCCATAAACTTTGTAGAAATACGTTATCTTAACCTTAATTGAATAATATGGAACGCTTTAATGTGTACACGCCAGATTTTTAGCTTTAACCTATATGTTCATTCTAGTTACCGACAATATCTGCGAACCTTTTAGATACCTTTTTACAGATTGGATAACTCTGATACAATGCTGGAACCAATCTTAATGTAGCATCGTGTCAGAGACAATATATGTGTTAATACATTAATTAAGGACATTATAAGTTCTTGTATCTCATAGAAATCGGATTGATAACTTTATTGACAGTAATAGATGCACAAAAATCTGGAAAGACGGGATTAAAAGTAATCCAAAAGAGAAATGGAAAATCACCTAGCGATATAAAATTCTACAAACCCATTAGTCTCTTTCTGGCTTTAGGGAAGTTGCTCGAATGGGGTTGGCGGATCATTTATTGCCGCAGTTTTCTCACTTTCCCGAGTTTCCGACCAGTTCGGTTTTTGTACGGGGGTGTCTACATCGGATGCGATGCTCACTGCCCTATCATAGGTAGGCTTCAGCAACAAACCGTCCATTGGTTATGGGTTATTTTTTTCGATTAGGAGGACGGAGAAATTAAAAAAACAGTTAACAAGGGACTCTCTGCAAGGCTCAGTTTTCAGTCCTATTTTGTGGAATGTCATATTTCAAGGCATTTTCCTGTTATCCCTTCACTCCCTCGCCAGGTTGCACGACGGAGGCATTAAGAACTAGCTTAGCTTTGTCCTCAAAAGTCCGAGGCTGCCCTCTTTAAGGGCACACTTGTGATGGTGTCGACTCTGAACGGTGATGCTGTGTGATGGCTGGATAAAGAAGGAGCTTTTTGACGCAGGAGCGGTATCTCGGGGAAAGGACGGTGGTGGCTTTCCATACCATAACATGGCTTGCTGGACTAGGTTGGAAACTAAACACTTCAACCTTCAAACTGATGTATACGGTAATGTAACTGGGCATGCGCCAACGGTATGAGCTTTATAGTGGGTCGTGGTCCAGCAAATTAGGAGAGATGTATTAAGGTATGTGTTGCCCTGACGAAGGTTTACAAAAACTGTTCGTTGGATGCTTTGCCTATTTTGGTGGGACTTCAGCCGGTCAATCTAGGAATTACGCGGCTAACTTCATTTTGGTACGGGTAGGAGTTTTGACACTGGCCCATTATGCTTTGAGTTTTTAGCAGACAAATAGCTTACTAATGAAAAGAGACGCATTTTAGAAGTTTTCTGTACTCGTGGGCCTTTCGATTTTTTCTGGCGGATTTTCTTTCAGTTTTTAGTATACCATCATTAATTTTCGTTATTCGCACTTAGTTTTCCGCTTCATTGCCTTCCTAAGAAGCAAAGAACAGTAGCGCTGAGTAGAACCCGGTTTTTATAAAGCAAAACAGGATGTCTGAACATATGTATATGGCCTCGCTAGCCCAATCTACATACACAAATCCTCCTAGTTCTGCTTTTTCTTTAGAATAACTTAAACAGTATTTTTTTCGTTTTCAACAAATATTTTAAAATCCAGTAAATATTTGAATAAGAATTATTGAATTAACTGAGGTAACTGTGTGACTGAATAAGGAATATCTGGTATTGTCAAAACAGCTAAATACATCAACTTAATTCATTTCAATTTTTTTTAAACATCAACCTACTACAAACTGGCAACTTACCTTCACTAATATCTTCACAAATATTAGACCTCCTAACATTTGACTTACACTCTATAGGAGTATCAGTTATATTACGATCAGACATATCAAATTTCTTTAGCAATTGGTCGATTTAATGAAAGCTAGTTTATTTGCTTTTGAAACTTTGTTTATATTGATTCTCGTACCTAAATATTGTTTGACTTTGCCTAATTTTTTTTTTATTTTAAATTTTTGACTCAGATAATTATCATAGAATTAATTATCATGGAATAAATTTCTGACTGGTTATTTTAAAATGAGATGTAAACATCAACATAAGTTCCAACAATAGTTTTCTTATCGCCACTATATTTTTTACAAAGGCACTAGTTCTGGTTTGCTCCTACTAAACCCTAAACTGTACAATTTTCCTCTGCCCCCTGATATAAAACTAATGATAACTGTTTCAAGCCATAAGCAGCCTTTTTAGTTTCAATACTTTTTTGACTTTTTAACATGAAAACCTTGTGGCAAATTCATATAATTTTTTTCTTTTAAATGACCAATGAAAAGGCGGCTGTCACATCTAAATGAGTAATGTCCATATCTGAAGCAAACTTAAAGCAAAGAGTGACCGTAAAGTTGAATACTTAATGATCAGTGAAAAGAGTTCTTGATATTCCACAGTGGCCTTTTGAGTAAATCTTTTAGCTACGAGTCTATCACGATATCTCACTTTATTGCCACATTCGAATTTAATCTAAAAATTCACTTGCATTGTTTGGGGCATCAACAATCTCCCACATTTCATTATCTTCGAATGACTGTAGCTCACCTGCCATCACCTACAACCGCTATTGTTTTTCAGGGCCACTGATATCCTCTGCTTATATTATTTAATCTTCTCTTATGGACGTAGTACTCATATTAACATAGCCGTGCCTTGAAGGTTTCCTCCTTACTATTTTCTCTTTTTCTTTGTAGTACATCTGTAGTATGTGTGACATACCTCGCGTTGGTGAAGTTGATAAATTTCTGGCTTCTTCTTCCTACATACTCCTGTCTTTTACATAAAAATATTCTGACTTATTTGATCTTTACTAATCAAGGGCTTCTAATTTCACCATGAATGCCTTCACTGATTCTCATACTTAATATCATGGAAACGATGACTTCCTCTTATTTCTTTGTCTTCTCTAATACCATAACATCTCTACTAATTGTAACATGGTTTTTAAGGGATTATAAATTCTATAAACCACAACGTTATCAGAGAAGCCAACCAATATATATTTCTTTGACTTTTTATCCCGTTTAGTGCTTTTATCCTTTGGTACATGTGCCATCACAAGACTCCCAAATATGCGTATAAGTTGAAAGTTTGACTTTTTTCTCCATGTTTCATGTGGAGTCTTTTTAATGCCAGTAGCTACTGATTTGTTTCCTTGTTTTTTAATGAACATCTAAATAGGCAGCATTTAGCTACTAATGCTGAACTAGATCCCGTTTTACTGTGTCTGCTGAGTCTATAGTAAATAATTTTGTCTTCAATGAATTGACAGTTATTTCAATTCCGTAATATTCTATAGCCATAATCATAGGCATAAATCGCTCTCGTAATCTGACCAGGAATATTAAACCAACCCATTTATTGTAATCGCGAAACAGCTTAAAAATTTCTTCTATTTATTTCACATAATTCGTTATGTTCTCAAAATTTTCTATCCTAACAGAAATTAAATGATAAAGCAGAGTTATTCTCCGTAAAAAACCCGACTCGTCGTAACAAGCACGCAATTTTGTACACAATTCCTTCGTGATTTTTGTCCCTTTTATACAAATAACGATAAGTCGATTGCCAAAACGAATTTAGCTCGTGCTTTTAAATCTGCCACTGCAACTACTCTTTTAGTTCCTTCGTCCTTCAGGTATTTATATGCGCCTTCCAAAACCAGCAAATTTTCCACAGCAAACGCCCAATTATCAAAGTTCTCACACCTTTTTAGCTTTAACACGTTTGTAAGATACCCAGGACTCATTTTCCTTGCTTGCCCAACACGAAATACTTACAATTTGCTTTATATTTTAAATATTATATAGGTGAGGCCTACAACCTATAATAAAAAACGCAAGTTGATAGTTAACGAAGGACTAATTTATTTCAAAGTTACTACAAACTTAGAAACTTGGCACATTTTAATGTCACATATTTCATGACGAGCGGCGGTAGGAACCTTATTCACAATATCATTTCAAACACAAATATTATCGAAAACTACACATTTCATAATAGCCACCAAAAGCTAGTCTTTGTAGCTTTTAAATAATGAAATTAATTTCAAAACTGTTAAACTATTTGCGATTTAACACTTAACTTGCATATACCAAAGAGAAAAGGACTAATTTTGTCAATTTTGAATAGAAACCTTAATGAAAATATTTGAGCATTTGCGAAAAAAAATTATTCAGTTACCGTTATTTTTTTTTCTTGCATATTAAAATATTATGCCTATCTTAGAATTTGATATCTATTTATTGAGCAAGTTAATAACAACGACATTAATTAATCACAAGAAGTTAAACCGCAGATAATCATTAAGGGACAAATAAAAGCAATAATAGCCCAACATTTTGATTTTCATATTGTTAGTTCATATATTTCGCACACAGTATTTCAATATACGAAAATAACTCTTCTGTATTTTCTCTAAAATGTGTTTTTTTTAATTGACTATTTTTCTTACTTTCATTAATTCCCAATCTGCTTCTTTCCAAGATAAATAGGACTAATATTAACATAAATGAATATCTACTACATCCCATTCCCAATCTCGGTCCCGATATCCTCTCGATAATAAACAACTGTGATAAAACGAGTCAAAATGGAGCGGACCGGCATTCTAAATAATCATATATCGTTCCTTTTATGGATTTCAATGTCATTCTGTCGAATAAAGGTCAAATCGTGTGCTCGCTTTAATATTCACGAAACTACCTTCGTCTTGGTCTTTGTATTGCGTAGCTCTGACAAAGTTTTAGGATACTGCTTTCCCATTCGTATATTGGTAGTGTAAATGTATATTTATTTATAACTTTTTTTAATGCATCTGCCTTAGAATGAAACAGTTCCTCAAAATATATTTATATATAACAAGAACATTCGGGATATATTTTCGTACGGACACATTTTGAATTAATTGACGTTTTAAGGTAATATCAACGGATCTTGATTTGAATTACTACAATCTAAATATGAACATCATGTTCAGAGTAGTACATGGTACTGTCTGAAATTGTGAAGTGAGACGGGATTTATCCACCATTGCCTAAAGCATGAATGCTTCTCTAAAATAAAGTGTCTTGTTTCCGGTTGACTTTCTATATATATAATTAAACATTTATATTACTAGCTATGATTCGTAAATTTGCTCACATGGTAAATGGGGAGTAATGAAAACTGGTGTAGTTTTCATGTATATAGTTTTCAAAATTAAAATGATTATTTTTCGATTTAAAACGATATTAGCCACTTATTATGGAATTATATGCAAACTTTTATTTACACTTTTCTCTCCAACAATCTCCATAAAAATATTAGTATGTAGCTCTATAAGCCACGTTTCTTATTAGACCAAACGAAACTTGATATAGAAAAAGTTTAAATCCAAATCTAAGTTAAGTTCACTAAAAATTCTTCTTACAACTTGATGAACTTTAGAAATACTGCAACTTTTGCTTCAATTTTTTCATTTAAAAACTAAAGACTGTATTTGATCTATATACCCGTTATACTTAGAATATTTCCGTAAAAGGTCTTATTATTTTTATGAATATTTATGTGAGATTCTTATTAAAATTGTTTCAGTCCACTTACTTATATGTATTAATTTTAAAGGTCTATTTAATTTTTTTTTGTAGTATTAGCATCATTCAATACTGATTTTATTTTAAGTTTAAGTTTTCAAAATAAATTATATAATACTATTCAAATATTTGGTTTAATAAGATGATTTTGTTTTTTCTTCTCTTAAGCTTTACTCTATAGTAGTGTGAATGAAATTATATTCGCTTTTTAGGAAGTAATATCTTATATCTTTCTTCAGTTTCTCTAGATATAGACATGTCGCAAATCAATATATATCTAATCATTACACAAATTTTGAATGAATGTTGAAATAATAAAAAAAAAATTATTTAGGGAAAATTTATTTTCAATTTGAATTGATAAACAATGATATAAAATGATAAAATTCTTGTCTGTGTATATAACAACATAAAAACACGTAAAGTAAACAAAACGAATATAACTATTTTATTTAAATAAAACCTTAACTTTTCTTAATTAATATATATCAAAGGTTTACGGCGGGCATAATTTTGTAATTCAGATTTTTTATGTCATGATAATCTTAAGAGAGTCTTCATGTATTTATTTTGATTTTCTAAACTAATTCTACTTCTTTTAACTTATGCATTTTAGAATATATTTTGAAATATTTAATTTGTGAAACGATAATAAAAACACATTTAATTATATGCAGTCAAATGCCGAACATTGATTATATTTTCTACTGCAGCGCATATTTCAATATTTATCACTCAATATTTTCAGAGGAATAAATAAAGTGATCGATTTGTTTTACATTACATAAGTCGTACAATATTTTTTCTATAATTTAGTATAAGACATAAATCTACATTTTTCCATAATTTAACTTTATCTCCGAAACTACTAAAGTTAAAAATATGACAAATTAGCGTCAGTAGAAATTTCTATAAAATTTCTACGACAACTATGGCGATAATTCTAAATATCATGGTTTTTGAGCAAGTTACAATACTTTTACATATATAAAAGACAGTACTAGGCAATATATTTAAATATTTAAAATGATATTATTATTCCCACATATATTTTGGTAGAAATGCAATGTAGACTTATGTTCATATACGAGTATTCTTAAGTGGATAGATACACTTAGTAGAGCAAGTGCTATTCGTCCATAATAGATTTTTTTAAATATCCTACCCTTATAAATTTACCAAATCTGTCTATAACTTCCCAAAATACAAATAATGTTAAGTGAATTTCCGACATTAGACTTTCAGTACCAGACTCATTATCTTATTGACAATAAATTCAGTAACATAGGAAAGGATCGAAGTACTATGATAAGAAGTGAGAAAAACTTAGCCATAAATACAAATACCAAATATTGAATCAAAGCAAACCATGTATATCCTGTGACTGCATATACTGTTCGAGAGTTCAATGTGTATGGCGTAAACTGTATGAGGGTGAAATAGACATAACCCTACAAGGCCCCCAGTACCCCTTGTAGGATAACCATTTTTATCGTTCTTCCAGCAATAAAAAACGTGCAGCGACATCTACTGTCATCTCCATCACGACCTATTGATATTGAGCAACTAAATAATACAAAGCATTGCGCATAGATGTCATTACTGTTTTCTGTTTATGGAGTTTAGCGAGACATTTGAGTTTAAGTTAAACGTTTGCGGTTTGCGTGATTTCAAAACTTTCTAAAAAATAATAATTGATAGTTTTGAGTTAGAAAAAAATACAGTGGGTAATAAGATAGTGTATATTTTGCAGAGGTAAGTTATTTTTTTCTAATATTGTAGTAATTGTACCAGCAATTTACATTTTTATCTTTGTTCCACATACGGTACGTCGAGCTTTCGTTCTCGTTTTTACTATTTTATACTTACGCCAACTTTTGCCATGAATACTTTTATCTTTTACAGATTATGTCGCGTAAAATATTACGTAGTGAAGAAGTAGAAGAATTCTTGAATATCCCTTCTGGGAGTGAAGATGAGGAGGACTTTTCTGAGGCTGGAAGTGATGATGACGTCGAAAAAATTCAGTCAATCCAAAACAATTTGTCTGAATTACTTAGAGACGACGAAACTTCATTATCGCCGCAAACACAACGACCTTCGTCTCCCGCCAACGAGGATGTTCATGTTATGAACGTTGAACAAGACCCGCAGCCTAGCACATCAGGGATAACTACAGGTACCATTAGACAATCACAGGCACCTAGGCGATCAACAACAAGAACACCTAAAAGAAGATTCATTTGGAGAAAAACAACTTTTCAAACACCTTATTTTCCGTTTACTGGAGACACAACTTTACAGTCACCAATTATAGACTTCGAAAGTCCCCTTCAATATTTTTTGTGGTTCTTTGATGACGAGATACTTGAGCATATTGTTGAAGAAATGCTCAAATTTAGTATCCAAGAAAATTCCTCCAAGCCATTTACAATTTCAGTCGTTCAATTGAAAAAGTTTTTAGGTGTCTGTCTGATTATGAGCTTGGCACCATTACCCAATATTCGAATGTATTGGGCAACCGAATTGGGTATTCCTTTGATTATGGAGACAATGTCACTAAATGATTTTAAAAAAATCAGCCAGTTCCTACATTTCAACGATAACTCCACACAACCACCATCGGATAATCCAGGGTATGATCGTTTGCATAAGATTAGACCAATATTAGAAACATTGAAGGAAAAATGTCAAAGTGTGCCCAAACGGGAGGCACTCTCCGTCGACGAACAAATGTGCGCGACAAAAGCATCTAATGTCCTCCGACAATACCTACCAAACAAGGCACATAAATGGGGCTATAAGCTACTGGTGCTATGCGATGATCGTAGCTTTGCTTACGATTTTGAAATTTATTCCGGAATGGAGAATGAACCCTCACTACGGTATTCCAATGAACCAGACTTAGGAGCAAGTTCAAATATCGTAGTACGTTTAGCTAGAACAATACCAAAGAATCAAAATTACAAATTGTTTTTTGATAATTATTATACGTCAACGGAATTGATTGCATATTTGGCCAAAGAAGGGATACAGTCACTAGGAATTGTCAACAAAGGTCGTTTTGGAAAAGACCTAAAATTACCTACCATATATGATATAAAAAAGGAAAAGGTGCAAAGGGAGTATTCAGAGCAATGGGTAGCAAACTGTAATAACACAGATATTGTAACCGTTTTGTGGTATGATAACAAGCCGGTCGTTTTATCGTCGTCTTTTGTGGGCGAAGAGCCAAAAGAATGTATAAGAAGATATTGCAAGAAAGAGAAAAAGTATATTCAAGTAGATTGCCCCAAATTAATAAAAATATATAACCAGCATATGGGTGGTGTTGATCTTCTAGATTCGTTCCTAGGGAAATATAAAATAAAAATTAGGACTAGAAAATGGTACTTGAGACTATTTTATCATCTTCTTGATATTACTCTGATCAATAGCTGGTTATTGTACAAAAGAGTTGGGGAACAGAAAAATACACCAATCACAATGAAACAAAAAGATTTCAAAATTTGAGGTAGGCAAAAGTTTATGTATGTATGGGCCATCCATGAATAAGAGGAGAGGCAGACCATCAATACTGTCTGAAGAAATTGAGAAGAAAAGAAAGAAGCCTAATGCTGCAATCTTACCTCCTCGTGATGTCCGACGTGACGGGTTTGAACATTTTCCAGTCTGGGGTGAAAAAAGACAAAGATGCAAATTTAAAGTATAAAAATAAAAATAAAAATAAAAGGAAAAACCTTTATTTCTTGTGAGAAATGTCAGGTAGAACTTTGCTTGAATAAAGATAATAATTGTTTCCGAAACTTTCATAAGTAGCTTTTTAGCTTTATTTTATTTTATTTCCATCTTTGTGACATATCTCATTATTATGTAAAGGTAAAAATAATAAACAGCTTGTAATAATTAAAATAAGATACTAATTTCCAAATAATAACATTTATTCTAGTTCAGTACCAAATAGTATAGTTATACTGAATACATATGGTACTGAAATAAAAAGTTGATTTTCTGGTCAAATATTGAATTATTATTTTTTTTATTATTTTTCCCTATCTACTTTTCACTAATTACATAAAATTGAGCCTTGTAGGGATAATTTGTAATTTCGTAGTTTATCACACACGGAGAGTAATACGGCCACACGTCTCTTTTTGACGACGAATATACATGCCCTCTGAAAGAGTTAAATATTGAAATATTTTTTATTATTTTGAATAAAATTTAAATTTGAATTACAAATGGACTTCAAGGCACTTAGGCTATAAATAATATTTGGTTTTATTTCTAATATTTTCGAATTACGTGTACGTTTATTAAGTACTTCAAAAATTAATTCACATAATTTTAATTAGCGTAGCTTTAAAAACACGTTTCTGAATATTTCATAAATTCTCTACTTACATTTTTTTCAGGAAGTGACAAAATTGCTGAAATATATTTAATGAAACACTTGAACATATTTCATTGACTTATAATAAAGAGTTATAGTCATTATCGAGAAAGTTTAAAAATACATTGAAAGCATTTTTTCTCTCACTAGTAAAAGCGATTTGTAAAAATAATTGACTATTTGATGATTTTGTGTCAATTTCGTGGAGTATATGAAATAATATAAAAATAAATTGCTGCAATAAATACTCTATGATCACTAATCATATGTATTTCATTTGCCTTTATTAGTTTATTTTTTTCTTTGAGCACCATCATCTCATTTTTATTATCAACGCTGTGCGTTTATTAAAGCATATGAGTAATAATTTATGAATAATAAGGAATACGATTCGGACTGAATAACTTCGAAGAATGATGGCGACGGGCTAAGGCATTATGCTGATTTATTACGGACATTAATTCGTACTTTGAAAGAGAAAAAAATTGTTTACAGTTCCGTATCCGCCAAATGGTTCGAACGGAATTTAACTCGATCCGTACATCTATCATCAATTTACGTCTTTTAAAGTATAAATGCTACATGTATAAACTTGCACACATAAATAAAATGGCATCCCAAAGCCAGAGTCTAATTCAAATTTAGTAAAAAACAAATTAGGAAGCTCTTCATTAAATATGAAAACAAAACTTAATTTTAATGAATGCATTACACGCTGTTAGAAAAGCGTCATAAGGCGAATTAGAAAAAAAAATTAAAATTTTTTAATCTCCGTTTTTCATACTTTTTTTATAAAAAGTGTTTTTCGATCAACACATGCTAATACTTGATTGGTCACTAATAAATTTGACTTCTAAGTTGACAAAGTTATTTGTTTTTCATGTTAATTAATGAAATCAATATTTAATTGCATAATACATTTTTATCACTTGTTACCAGCGTGTATGCTGGGATAAAATTCTCTCCTTGAACAATTATAAAAGTCCAATCTTATCTAAAAATTATCTGCGTCTTTAATTTATTAGCCTATGAATATTTATACAGCAAAAGAAGCACATGGGGGAAAGTACAGCGGGTGTGAAAGAACAGACAGTAATACATTTTAACCGGTCGTCACTATGATGAAAATTTGAAGTGTGCACACATTCGAAATTTTAAGTCGTTTAAGGTTAAATGGTAGACAAAATGTTTTCACTTCTTTCTCACTACCGCAAGAAATCGTTTTTCCATTTAGGAGGTCAGTTTTCCACCATGACGAGTGAAAAGAACAAGTCTGAAAGATGACATAAACTTAACCCGTAATCCGTTTAAAAATATCTATTTAATTTTTCTAAATTAAATGTGGAAGACCGCCGTAGATGAGACTTACCACAGAGATAAAACTTTCCTTGTTTGAATATTTAGTACATTTGCTTAGCACAAAAATTACAAACGGCATTCATGAATAAGACGCACTGTAATTCCTCTTGATTAAATTTTCTTATTTTTTCTGTTTTTTACTCGCTGAAATTTAGTTTCTAACTAAACACAAGATCAAATATCATGCATTTTATATACTCTACCAGAAAATAACTTTGCAAAATTTCTATGATAATCAAGGAGTAGCTGGAAAGAAATTCCGCGTTTATTAGTTGCCAATCTAATACTAATAATAACCAATAAGAAAAATAAATCGATGCTCAAAACAACGTATTAGGAATTACTAGACTTCCTTGTAACCCTACTATCAACTCATCTGTGTCTACCTGTATATGATTGGGTCTATATAGTTGAGGCAACCTAAAATTTAGCTTCAGCAGTTTGTAAACAATCATGAAGATATTACGTATATAATGAGTATTTTATCTTAGACAAAAAGTATTACAACCAGAGTAATGAAGTAGAAAAATGTTTGAATTACATGAAACAATATATTTACCCATCTTACACCTCGATAAGAACGTCGAAAGATTTAAAACATAAGGGTCATGAAATATTTAACTCACGCAAAACGTAAATGTAAAAAAAGGGCCAAGTTCAGCGACAAGAAGCGTTTATTGGTTTCGTCGATAAAATAATGGAGGTTGAAATCGATGTAAAGTTGTGTCGAATACCCTTAAAATGTATAGAAAATATAATATGGTTTAAAAGGGAAAAAAAATTTATATTTTAAATAAATAACATGCATGTGAAAACTCACTAAGTTTTCTTGTAACGAAATATTAAGTCTGTAGGTTAAATAGATTTTGAGTTTTAATGTAAATATAAGTACGGAATTTTCGACCCTTTTTTCTTTTTTAATGGAACACACTCCATATATATATATATATATATATATATATATATATATATACGTATATATATATATATATATATATATATATACATATAGAGTTATCATTTTACATATGCCTAATGACTTGATGCCAAATTTTAAATTACTAAGAAAGCTGAAAGTTGTCTAAGTTTTGAATGAGTGAATCATTACTAAAAATAACTAAATCAAGACGTCGATACCTTTGATTTTTTTTTAAGCTTCTTTTATAAAATTTGTGATTCTGTGTATATCGATTTGGCTCAAATATTTTTTTTAATTACATACGTCACATTTTATTTAGAATAAAACGTGACGTCAGAAACTATGTAAAGAAGCTAGTATTATTGACATTTATTTAGTATTTTTTTGTGTTTAATAAGAAAAAATATTGTTCTTGGACATATTTTCTTAATCAAGTGCATTATTAATATAATAGTGAGATTGAGAATGGTCTAGAACGATTTCTGAAAGTGGTTTTGTGAAACCAGAATCAGATAATCTGCTGAGAAGAGATGCATTCATAACGACATCATATTTTGCTTCAAATCAAGACTTTATGTCCGCTGTCAAAGTAGTGAAACCTACAAGGTAATTGTTAGAATATATGATTTAATATCATAATGCATGATAATACGTTTTTCATACATAAATACAATATATGATAATACGATTTTTACACATAATACGAACTTAAAGAAAGTACAATACTACATCTCATAGTTTCATTTAATTGTGGATAAATACAATCATAAATAGAAATCAGTTAACATACCTGTAATATGTTAATAACATGACTCTATGCTGTGTAATGTTTATTAATTTGTATTTAATATTATTCACGCACAGTCAAGTCACTTTTTCTATAATTTGAAAATGTTTGCAAACTAATTTAAATACACAGTTTTCCAAATAAACATACATTAAAGTAATCTTCACAACAATGCAAACAACTTGTTGGAGATATTTAATTTCTTTTCAACTATTATTTTGATATTTTTACACTTAGGCACAATACAATACTTATAAACTGGCTTTTAAGCTTCTTCCAAAATTTAAACGACTCTTTTACTGAAAATATGTTTAAAATAACGAGAACTCCTACAGTAAACAAACACCGGGCATAGCTTGTGACGTCATCCAAACCGCTCCAAAATGACGGCGTTTAAAAAGCTAAAATTTATTAATAGTTTTAAGTATATGTATATTTTTAATTTAATACTATGTTTAACGACGTAAATTGTGAATTAAAAATGTATATTCACTATTGGGGAGGGGAGGATTACAAAGTTACAAGAAAGTAGGTCAAATAAACTTTGAGAGGAGGGCTGAAAGTTGTTGCGCTTTTTTCTAAACGCGTTTGACACACTGTCGCGTGTTCAGATTCTAAGACATCTGTGTAAATGAATAATGATTTCCAGTCAACTCAACCCCCAAAACGTAGCACCATACTGTAATGGAAATAGATATATTTATAAAATAATTTAGCTAGAAATAGGCAAAGTTAATACTATTTATTAAATTAATTGTACAATTCGAGACAAAATTACATATTCATGAAACGTATTGGATTATATGAAATATGCGCCCTTGTTTATGTTCTTTAGTTACTTTTTGTAGTTCCTTTGACAGATTAGAAAACTTTGATAGATGAGAAACCTATCCTATTACACAAATTTATATGCGTCAATCGAGCAGAAAATTGAATTGTTATACCTTTCGGATAATTTTTTTTTTATTATCTACCTTTATAATTACTAAATAAGTACGCATTTAAAATTTAAATTTTGCATAATTAGGTAATACCTTTTTACTTAAAGTAAGATAAATTTTGTCCGCAACATTTTTATAGAATCAAGATGAAGCTTGGTGTTCTACAAAACTACACAGTAATTGCGTATCAAGAAAACAAACATGAAATAACACTTTAAATATATAAACGTCATAATTTCATCACAAATGCTAAGCGAGCATCATTCCCTTTTGAATTTTGTGGCAGAAACAATTTTATTAATAAAATTAATACTTCCTCAAGCCTTATTCTAAGTCCATTTATAAATTGTCTATATGTAGTCTTCCAGCTTACAAAACATGCCTAAATTCTACATAAGTACTCTAGAATCACAGTGCTAATAGTTAACAGTGATTAACTTAAGACTTAAACTTCAATGCTATTATAGGAGCTAGGCAGAATTAAGCGTAGTGTTTACTCTTACTTGCATTCCTTGTCGTACTAACTCCATTGATTATTTTCCCATATCTGAAAATACTCACCTGTAGGACTCCCAATTGTACACCAACTTTGTGAAATAATAAGTTTGCTTTTCCAGCTACGAGTGGATTTAAGAATCTTATTACAAAATAATGTGACAATTTTAAGTAATTTCTAATGTGCCTTCTTTACTAATTTTCTGATGGTTGTAGGGACTGCAAAGGTTCTTAGAGTGTTGTGGCCAAACGTACAGAACTTTATTATTTCACGTGAGTTTTAAGTACGGATTATAAATAAAACTGACAAAATTAATTAATTAGTTTTTTTTATATTAAATGTTTTTACAAGTTATTTTAGGAAATAGTAATAAGAAATTACCTAAAATATTGTTTGGCGTGTAATGACATAATAGTAATATCCCTCAATGAAAATATAATGAATCGTTTAGACTCTATTTCCCCAATGATAGGATATATAAACGAGCTGACGTCGTAAATATAATTTTCAAAAATGATACAGATAATTAAGTTAAAATTATGTTACGTAATGTTAAATTAGAGAAAGCTCGAATAATGTGCGTAATACTGTTGTGGTTTACTTTTAGATAAATATTTCAATATACTTATTGAGACATATGTGAGTTATATTAATAAAAAAATTAAGAAAAATTGGCAAGAAACACACATTAAAAACCCGACCACGTGCGAATCTGTCTCGTACATTAAGGGCTTCGTACCTCCTTTAAAGTGAAATTATTTTATTTATCATAAGTAAGCATTAATATAGACTTTCTAATGTTGTAAATATTTAATAATACCAAATATAATTAAGTAGGGAGACATTTTTTTCATCGTGAATATCTGGAAAGCTACGATATCTTTAATCAGTCATAGCTTTCTTCCGATCTTTGCGTAGACTTTTAAAAATACTGTTTTTTTTCTCAATTTTAGGTTCAGTATTTTCAAAAATAGTGGGGCATGTATTTTTTGCACATTTTTAGTATGTCTCCAAAGATATACCACCAACAATTATCAAAAAATATTTCTGAAACCCTCATAACCAGCCCTTTCAAACGATACCCCACAATATACATGGCATTTGAAAATTATTTGCCAAGTGCTAAAGTGGCACCAATACCTTCCCCTCCCCTAAATATCCACGTGAAGGTTTTTGATTGTTAGATATTGAGATATATACTATTCCATATGCTTTATCACCATGACCTTTTGACGTAGAAATTTAAAGTTCTCACGTGAAGAGTTTTCTTATAAAAACAGCTATAAAGGTGAAGTGTCTTACAAATGTTTTATTTTTCCTTTTGAGGTACGAATCCTAAAAATATAAAATTAAAGAAAATTTCACGCTAATATTAAATAAATTTTCAATCGCTACATTATTTAAAAAAAAACTGGAGACTCTATAATTTTCAGTACGGAAAATAGTCTGTCAAGTGAATAGGTAGTATAAATAACAAACCGGTAGACGGCGCTGCTTTTTCGCGTAAATGTGAGAAAACTTTCAAGAACTTTAAATATTTACTATTGATGGAAATAGCAAGATACGGTTAAAGGAACATCTAGCCAAATGTAAATAACGATGCCAATTGATGTACGCCATCTAAAGCAATTAAACGAAACTACGTCGTTAGTAATATGTATGCGAGATTCAATGCATCCTCATCGTGGCGTATGTCTTATTTCATTACATTTTTAACCAAATTGAAAAAAAAACTATTCATTAATTTGTTTTTCCCCTATATTGAAAAGTTAGTGCTTAATTGACTTAGAATTTATATAGAGTAATGATAAAGTATTTTTAAAACTCAATTTAATAACAAAATGCAATTATAAGAGGTAAATAAAATTGCATTAAACTGTGTAGGTAACGTACGAAACTAAGGATTCGAAATTAAGGTTGCTTAATTCTTTCAAATTCATTCTACTCCAAACAATATTAATTGATTCCCAATAGCAGGAGGTTTTCTATCATAGTTTTATATTACGGTATTTTATTTCACACGTCAAAATTCCATCTTGTGTGATGTGAGAATCTATAAATTCTAGTAAAAGTGAAAGAATTATGTTGTACAGACATTCATTCAAATATTACCATTTTAATATCTTACAAACAGTATTAAATATATTTTAATATTTTTAATGTACAAGTGTGATATATTATTTAGAACACAAAAGCGACAAGGACACGTAAATATAAACGATATAATTAGATAAGGATATAAAGTTTATTTTTCTTTCCTATTTTTTCCGACACTATTTTAATGATGTATGATGGCACTGGTTGATAGCACTGGTAAGACGATTATGCAATAACAGAATTTATTAAAAAAAATTTAAATGTTTATAATGTAAATACTTTCATCTACATGTACAGCTTATAGCATGTTTCGATTCATTTACTCTCTCCTTGTATTTTATATTATTTTGGTTCAAAATATTTGTTTATTACTTTAGCACAAAATGGATAAAGTGTAAGATATATAGAAATATATCGACTCAGTGAGGATCATATCGAAATTCTCTTTGTCTACACAAGAAAATGCAAATTTTTGATAACAACTCAGTCGTAATACACTACAAAGGTTTTGCTTTCCTGTTTATTTACGCTTAAAACTGTTTACCTTTTAAAAAGAAAATATGTTTCTAATCGGTCTTCCACTATTTTAAAAATTAGTGAAACAATTGACAGCATAAACTTATGTTGAACTCTAAATTGGTTTTGGAAATTGTTTGAAATATTTAAAATAAGTATTTGGAAGCTTAACTATCTAGAAAATTTGTCGATTCTGTTGTCTAACGTGAGTACTTTTTAAATTAGTAATATTATTATTTACGGTTATATATATATATATATATATATATATGTATATATATATATATATATATATATATATATATATATATATATAAACTGTTGGTTTCTTTAATCTGCGAACTCCTTTTGGACTATTTACAAATCATCATCTTTTTTTACATTAATTATTATTTCTTTGTAGTCTTAAAGTTTGCAAGTTGGAAAATAATTTTAATAATCTACAACATAGCAGACATTGCTCACATTATACTAATTAAAAACACAACACGTGTGCAAGCATGTGTGTTTCATATGTAGGATATATATATATATATATATATATATATATATATATATATATATATATACATATGTGTATATATATGACAAAAGGTATATGCTTTGGCTACATTTAATCCCTGAATGTCTCAAATGTATGAATATTTTATATCTTAGATTTAACCATTTAATAGTTTTTAAATTATTGTAAGGGCAGATAAATAGACAAATGCTGTTCCATTTTGCTTCTAAGATGTCTTTTTTACAGCACCTTATTCATCAGCAAATTTTCAAAAACCAAAGAATCTCCATCCACCTATTTTTTTTAAACTTTCAAAAATAATTTGCACTTATTTTTATTAAGCTCCCCGCCATTTTTTTACGGTTTTCACTATAAACATACTCACGAGAATCAAGATGCCGAGTGAACCGAAACGGTGTTTGTTTTGCAATTTAGCACCTTTTTAGCGGGACAATTTTCTATGGGATAATTACAATGGGCCTGTCCTTACCAAGTAATTTAAGTCTATGATATATACTACTTAATTGTCAATATAATAATTGTATTTGATTATAAAAACATACCGAATTATAGTATACACGATAAGTAAAGCAGGTTTCGAGATAGATATGAATAATGTTACAGATTATTTATCATAAAGGTTTTTTGAATCCCTTTTTTATGTTTCAAAATTTAGCTATTATAATGAAACCCTTAAGAATACTCTTAACGAATTAAGAAGAAACATTTATTGTATAAAGATTGATAAAACTAAATTACATTTTCCCTTTTTTATAGACGCAATTTGTTACTTGATTAGGTTTATCTTCCGTCTATATAGGATAATAATTGATGTCTAACGTTTTAACACTAATTAACATAGGTAAAGGTTTTTTTACTTATTTTAATTTATACTGAGTTCGATTTAAAAAGACAAGAGGACCAATTAAATTTTTTTTGAAGATGAAGAAAATGTAATTCGTATTTTCATATATTTCAGTAGATAATGATTTTGGGCTTAGACTCCCAAATTCAACCATGTTTCCCATATCTCTGAGATCTACTGATTGTTGGTTTATTAGTTTGGTTCTTCAAAAAAAATTGGTGATCTTAAGAAACTAAAGTGTAATATAAAAATAATTATTGGAAAATAATCAAATTTTTCAATAAGCATATTTTTAGTGGCCTATTTCTATAATTTTATAAAAATGTTAAATGAATTATTGAATAAAGGGACTGAAAAAATCAAATCATTGTTGAATATATTTGACGTTCATTTTATAGAAATTCATTATTCACAATTAAATGAAACTACGTAATGTAGTATTATTTCTACTTTATTTAAGTTCTTTACCACGACCTAGGTTTCGTTGTATTACAACATCTTCAGGTAGACTATTAGCAAAGATTAACTCTGAGAAACATCTAACAGCATTTATATGTTTCAAACACAATAGCGGAAGCCGGGTTTGTGTGGGTTTTGGGTTTCTGCTTATGTGCCGGGTTTCTGCTTATGTTAGTGAGTTTACTGTAGGGGATCGGTGTAGGTTTTATTATATTTCCGAGAGTTATACGATATACCAGTATTTTATTGAGGGTAGTAAATTCAATTGTTATTATTATATGAGGTTGTACAATGCAAATGTTCCGGTGTTTGTAATAAAATTAAATGGAAGTTATTCTCGATTTATTTATTTATATTTATATATATATATATATATATATATATATATCGTATTTATATATATATATATATATCGTATTTATATATATATATATATATATATATATATATATATATATATTTATATATATATTATATTTATTATTTTTATATACTTATATTTATATGTGTATTTGAGCTGAATTGTTTCAGCCCACCTGAAGATGTTATAATACAACGAAACCTAGCTCGTGCTAAAGAACTTAAAGAAAGTAGAAATAATACAATATCACGTAGTTTCATTTCATTATGAAGATCAAATCTTTATTATCACTTAAGAAAACATTTTGTTAGGTCTATAAGCGAACCTGGAAAATATTGTGAGTATTATAAATTTGAACAAAATGAAAACTTGAAAAACGTAATTATAGCAGTCCCTTTACGAACGTAGAAGTTCAAAAGTAATAATATGACGTTTAAACAAGTATCTAGAAATCATAATTATCAACATAGTTTCGTATATGTTTATGAAATGAAAAGTTTGTCATTATTTTACTAGCTACCAACAAATTCTAAACGGGCGTTGATCAACTGAGTCCATTTCTTTTAAATTATGAATTGCTGGCCTTGAAGTTTTCAAACGCTCTCACTGAAATAACAAACGTAATATAAAGACCGAACAGTCGTGACATAGCCCTTCATTTTAAATGTACTCTATTTGAAAGGGAAAACGCTTTTCCCTAGTGAATTATGCGCAATAACTTTGTTCAATAACTTGCATTTTCGAATGGTGTTAACGATTGTTGTCATTTCATAACATTATATGAATTATAAATTGTCAGTTCCAATTGTCGAAACAGAGTGGGTCAATGGTTTAGTTAAAGATTCATGTTTAGTGTCCTCTTTTTGAATATATTTTTTGAATAACGGTATTTGTTTAAACCATTTGAATAATAATGATAAACAGATAAATGTATCTAGAGATGTTTTTCTAATACGCATACATATATAAATAAATCTAAATCAAGGAAAAAGTAATGAGGTATGTGAATATTTGAGATAAAAGTATGAAGCGAATGAGAAATAATTCTACTAATTAATTATCGGAATCGTCTAATATTACAAAAATGTTGACAACTCTGGTATTAACAAGTGATAAATGGGAATGACGACTTGTAAGTCCATAAAAGATTTATGAATTATTCCAATACATTTCAATATGCTTGTACTAATAATATTGTTTCATAATAGCTTAATATGCATATATAAATACAATAATATGACACACGCACACTAATATACATGTACACACACACACGGACACAAACCCACTCACGCATGCACACACATACTCACACAAACACACAGGTTGTTACTTGCTATTGTTTAATGAAAGAATATAAGCTATTAATATACTAGATTAAATTTAGGGTATACATTAAATATTTCAATCCAACATGAAAGAAAAAAGGAAAGAAATTATTGTAGATCTCAGAAATTTAATGGTAAATTTAAGACAAGAGAAAAAATATTATGGCAAACTGCTGTGGCAGTGAAGAAAGTAGTTGATAGTGCAGTCAATTATAAAAAAATCTAATCAACAGGGACATTGTTAAATAAGCACCTATCAGGTAGGCCAAAAACATGAAACAATCGTGGTATTCGAGATTTAATTAAAAAAGTGAAAAATTCCTGCAAAATATGCATCATATATGATTTTAAAAAAATCTGTATATCCCGTAAATATACGTTGAATTACGAGTAACCGCGGTGTTCATGCACGAACGACAAAGAATAAATCGTTCATTTCTCCCGTCATTCAGAAAAATAGTTTAAATTTTGCATTAAAATATAAAAATAAAGATTTTAATTATCGATAAACAGTTCTATTCGCAGACTAGAGTCAATTTAACGTTTTCGAAAGTGATGGAAAGTGGCAGGCGCAAAACAAATGAAAACCAACGAAAAGAATATATAATTCCAACTGTACAGTTGTGTTCTGTCTTACAATTTCGATTATATGTAACTTGTAATATTTTCGATAAATATAATGTTGACTGTACTTTTATTTGATAATAGCTATGTTTATATAAACCTTTATTGATGAAGCATTCAATTTACATATATATATATATATATATATATATATATATATATATATATATATATATATATATATATATATATATTTATATTTATATATATATATATATATATATATATATATATATATATATATATATATATACAAATCTTAATTACACCTGAAATCAATTCATATTAGTACACGATATCATTTAACACTTTCATATCAACCGCGTCTTTGAGCTCGCGCGAAATTCCATCCAACGAGTGTGGCCGTCCGCCCATTCGTATGAAAGCAAAACGAATGGCATCTGACAGCACTTAGGTGTTGTGTTCAATATGAAAGCAAAGTGAGTGGCACCTGACAGTACTTAAGTGCTATTGTCACTTAGCGAACGAAAGAAAATATTTATTGATGCTTTATGAGAGAAAATATTGAGTTTTCTCAACTGACGCGAATATTTATTTTTGTAAGATAAGTTTCGGATAATAGTAGCGTTGGCATTTTCTCACATAAAAAGTTAATATATTCCGTGAATAGCATTTATATTTATCTTATCTAATCAGCGAATACTTTTAACCACTCGGTAAATATTGATAAGGATATATTCTGCATAAGCCCTTCCTTCGTCTACAACGTAGACACATACTTATGATATTATGTTAACACGTCAGCTACCTCCTAATCTAGAGTAAGGGCATAAGAAACAGAAACATTTCGCGAAAAAGAAAGAACTTGGAAAATTTTAATATTTATTTTTCTTCTTAATGAAACGCAATACCATCCGTTCATATATTGTAGTATTCTGTTTCCTAAATTACAAATGATATAATAATAATTTTAGTATCCCCTTTGCAAAATGGTAAGTCAAATCTAGTCATTTCAATTCTTTGAAGAAATAAAAATTTCATAGAGACATGCAACTTACTGTTATAGAAAGCTTTTCAGTATGTTTTAATTTTATTTTGGAATACGTATTCTTATTAAGAAAAATATTTAAAATATTTTCTTCCTCTCTGTATTTTTTGTAATACATCGACACTTTTTTGAAAAATTCACAATAATCTTGATATCGGCAAATAAAAAATATTAAAAAATACACATCGTATTATATTTCAAGTTTATGTGACAGAAAAAGTTTACGATTACGTAAAAGAAATACCAAATATACCCAGATGTATATAAATTTATAAATATTTCCTGCCATATATTTTTCTAAAATATGGCAATAATTTTACCTTATTATGAGTTCGAAATGATTACATGCATGCTAGGCTATTATATGTAAACTTTCCGTTGTTACTATTAATTTTTTGTACTAAATAAACTTATTCATCCAATGCGACTGTATAAATCATTTGATTATTTCCTCCAGTATATGTCAAATTTCGAGAAAGAACCCTCAACTTTCCATAACCCATCTAATATAAAATTATTATTTAATTCCCAAAAGTGTAAGAAAATCTATCTTAAATTATGCAAATTGTGTTTAGTAATATTTTGCGTATTATTTAAAAATATATATATTTATGTAATACTGGTAATCTATTGAATATATTTGGCGTTTATTTTGTAGAAATTCACTATTCACAATTAAATGAAACTACGTGATGTTGTATTATTTCTACTTCCTTCAAGTTCTTTACCACGACCTAGGTTTCTTGCCTATCTTTGCTAATAAAATGATGTTGTAATACAACGAAACCTAGGTCATGGTAAAGAACTTAAAGAAAGTAGAAATAATACTACATCACGTAGTTTCATTTAATTGTGGACTGGTAATCTAGTTAACCGATAATGGATTCAGTTAAGTCATGCCCACTAAGGGTATGATTTTACTTTAATGCATGTATTAACACTAAATTTATCGGCCTTACTATTTATGCATATATCCATCATCATCTTAGCATTGCAATATTTTGTTCAACATTTTTATCTTCACGTAATTTGTTTCGATAAATGTTATATTGTCACGGGTAGATAGATGGACAAGCAAGTTTCACAACGTATTTGACATGCACGTTTACGTTGTGCAAATATTTTATTGAGTTTAATATTATCTTCTGCAGATAGATGGACGAGCTAGTTTTACAACGTAATTGACTTGCACGTTTACGTTGTGAAAATATTTTATTGCGTTTAATATTATCTTCTGCAGATAAATGGGCGAGCAAGTTTTACAATGTACTTGACATGCACGTTTATGTTGTGCAAATGTTTGTTTTATCGTGTTTAATATTCCGCAGATAGGTGGACGAGCAACTTTTACATGGAAATATACAAGAATTCTTTGTTTGCTAGTGAATTTTCAAACAAGCTACCTATTCACAATTTTCAAACTACAAATTATTATGGTTTTATACTTAATTTTGTATTAATTTTTACAACTTAAAAAACTAACCATTCGTCAGTGAATGTCAAGATGAGAAATGTAGTAAACTAAATGGCAAGTAATGTTTAGCTTAATACAAATAGCTACTGTGAGTCAATAATTGACATATTTTTCGTAATTCGTATACAAATTTTTCGAATGAAATAAATATCTTAGGCAATTTTGAAACTATGAAGTGATCCATTTAAATTTAAAGATTACTAAGATATATAAAATTTTAAAATGACTAAAATATGTAATTATTTTATTTAGTGAAAAACATATTTCACGAAATTATTGCATATTAATATACTTGTTATCGTAACATAATTAAAGTCACGTAACATAATTAAAGTTGAATTTTACTTTTGGGAACGGCGGTTAATTTCACCGTTCATTTAACGATATCTTAATTAGACATTTAACGGCTACACGAATTATACTTAATATTTTGGTTCACTAGGTATTTGAGCACATCTCTATTAATGATATATAAGATAGAATAATAAATATTTTGAATACCTATAATTCTCTCAAATTTAGTATTAATGTATCTAGTATTATATTCCCATATTTATTTTATTCTCTGTCTACGTTGATATTATTTTTTTTATTTATAACTCAATAATTATAATAATGGTAATGAGATTATAGCATGTATATTATCGACATTATCCGGCTGTGAACAGTTTATTGGTTGCAGTTCACAAAACAAACTTTATACTAACTAAATTACAATACCTTTATTATTTCAACATAATATTTATGATTTTTAGCTAATATACGTATACAAAAAGTATATAAAAAATTTAAATATATATAATTTAAAATTAGCTTAATATTATTTTATAATTGAATTTTGAATTCGTAGGAATTTTTTAGGTTTTTTTATAATTGTGTAATACTGACAATGAGTTTTTAGCGAATAACATTAGCTATGGAGTAAAAACGAAAAAAAGGGATTATTTCCTTTATTTATTTTAGAATATATTGGAATTAGTATTATATAAGAATTTATTATATACCGTTAATATCGAAATTAAAAAAAACACATTTCAGGGCTGTGAAGATATTATTTGATAAAGCGTTTCAATATTTTTTACAAACAATTTTCTTACTAAATACATTTGTTGCTGTTTGGCCTTAAATTAATTAATGTGTGAAACAGCAACGGAGTCTTCAATCAACGTCAGTCTTTTATATGATATCCGTATTTAAAATAGCGGGTACACACTATTTTCATTTTGTTTCCCAATTCGGGGTATATATCACATACGGATATCCGACGCATTATTAAAAGCAAACCTTATCTTTTTTCAAATACGAAGTTAAAGCTCACAAATAAAATCATCCAAGATATTTTTATCAATATTTGTATAAAGATTTATATCGTCTATGTGACGTTGCGAACGGACAATTTTCCGCACCATGTATTGCTGACAATCACCGTTGAATTAAATTAGACCGAATCCATAAAACATAGAATACATAATGGACATTCCACATACTAATCCATACTGAAAAAGCGGTCGTAATTTTGTATGGACAACAGAAAACCAACTCACCAGGTGGCGCTTTGATTATTACCAACGCCAGGGTAGATGGCGCTCTCTGGGAAGAATTATCACCCGTGTATGGCATTATGACATATTGAATTCAAATTTATTAAATTGAAAACTTATTAAAACATATCAAAAAATAAATTTTCATAAATTTTTATTAAAACTTTAAAATAATTAAGTTTTACAAAACATGTATCTGAGCTTTTACAATTATAGTATTCTAAAACGTAATTATATGAAAATATATTAGAATTCTCAACTCTCAGTTCTAAAGCACGCTTCAAGGCTTCTCTGACTTTAATGCTGTTCAAGTAAATTATCATCTGGAAACTAGCAGCGCTGGCTCCATAAAAGTTTATGGATATCCTCTACTGTAGATCTGAAAATAAATAATACATACACATGGACAATACATATATGTATATATATATATATATATATATATATATATATATATATATATATATATATATGGATATTACGGCGTGTTCTGTGGTGTATATTTCTTGGCGTGCCTCAATGGAAGAAATGTATTTCTAAATGTTTGTAAAGCTTGAAAAATTTGAATTTGTATTTTTACAATTATTAGAATATATATTTGTTTCCACCAGTGTTCGTAAAAATGTTTACATTAGAACATTTGTAAGGAAACAGGTTTGTTTACATTAAAACATTTGTAAGGAAAATTTTTGGTTCAATTACAATGTTTTGTATTGAAATTAGCGTAGATGGAGTTTTTAAAATTCCTCCTTGAATTTTACATTTACAAATAATATCCTCCAAGCTTACGCATTTTACATTTATAACTAACTTTATCACTATATCGAAAGTTTATAAACTATTACTAATTACAGCTATTGCAACACTTTATACAGGTTGCCTATTTTATGAATTGTATTTATTAATATTAAGTTTATGGTAAAATCAATAGATTGTTCTATATAAAATTTAAAAAAAAAATGGCAGAACTCGAATAGTTAAAATTGTATCCCACGCTTGGCTAACAACACACATTGTTCAAATGTATCAAATTTGTGCTATTGCTTGATGGAAACCATGGAAAAGTGGTGGGAGAATCTTCCATCGGAATAGAAAAGGAAAAGGACGTAGATAGGTTAAGGAGTTGGAAAAATATCTAGTGAATCTATGATTTAGTGTAGAGAGAAATAAATAAATGTTTTCATATACACATATTTTATTTAGCATACTAGGTTACTATTAGATATAGCATATTAATTCAAAGAAAATTAAGCACAGCAAGTACTTTTATTGTGCCTCAAATTTCATGACAGGGACTCTTTACCTTTATGCGATGTTTGCTGGGTTGATTTGAATAAAGTAATGATCAATTAGAGGCGAGAAATATGTCTAACAATATTTTTTAACTCTTAAGGCTGTTTGAAAATAATACCAAAGTAATTTATGAAAGCAATATTATGTTATCATTAAAAATAAAATGAGGACAAATAAACTTACGACATTGACCACATAGATAATACTGACCATGCACAGGTAAAGAGGCCTTGCGTTGTCACTCCACTAAAACGTTCAAATACGACTTACAAAACTTTATTCAATTCATATAATGAACCTGGTAAATCTGAAAAAGGAAAAGTATGCAACTTAAAAGATTGTTTTTTGAACTTACAAGTTCTATTTCACTTTCGAGGATTACAGTATATTTTCATTTTAATGTAATGTCAAATAAATAAATTAGAAAAACCATCTGTACAAAATATCTGACAATCAACAGTAACTCGTTTACATACCTCACTAGACTCTCTTTTAAATTATTTTTAATATTATGTATTAAAAGTATATCATTAAAATTTAATTGAAACGCGGCTTCCCATGTTTTGTAATACAAAATATGCTATTAATCCTGCATCGAAAATTTTACTGATATTTTCTATAACTACCATATATATATATATATATATATATATATATATATAAAAATATACATATATATATATATATATATATGTTAAATAATAACCCACAACCTGTTGATTGTTTTGCGTAAGGCTTTCAATATAAAATCATGTTTACCTACTTTAACTGGAAAATTACAACTCCAACTGCCATCAGTTAAAAGTGTATGTTACTTTTAACTGATGGCAATTGTAAAATGGTAGCTGAATTTTTACAATCTTTTGGTAAATTATAATCAATTATAAACAAATATCTTTCATATACTATAGCGTATTTTCTTCTAAAATAATTTCTTGATTGAGGATCAAATAAAGTGTAAGAATATTTTGGTAAAATAAGTTTCAACATTTATTTTAGTAATTGTTATACTTTCCGATTTACCATACTGCTTAGGTTTCCGCAATCTTCTTTATTTACGCCTCGGCAGTTCGATGGTCTTCTTCAGTTCATGTATCTTTCTTACAAGTTTGGAACTTCTCAGTTTTTTTTAATGCCTCTCTTTCAAAAGCTGAAGAAAAAGATAGAAGCAAGAAGGTAGAAGCTGCTTCCGGAAGTATGTCCTCCTATAATCATAAACAATTCACAAATGTACGTAATATTTGGATATAAATTGGTAACTGATGATTATATATATATGCAGTAAAAACCCACGTTACTGTTTTCCGGTACTGCGCACGCCATTATTAGGAATTATAATTCAAAAAAAAAATAACTTATCGATATCTAAATGAATATGAAAATACTTATAAAAGGTGATATTAAAAATAAAAGTTCTTTAGAGAAAATATACATGAGAGGCCGCATAAGTATTCTCAGTATTTCACTTTTTTGGAGGAAGTAATACCATGCGTGTTTACAAATTACAATTGACAGGAAGAAAAAGTATGGCGTCAAGTTGAATGCATTAAACGCCCTCTGCTGAGGAATCCGACATTAGCGTTCCAAATTTTCGACTTCCGTTGACATATTTTTATCTTTAATCTATGACCAAACCGATAACGGATTATTAATACGTATCATTTATCGTGTTATTAATGCCCATAGGAAGTCTAGAAGCCATTTTAATTCGTAAATTTTGAAGAGCCTTTAAGAAGAACATGTTTTATTATGGGTGAGTATTTCAAACGGTCCTAAACATTTAAAAAAATCCAGGCCCAGTATTCTCAAATCCAGTAGCGTCGAAACAGTTATACATTTAAAATTCTTCAAGCTATCAAAAACGTTATAATTTAAAAACGTGCAAATTACCAAACCACCTACATCGAAAGTAAGATAAATGTCTTGAAATAATTCAATAACTTCAATTAATAAATTAACGTGGTCGCGCTAAATATTTATAGTTTCATCATAAAAACGTATCTTCAGAATAAAGAATTGTGGAGCTGTGTCGAATGAATTGAAATAATTAATTTGAAACAAAATCAAAATTATTTTGTAAGTTGATATATCGCTTTATGTTCACATTCAAGAAGCTCATACTGTATAAAAATGTATAACAATCTAGCAGGTGCTTTGAACAATACCGGGCTATCACGCCGCGTCGAGTTACTCAGAGATCTGTGTATGACAATTCTTACGGAATGTTAAAATGTAGAAAATTGCATTAAATAAATAATAACCATGGCACATGAATTTCAAAATATTAAGCTTGCAGCGGACACCCGGGAAAACCGGAATCATACAAGCCAATGACCACAGCGATCGAGAGCTCGGGTACCAAAATAAGTGAGGTTTCATTGAAAGCAAAAATTTTGGAAAATGCCAGAACAACTGAGTCTGCTCTAGAAATCAGTCGGCTTGGTAAATCAGTCGGTTTAGGAAGATAGTCGACCAAGGCAGTCAGTCGACTCAGGCAGATGATTAAATCTGGTAGTCAGTTGGCTCGGATAGACATCGACTCAAGATGCCAAATCGGTCAGTCATGGCTTGTCGCGTCCATCTCGGAATGAAGCCAACATTCAATTAGTGTTAATATAGCATGGCCATGGCAGAGTTGTGGCAGTTTGTTCTGTGTAAGTAAATTTAGAAAAAATTCTGTGTGTTTAAATATCGATAATATACGTGCTGTAAGTATAATAAAAGACGGCAACTTTCGCAAAATATGAACATTAAATATTAAATTATAAAGAAAAAAATTCATGAAAAGACCGCAGAGTTAAATCTTGTATACTTAGAAAATGAATATGCATATATATTCACAAAAGCCTTAACTAGAACAAAATTTGCTTTAATAAATTGCAATATTAACTGTGAATTTTCAAACTTACAAACATTAGCAGGTATTAATTGTTGCTTTGATGCTGAGGGTTCAATATTGACAAAGTGTTTGATTATATCAAACTAAAATGTGCACTATGTGGTTCTTTACATAAATTTTGTGATAAATTTAAATTAATTTCGAATAAATGTTTTTCAATTTTTCTGAGAGATTGAAGTAAAGTACAAAGTTTTGACATATACTCGTATACTGAAATATGAATTTATGTAGATATAAGAGCTACTATGCAATTCTATTTTAGTCTAAATCAATGCTAGACATGAAATATGTAAACTCATGTAAAATCAGAGATGTATCCTTTTAAGAAAAGTGTAAATATTGTTGTGTGACTTCAATATAAATTGTAGAATAAAAAGTGGAAAATATAAAAAATATAATGATAAAATATACTTGTAAACGTAAACTTAAGCAAAATTAGGTGTATGTACCTAATTTTACTTAAGTTTACCTTATAAAATTTGAGGCAGGAGTTTCTGAACATTTGTAATTTTAGATAAGCACATGGTGTGTAACCTCATTATCTCACATTGGGAACACACAACTGTTAAATTTATTCTAACTTTAGAAGTAATAATTACAATTATGTCAATAAATGTTCTGTGAGATGTAAAACATCTAGTGTGCGTAATAAGGGAAAAATTAAAACAGATATAGTAAACTTGGAATAAGGCTCAAAATGTAAGCAATAAAAGCAATGAAATATTATCTTTATGATAATGTAATTTATGGTGGAGAATATATAAACTATAACTCCGTTACCGCACTTCCTTCCTTTGCTCGGTGACGTCAAGATTTACGGTGGCTATTTGTCCGGATTCCTAATCAAGAATTATCTCATCAATCATCCTAGCGGTTCCGCCAACGCAACAATAATTCATCAAAAATTATTGGCAGATCAATAAAATTGTCAGGATTAAGGATGCAAAGAAAAGTTAATTAATTCTTGCGTGCCACGAATTGTGGATACCATCGAAAACCACCAAAAACGGCACTTATTATAGTGCCAATTAAATGAATTGTGCCACGAAAGAAAATGCGTGAGACTAATTTGTAGTTTGACAAAATTTCTTGTGCCTTTTATTACGACTGACATATTTTATTGGATACTTAGAAGTTAATTCCTTCAAACTTTCTTTGCGTCTTGCCGAAAATCGTGGATTTAGAGCCAAATAGCTTCCATGCTCACCATCAGGAAATGCAAAGCTGAGTGTGGCAACAAAAGACTATTGACAGATCAATCAGATCGTCCGAAGTCTTGTCTTTCTAAGGTATCTTTGTTCTGTAAGTAATTTTTACTTTCACGTAAGCAACACTTAAAGACTGCAAGTATTTCAATCACCGCAGTGTTCCATACTACCTTCATAATTGTATTATTGATATTATCAGTTATCAGATCAAGGTCTCTAACGATATCATCTAACTCGGGGTGACATATCTCAGGAATGAAACTATAGAAAGATGTAATTGAAACGATTATGATGTATTTCGATAGTATCGAGATTTGGGCCAACATCGGAGAAGAGCAGGGATACACAATAATTCGAGGTCTTGCATACGTTCCGTATATAATTCCGATCACTGTTTTAGTGCGCTAAAAGCAAAGGGTTCCGCGGGGTTCCGCACACTTTGTACACAGTGTCCCCGGTATCGGGATTTCCTACTCGAGTGACAAATAATTTAAAGTAGGTTAGCCTAGCCTGTTTAACCTTTTGTGTTCTAATTACACCGGGCGTCTAATGTGTCCACCCGGAGAGCATCAACTATTTCCTCAGGTATTTCATTATTCTTAGAGCGTTAGTAGCTAAATTTCTTTCACAGGGCCCCTAATGTAAAACTCCATCAGGGGTTTCAACCGGAAAGGAAAGATCGGACCCTGCCTATGCTCCACTTACCACTGACGATTAAAGCTACGTATTAAAGCTCAACGGTAATATCATTAGAAAACACTACACGTTATAAATTTAACTGTATTTATGTGATTTTTGTGAGCACGGGTTTAGTGCCCACAAAAAATCACATTGGGAGCAGTTTATATCACTAGGTAAAGAGTCGCGACTGACTCATTAGGGTAATTATCTGAGAATCCAGCGATAGTTCACGCTGTAAAACTATGCTGAATATGTATAATTATTGGCAATAGTTTGCGCTATTAGAACTGTACAAACTTAAGAATAATAAAAAATTAAATAATAAAAAAGAAGGAAATAAATGTGGAGGAAGAAAACACTAAAACTACAATATAAATCCAAGCTGACCAACGAGTGTAATATTCCGCCACCAGTTGCCCGGTAACCGATTATAGCGCAATATGGCGCCAAAATAACGCCTCGCCATTACTGACGTCTCCGCGTGGCCTAGCACGTGGTTAATATCTCCAAATCAGTCTAGCGCTATTTTAAAAGGGTAATTTAATCCATTTCTAAACATAATAATAAATCCATTGCTGTCAGTTTGCAAACACTTAGCTTATAATTATTTACTATTAAATACAGTAAATAAATTATTTACTATCAAATACTCAAAAAGGTGGATAGTAAAAAATTAATATCGTCTTTAGCAGTTTCTATGTTCAAAAGTTTATATAATTATCGAAGAAAAACAATTCAGAAATACCCTATTATTCCTTCTATACTATTAAAATATTTGCCAGACAACTATCATTATCCAGAGAAAACGCATTCATCCCAGGAAGCATGTATATTTATTATTTGCAAAGGAAATAAATAATTTCCAACAAATATTTTCCGGCATGGAGCGTCCGTTCACATGTCCGCATACAACTTCATAGATAGGGAGATTGACTATGTAGTTAATTATGTAACACTATTCCCACCTTCCCCCAGTTGTCTCAGGAACTTGTAACTTCCGCCCTCATTCAAAATAAGAGACCTTCGGAGGTCCCTTAACCATGTCACATATCTACCATTAAGCGCTTCCCCCAACTGGTTCATTGACTGTCTTTTCGTAAAGAGTCATATATTATTTCCATTTTTTTGGTAACTCATTTTGAGAACCCTCTACATAACTCAAAGTTCGGTTCATCCTCAACAAGTCACAGTTAAGAAACCACGTTTCAAAACCTTGCGTGATTTTACTATAATGTTCGAATGCATGCTCTCCAATAAAACTCTATGCGCATTGACATACTCATTGCACTGAAATAATACATGATCCATATCTTGTGTGTCAAAACCGCAGGCACGCTCCAAGCTTTCTATTACTCATTAAAAATTATTAGGTGTAATAATCACTAAAGAACTGTTTAAAGAACTATATCTTTTAATTCGAACTCTCAGACATATCGTGAAAAAATAACCTAATGAATTCCCCCTTGAAATTGAGAGAAATCCATCTAAACATAATGACCACTGACTATCTCTAAAATGTGTTTCTTTACATCAATAAGAAATTCTTCTGTCAAATATTAAAAGTATAACGGCCTTTCTATGCGCAGACGCCCAAACATCACGTCACCTGCACAAAGTCTGCGACACGGCAGGAGGACCATTCAAAGAAGGCATGTTCTACCTTCAAGATACTCTCCCTGAGGGGCTGTGGCAGCCCGAGGACATAACTTTTTCTTCCTACCCTAGAAGTTCGCACATTTAATCTAAGTTATGGTAGGATCTAGTCCACTCTGTGAAAATTATTCTCTTTGAAGGTCCTAATAATTTTGTCAACAGTGATCTCCCTTGGTAGGTGTTGCATAATACCCGAAGAGATTTTGATCTTTTTTTATTCGGCATCCAGTCTTTCTATCTACGCCACAGCCTCCTGCAGCTTCTTAACGCTTATAGCATTTCTGGTTTCTACTACTACTCCACCATTTCTGATATGTATATATCAGAATATCCATATTATATGGATCCAAAGTTCCTTCTTTTTGAACGACTTTTTTATCGTCGTTAGGATTTCTTCACTGCTCCTCCGTTTCTTTTTGTGAGAAAAAGAAGACCGATTTGGAGGCTGATCTCGAATTACGCTTTACCTCGACGATCCTTTCCCAAACCAAAGACGTTACTATTCCACCACAAAGTGAAGCACTGTAGGAGGCTGGAATGGGAGTAGAAGTCCTATTCATCACCTGTCTAAGCTACCATAGACTTTATCTCGCCTCTCAGGAAGGTATTATCAACAGCAAGGTAGGCAACCTGAGCCATGATTTCGGCGGTAGCCCTGGTGATTTTTTTCTTTCACGCCGACCGGTATTCTGTCTACAGGTTGGCGGTGATAGTATTTATATCATTTTTGATCACCTCAAGCCGGGTAAAACAACGCGTGTCTTTCCCAGCAACCTGGGAGGGGAGGGGAGAGGCCTATATTCAGTGCAGTCGTTTTTGTCTTCTTCCAACTCATCACAGGTCTCTGTAATATCTTCCTGATTATTGTCAACACACGAGGATGTTCTATGCTCTTCTTCACAGTACCTAGTCATAACGTCCCTAATAAATTTTATTATAATTGTCATTTGACATACCGAGAGCTGGCAGGGCTCTTTGACGCCCGTCATCCCGTTTCTCATTGTATTTCTATGATAATAATCTAACCTAAGTGAGATACACGCAATAAAAAAAAGAAAAAGTGTTTAAACCGACAAAAAGTTCAATGATGATTGGCGCCGTTAGGATTATGCAGGATTATATGGAAAAATAACAACTAACGCTCACAAAACTACCAACAAGCGGACGCACCCAGGGATACGACAAGAAACAATTTTTATTTACCAGCTCCGAACTGGACTAAAATCAAACAAGAACTCGGTGATTGTTCGCGCTTTCAAACTTGGATCAAACAAAAGTTAGCAGAAATAAGAAAAGCACCGTCACTTTCTCTAGAATACGTTAAAATATTCTGCAATAGTTCGCGCTGTGCGCTGTGGACACTAAAAATAAAAACACTAAAAATAAAACTACCTAAATAAAAATAACTACTGACTAAATCAACCTAAATATCTATCTAACTTATTTTACGAACCATTCCGACTAGGCAAAAACAAATAGAATAGCAATCTTAATTATTTTAAATATAACTAACCTAGACAATAATATGGGAGAGGAGAAATATAAAATAAATATTGCCTACACAATAATAAAATAAAATTAAACACAGAAAGTTCCAGATCTATTATACCATCCAACCACGGCGGACACGCGACACCACATCAACCAATGTGGTGACGTTAAATTATTGGCAGGCAATAAGAATCCGCGCGGCAAGGCTACGTAATACGAAGACCAATAGGAACGCCGCACGGACAAACGTGGCGATAAGATGGCGGGCCACCGCTAATGGCGAACACCAAATGACCAGTACGTAGTTAATGAAATATATTTTTATGCACTAAATTAAGCTTTAATCTAATTTCAAAACACCTTAGTACTATTTATCAAGTTTTTAAATTGTTTTCCACACACTTGTAATCGTAAAAAACTGCAGTTTAAGCACTCGAAAAAGTGGATAGTAGCATTTAACTTTTTTTTATTTTTATCTGTAACTAGTAATTTTGA